>JBBPDA010000025.1:3408016-3431050 GCA_037974385.1 Arnoldichthys spilopterus | reverse complement strand
CAGCTGCTGGGGCAAGTCAATTTCCCCAATAGGGGATAAATAAAGTTCTATTCTATTCTATTCTATTCTATTCTATTAACAACAGCCACAAAAGTATGAAGCAATGTATCATGATAATAAAAATAATTTAAAAATACATTTACAATGATGATAAATATTGCCATGTTGCCTAGGTCTCTAATAACATCACTGTTAATTTTACAAAATAATATTGTGATAATGATTTTTTCAACATCGAACAACCATGATGTAAGAAGAACTGAATCTAGGACAACTCGTTTCAGCTGCGACTTTTACACTGGTGCTATGCTAACAATGGTACAGCTCAGGGAATGCTGGCCCATGATAACAAAAGGGGAGCTATTGTGTGCTGGGTTAAAGGGTGTTCTTTCAGACTGTCAAAGAGCATTTATGTAAGAGCTCTTGATGCTGTAGAAGAGATACTCACTGTCTCCTTATGGACACCCTGATGCACTTTCAATACCTCTCTCTATCTTTGTCTCTCTCTCTCTCTCTCTCTCTCTCTCTCTCACACACACACACACATACACACACACACAAATATACAGTCGCGATGAGCTATTTTACCAATTTATTCTCACTCTTTCTGTCATGAAAGGTAATACACATCATACAGTGTGAAAGAGTTTATTCCAGCGTTGGAGTATAACAAAGGACTTTGTATGACCCACTTTGTTACAGATGTGTTCTCTCAGTGGATCTTTTCTTTCACAGAATGCCTCACACATTGCTCTCACACATACACACATATGAATGCATAGAGACCAGAATCACTTCACCCAATATGCTGGACAATTGATGTGTCCAACAATCATATCACAGCACAGTAAAGCATCATAGGGTGTAGCACATACAGGAGGACCAGGGCAGAAATAATTACATCTAAATCATATTCCAATTCCTTGCGGAAGCTGAATTCCAAACGGGTTCTCAGAGACACAAAACATGCTGACCTAATTAGGCCCCAGGAGAATCCAACGTTCCCACTTCTTTTCCGAGCATTTTTCATCGTTATCATCAGCAGGTAGCACTGAGGCCGGGGGAGTGGGGGTCTGAACACAATTAAACATTCAAAGAGATCTAAAAATGCTTGGGGGGTGGATTGGAGGCTACCCTGTTATTGTGAGGAGAAAATCATTTGAAGCCACTTTATGAGCTGCGTCTGTGCTTCTGTCGCATGCACCCCGGTTTGATAGCGTCAGTGCCTCTTTGTAGTCTCTGTAAAACTGCATAAGGGTTAATGGCAGAAGGCTACAGTCTGGTGTGAAAAGGAGGCTTACAGACTCGGCAGTCAAAGTGTCATTAAGAAACAGGGATCCCCCGTCATTATTAACACATTTAACATGTGAGAAACCGAAAGACAAAAGCTAATTAATGAAGCCAATCTGATGAGTGAAGTGGTACCGTGGCTTTGTCCTGTGATTATGCCCAGTCTGCCACACATATTTAAATACATACACACACAAGCAGGCACATGCACGCACACACACACACACACATACACACACACACACACACACACACACACACACACACACAAAGATCTGGCTAATAGGGTCACTGAGAAAACAAAGAGGTTTGTCCCTACCTAGAGTCTATTCTTGTCCTTTATATGAAATTGCTGCATCATAAGTTTCAGCTTTTAAAAGAACCGTCTGGATCATGCTTTATGTAAAAACACTTTGCAGTCAGGTATAAACATTTCTAATAAATGTAATTAAAGAAGAAAATATAAGTATAAATATTTAAGGCCAATTTCCCAAATACAGATTAGGCCTAAACGTAGACTAAGCAGAATTACACTACTGATTTAACACTGATACCGACACTGGTCCAACCCTTCATGTAATCAGAAATGCCTTATTCGAGAAAGTATAACGAAAGAAGCATGAAGGCCACTGACATTTTATCTTATTGCTCTGGGAGATGAAAGAATTAGAATTTTCTGTATTATTAGGCACAGTTTGCTGGCTGATTTTTCCAGACCTAATCGTCTATTTTTAACTTTGAATAATGGGTGGAAATGCAACACAGTTACAGCTGACACTTTCGACAGTCAGGTAAAGATATGCTGTCAGCTAATAAAGCACTGTAATACAGCAACTAACCATTTGCAGCTTGTTTCCAGATGACAGTGTATTCTTAATGAATATGACTGTCAGATGATCAATATGACCATGGTCCTAAAATCTATGTTTTATTTAGCAGCATTTTTATCAGTGTTGCTATCAAAGGAATCTAAATATATTGACTAAATGATAATCCCATAATAGTGCTACATACACCATCTTACCATGGTGTCAGATCTGTCATTCTTAATGTTTTTGGTAATCTTTTGTAAGTAAGGATGGCCTAATCTGATTAGAATCTGGTCATGAATGCTGGATCGGATTTTGGAGAGGATTTGTCAGATAAAAACATAAACATATTAAATGAAAGTGTGAAAATCGTCAGGTGAGAGAAGTTTTTTTTGCCAAAATTGGCTACATCACACACACATGACATGCTATACCTGAAGACCACATTAGTTAGCCTTCTACCTAAATATGCACAATGCTGCTTTTTGGCTGTTGGCCATTTGTAATGTGTGTGTATGTGTGTGTTTGTGCTAGTGAGTGTGTTTTACACATAGCTGCATTTGATTTGCACATATCTGCACTAAAGTATATAAAATTAAAAAATGTGTTTTGTTTACAGTGCTGAATCCTGTTTACATTGTCCTAACTTAAAAATATTCATTGTTTTAAGACCCGTAGAATCTGTTTTTTATTGGATGACTAAAGTGGGACTCAACCCACCACTCACTCACCCCTTTACTCACTCACCCACTTTTTATGTTCTGTTCAAGAGTGGAGCCAAATACTGTATTGATATTAGTATCAGTAGATACCCAAAGCTGCGGTATCGGTATTGTATTAGAAGCAACAATGAGGTATCAGAACATCTCCATTCGTAAGCTTTAAAAGTTAATTCTCTCTCGTACCCTTGCAAGACTCCATTTTGGTTTTCAAAGGGGATTGCATACCTGCCAGGCTTTGGCTAACCCTATCTTGCCATTGCCACTTGAATGGACAGCCTCACAGCCCTTGAGTCATAGTGGGACAATATATCACAAAGCCAGCAGAGCTGGCAAATTCGGCTAGGTTAGAGGTCGCCATGCTACATGAGACCGGAGCATCCCTGATAACAGAAATCCATCTCAAATAATAACAGGGGCTAGGGAAAAAAGGAGCAAGTTCATCACAGAGCCCAAGAACTACTTGCTCTCCGTATTATTACACGTGTGTAAGAGAGATTGCCAGTCCAGCGTGCCCTGCCAGCCATCTTCGACTCCCTGATTGCAGAGGAGATTGAATCCCTCTGTGTCTCCTGTATACACAGCATCAGCAGGAGATGAAAGTCTAAAATTAGAATGGAGCAGATGCATATACCGCTGGATCCCAGGCTGGCCTGAAATTGAGGTCTAAAGGGCAGAAGGGGCAGGGGTATAAATGAAGAAGGCCATTTCATTATTAAAATGAGGTGATATGTTTTACTGCTTTCATTTCTGTCCACTTGGAAGATACCATCTTTTAGAATTTTATTTCCAGCACAGATCCACTGGCTGCATCAAAACTGATGAAGCAATTGAAAAAATAGAAGAAAAAAAACCCCCCACTATTTGACCAAGAGAAAAGATACAGGGCAGATGGCTAGCAACCTGACTTTATATTGAAAAAAGCAGATGTGCACTGTGGACAACAAGAACAATATCTTTTAAATGTGATACTACTAATAATTACATTTGAATAAACATGTCCTAACCTTTATAAACATTCCGATAAAGCTATTAACCACACAGTGATTTATAATAGTGTGAAATCAGGTAGTTAAGACCATAAGACAGAATGAGATTGACATGAAACTGAGTTTCATGCTTCACTAAACAATTGTATGAGTAAAGGTTTACTTTGTGAGGTTGCTGAATTGAAACCCATCTAATCTATTTTTTTCTCCAAAGGAAATCAGGTGTGCTGCTGATGCAGGTGAGCTGCTGATAGAATTCAACAATTCCAGTTTTTGCAGTGGCTGGATTGCACCAAGTATTCAAAGTCAAAGTCAAAGAAAACTTTGTCATCCCAGCTATATACAATAATCCCGAGGAGAGAGGAGAATACGTGGGTCCAGTTTTTATATTAAACATCAAGGAGGAAAAAGGAACAACCTATCTAAACATTATAAGTCTTAGTCTATAGAACTAAGACTAAACTCGTACAAGGCATCACGAACAACAATAATGTGCAAGCAGCAATGTGTAAATGTAATGGTGCAGGAAACAAAAGTAATGCAGTAATTATTGGACAGTACTATGTACAAATGGAGGTTAGTGAGGGTAGTTAGGAAGAAATATGTGCATTTTTGACGGTAGTATGTGCAGTATGTAAGATGTAAAGTGCAAAGTGCCAGGCACATATGAGCTGACAGTTCAGGCGTGTTTAAAAAGAAGCAAGGGGACAGCCTGTGTATTTAGAAATCTAACCTGTGGCCAAAAGCTGCAGGAACCAAGACTGTATTCTCTATATACAATGATTTCAAAACAAGATAGTAGTTTTACTATTTATTCTTTTATCATATAGTGGTTTTACTAGCGCAAACAGCTTGTCAAGGCTATTCGTATAGAAAAACAAAGTTAAATAATTAAATAAATAAATAATGGTGTGTAATGTTCTTACATGCCCTTCTTTTTACTCTTACATGTGAAAGATGGTCAACATGTTATAACACTTAACTTGGTAGCTACTGAAGTGCAAAGTTCTACCTTTGGAGGGACACCATATGTGGCTTTGCTGTTATACCCAACCTGTTTGACAGTTACTGATAGGTTCAGGCTAATTCCATCCACTGACGATCAGTAATAACTAAAGCAAGGGGTCTAATTCGTTACAGAGGTCTCCTGCAGCTACCAACTTTTCTGGGCCGTGTTGACCTGCTGTACTAAGTGGCTTAGACAGCTCTGCTAATCCCCGTTCGTTGACCGACAACCACAACCACCCATAATTCCCTCCTGTGGATATAAATAACCAATCCCTTTTAGCCTGCAGCCATGTTACACACCACCATAGGCACGATCTCAGACCAACCGATTGTTTGGTCTAAAATGGTATTCAATTGGCAAGGCCAGATAGCAATATCAGCACAGGGCAGTCAATACATATGCTAAACCTTTGTTTTGCTCAAAGCAGTTACAGTTTATATACCAAATGGCATAAAACTGTGTTTTAAGGTTAGGAATTTTTCTGTTTCCCACACAAACACGTTTCATGTTTTGCTCTACACACTTATTCTGACCCATGAGAAGCTTGTTAATTAGTTAATGAGTTCAGTCAGGTGTAAATAAGACAGAGTACTTAAAATGGGCAGTCACCAGGACTGGGACTGGGAAAACTATATTTAGAAATAGGTTTATTCCAGAGAGAAAACAAGTGTAAATAAACACATGCCTCTGGTAAAAGATCTGAATTCTGCAGAAAACCATGTAGGACAAGCTAAGTGAGGTATTACCACCTCTCTTGGGACTGCACATGTACTGAACCTTAAACTGATTCCAAAGTTTACTTTTAGAGCTGCAAACTCAGCAGTTATTGATTTAACATATGCAACATTCTGATATGGAAAGATAAAGAAAGCAAGAAACACTGCATTTCATAAAACCATCTACTAAACTACACCTTGCAGGAAAATATGCTCTATTGTTTTGATATAAACAAAGACAGGCTGCATGCTAATATGGACAAAAAAAATAGCAAACAGAAAATATCTAAATGAATCACTTGGTTTTTGTGACCTCCACTATTAAAAAAAAAAAAACACACACTACCCACTCCCTCTCTCACTTTGCTGAGCGTATCATGCAGAGGAGGATTTTCTTTGGGAATAATGAATGTGCCTCCTGGGGCTGGAGCTGAAATATTTCTTTTCATGAATAAATCTGATGCAGTGGCCGGGGGGTGTTTGGCTTGGCAGCAGCGCTTACCCAGGCCCAGTCAATAACAACCAGGCCCGGCTTCCCTGTCTAATGATCCAGAGAGATTACATGTCTGCTATGAAGGAGCCAGAGCAGCAGACAGTTTGGTCAGAGTTCTTCGTTCGCTCACTGTCTCTCTGTCAGATACAACCACAAGCCTAAAGCAAGGCAATGCAGGGTTTGAGTTGAGCCACCAAAAATAGAGGTTTGAGCTGAGCTGATGTGCTGGGCTCTAGTTTGTTCTGAGACCTGAGCCAGCAGGAGTGGAAAGGTTTCAAATGCATAGACAACTTTCCTAAACAGAAGTTTTGTGCATTTGGTTGAGGTATAATATGCATGACTTCATAATACTACTGATATTCACTTTGAACTGATAAAGACGAAAGAAAATTTGATCACTTTAGATCATTGAATTTAAATAACTACTCATTGTAAGCAGGCTGGAATGAAAATGTAAGCCACTTCCTTCGATTAAATAAAACTGATCAAAGAAAAATGTTAATGGGGCTTTATGAGGGAGAGAGGGATACATTTTTAATTGATCTCCAAATCCTATTTGAAATGTTCACTGGGCTAATGGGTGCAATCTCCTCCCCCAAGTCAGAGCAGAGATTTCAAAACCAAAAAGACGTAATTGGCTTCACTGCCACAAACAAAAACGCTAGACCTCTCGCTGAGCTACTGCCTTCTGTTCAAAATAGCAGTGATTCAACATTATACACATTTGTACATGCCTTTTTGTAGCGAATATGTGAGCTCAGCTGTCTGTACACCAGCTCTATTGCTTGTGTACAAACTTGCACTGCATTGCAGCTTTCCCAACTGCAATTTGACCCCCCAGACAACTGCTATTTCACAAACAAGCCATCAGGTTAAATACACAGATCCTGACTGCTATTCCCTGGTCCTCCATATTTCAGTATCCCTGCAGGCAGATTTTCTGTGGTACTGGCCCTCCATTGTTCCCTGCCAGAGGCTTGTCAGAAGCTTTAGTCTGGTGGGTACGGGGTAAGGGGGGCTGGATGCTGACTGGGAGATTGCAGTGAATATAAAGGGGGGGTTTTGCTGAGCTCAGGGACTGTAGCCGCAATCCACGTTCCACTGCAGCGGTGGAGATAGCCCTGCTCAGAGCCGCTCAACATAAATAACTCGCCTGCACTGACAGGAAGAGAGCAGCCAGATCGATCCTGGTTTACAACAGTGCAACCAGACACACATAAAGTTCACTTATGCTAAGCAGATAAGAACGGTGGGCAGTATATAATTGGAAAAATACTCAACTTAATTGTATTTTACAACAATTGGCACAGATGTTTGTAGACATTGTTGTATCTTTACATTATGCAGACTAAGTACTAATTGTATTTGCATAAATTATCATCGTGTATTGAACAGCATCTGTAGGTAGCTCAGGACCCTGCAAAATATACCATTTGTTAATGATTACTTTCACACTGGCATTGTGCTACTGATTTTGCAGAAAGAAATGGCCTTTTTAACCAATGACCTAAACGTGAACAGATTGTGGGCTGATGATTATATATACACAATATTTTACATCTGCATATCTGCCAATGTAAAAACAATAACATTTTATCATTATGTCCCAATATCTGCATTTTATGTTTATCAGAGTTATTATTAACAACAGTAACAATATATATAATGGGGGTCTTCACACTGCATGATATCCCATTCCAGATGTAATTTACAAGTTTAAATGAAGAAAGAAAGCAAGACAGAGGGAATGAAAAAGGCAACATCTGGTGAACATTAATGAGGTTTGATGTAAATTCTTCTTGGGTTTGCCCATAACCAGGCCAGCATCAGGACCCTTAACTATGGCTTGTGCACTGGCACTATTTTTCTCAATTACTCCAACATCTGTGGCTGCTTGTGTCTCTAATGTGCCTTTATTGCATCCATACGCTGGAGGTAAAGAGGGAGTCAAAACACAGGTGTTTCCCAGACTCTGCCGTGACTGATTCCAGTGATTCGCATGCCAAGGCTGGGCCAGCTGATGCAAGCTTGGTTCTCCCCACTATCAGGCCTGCACTGTGGAGCCTGCATTTCAGCCTGTCAGCATTTAGTCCTATGAGCTGCACTATGATGGGTTGGACCTCTTTGAAAATTGCAGTGTAGTATCTCATTGCGTCTGCCAAATGCTTTATAAACTTGAGTGTGTATGTGTGTTTGTGAGATTGAGATCATCAGGGACCTATTTAGCCCGAGTCCTTCTGCATTTTAATTTTGCAGTCTCCAGTGTGGAAGGTTGCATTAGCATCAGAAATTCAATAACACAGGCTGCATGGGGAGACAACACTGCACTTGGCCAGCAGAGCAGGACTACTGCACAGGTCCTCACGTAATTGGAAAAAAAATGCAGCCAAACATTATTAGATATTTTTAATTATAGACTAAACTCAACTTGGGCAATATTAGCAAAGCTAAGAATACAAGTTATGTCTGGAACAATGACTTTGGAAACAAATAATGAGCTAGCTGGCCATGTAAATATCTATAGGATTAACCTTTTTCTTACTGCATATGAGAAACACTATACAAACTTCACAGGTTTTGAAAAGTTCAGAGGTCTAGTACAGAGGTCTTCAAATCTGGACCTTGAATCCTGGATTTTGTAATAACTAGGAGTTAACTGAACTGTTGATGCAACTGATTGGCTACCTAGAGTTGGTGATGACAAAATCTAGGACCAGAATCTGGATTTGAAGACCTCTGCTGTAGTATGACTAAAAGCTAAGCACTTAACTTACCAACTGATTCTTTTAAAAGCAAAGCATAAGGAATGATGGAGCATGCATTACATTCACCATTAAAGCTAATATATTTTGCGTTAATAGCTCTGAACCCATCAAGGCATAAAAACCACTTGTATTAATTAGCTCATAATGACACACAGCTCATAGAGTGGGATGCAGTCTTTCAGTGTACTTTGTAAAGAAACGCTCCAGCACCTTGAGCATTTGGTACTACGACAGCAGTGCATCAAACATTGCAACACCATCGCCTGCGTGATCAACACAGCAAACATTTGACAGTACATATTTGATCTTTGAAGTGAACAAGTAAGCCCTGGGCTGAAGGAGCTTAGCGCACAAATAGAGCAAGCTTTAGCTCTGTGGGCAATCCCTGTGGGTTTGGTTTAAGAGTTAGATTGTATGTCCCTTTGCAGCTGATGAGCTCCATGTAGAGGGGGATTAGTCTGGCTATATATAACCACAGTCTTTGTAGCCCATGTCTGCACTGTTGAGGCTTCCCTTGCAAGGAAAGTGTCTCGAGTGGTCTTATAGAGGCTGCTTCTTAAGAATACAATGCAAAATGTTCTCCTGTTGAACCATATACTGTATGGACAGCAGCCATGACAGAAGAAGAAGGCTTGTATCAGTCTAGAACACCAACAAATAACAATCTTAAGCCTGCCCATGTTCTTCAGCTAATCAGGGGTTCTCAAATCTGGACCTGGAATCCAGATTCCAGTTCTGGATTTTGTAATCACCAGTCCATGTAACTCTAAGAGGCCAATCATTTATATCAACAGACCACTTACTCCTAACTTGATTTAACATTTAAACATGCTTATAATACATTATCCTTCGTTTTAAGAAAATTATCTTACACTTTAATTTCATCATATTTTTTTGTGAAGTTATGATTGTCTAAATGAGTAAGAATCAAGTACACATCACAGAGGATTTTCCTGGTAAACTGCTTTATGCCTGGTAGTAACATGTTTTTCTTCTTTTGATGTTCAATGGGGTTGGCAAACAGTGATCAGGTGCTTTATAACCACATCCTAGTGGTAGTAACGCGTTATTAGCAGGTGGTGGTAAAAACTAGAGGAAATGCATATTTCAGACAAGACTATAGTTGCATAAACTGTTAATCTTTTAAATATTTGAATATTTGAAAATTACTAATGTAATAGGTGAATGCTGCCTTTATCAGGTTAAGTCATTAATGTACTCTCGGTAGGAAGACCCTGTAAAAAGGTAAATCCAAAAGAGCTTTAACATTATTTTTAGTATTTGTTTAGTCATTTCAAAGCCTTTAGGTGCACACTGTTGCTCTGACAGCTTGCTTTAACTATTGATGGCAGGGCTTCTGTGTAGAAGATGTCAGGGTGCTAGCAATATAGCATGGGTTGAGCCTAAGGAAGAACCCCTTGACTATCATATACTATGCACATACTTACTGCAGAGAGAGAAAGGGGCATAAGGACATTCAGAGCTGGTCTTATAGTGCCGCAGGGCATTGGGGAAGTGAGTCAGAAAGGGGAGCCAGAATGAGGCATCAGCAATCCAAATTTAATGAGCCTGCACGAGAGGGCCACAATCTGCTCATAGTACACAGCCACCCCTCTGACCCTTTCTCTCCATTTCCCAGTCTCCAGCAGAGCGGCGCTACTGTAATACTAACTCATATTAGAAGGGTGCACCTCCACCTCTACCATTCCCCAGCATGCAAAAGAGATTTGTGTTTCTGCACCAGTTCAGGATTTCTGCAGGTTTCAACAAGTTAATTGTAAGACTTTTTAAGACCTTTTTAAGACCATTATGAATTAAATTTAAGACAGTTTTCATGTCCACACTGGTAAAAAGTCGAAAGAAGATAAAAGAAAATCGGACAGTTCTAGAATTACTAACAAAATAAGCAAATTTATTCACACTGGTGGGCAGTATTGGCCTAATGGTTAGAAACTAGCCATTGCCCCCCCCAAATACAATGATAGAAATAGCATTAAATACAGACATTTAAGACCAACATTTAAGCTATTTAAGACGACTTAAGAAGTGCATAAAACCATTTTTAACCTTTTAAGGCCTTAAATTGAATTTTTGACATTTTAGACATAGACTTTTCAAGACCCTGCAGAAACCCTGCAGTTCATCAAGATTGCCATTACAAGAGGATCCAATGAGAGAGGAGATGTGGATATGTGAAGCTATATATTAATGGGTCACTGTTTTATTATTAGAATATTACCATTAATGAAATCCCATTCCCAAAGAACAACATGGTTTCTCAAGCATTGTTGCCAAAACAACAGTGAAACGATTAAATGTTTTTGAGCCATCTGGGCAGAGTCTGGTAAAGGTTTCGGTTTATTGAGCCAGCTACCAGTATCAGAATGACAAAAGTAAAACAAAAATATTAGCCTCCATTTGTGCCTTGATGGTTATGGTGCCTCGCCTACATTTGCTTCACATCAGGTTTGGGGCTGTGTCTGAATAGTTGAATGGAGCATCCTTTCCTATTTTCATACCTTGATTTTGCCTGATCTGCAGCCCTGCTCTGCTAGTGCTGAGCAGCCAGTGAATCCCCCTGACTATCAGATCAGTCACAGTAAAGTGGATAGAAAAGGAAATGTAATTCAACTATTCAAACAAAGCCTGTGTGCTTTGCATGTGAGAATCCTAAGTGGTGTTGACCACAGAGAAAGCAGAGTTAGAGTTGAAAAGGAAGCCAAAGTGGCCATTGAGCTTCCTGTCTTAGCGTGCTTTGTTGTGATGGATGTGCTTCACAAAAATGGCTGTTTAACTGAAGTGAAGCAACTTCATGGTGTGTAGCACTGCCTACACAGTGGACAGGTAACAGACAAATAATGGGGATTTTAATGAGATTAAAGATAATAAAAAATGTGCTAAAGCTGGTTATTCATTTGGCTTGAATTGAATGAATGCACTTTTAACAGTATGGCACATGTTTCACCTTAAATGACACAGTTGTTCAGCTACATTTTGGCATCTAAAGAATGGTTCAGTGGTTACAGAGGTCAAAATATAACTGCTGCACCATTTAAGGTGAAACGGCCTAATCTGCTGAGTGAAACTTTTGCTCATGGTTTCTATACATTGTCCACCAGCGTTCAATAAAATTCTGTCAACTGGGGGATGAGGGGTCGTACCGTCGGTACTGCTTAATTCCGCAACACTACAATATGCATTGGTATACCACCCAAGCCAAATGTGGACCCCTGATATTGTGGAACCCCCATTTATTAGCAGTTAAATAGGCTTAAAAAGTCAACTACCGTGATAATGAATAATCTCATAAGTCTGAAATACGGCCCACACTTCCATTTTCTAGTTTGTCTGTGCATTTTGTTTTTTTGGACCTTTGGCATCTCCTAATGCTAATGTTTATTAAAAATATCCCCTTTATCTGAGATCACTGAAATTGTCTTTGGCATGTTATAGACAATATCACATCAAATAGTTAGTACTGCCAATGACTAAAGAGTTTTGCAGAGGTCATGGGTAAATCTCAGCTGATAATACTAAGTAAAAGCAGTGAAGAGATGTGCTCCTGTCCCATTGTGTTGTTTTAAGTCTTAAGAACAGATGCCGGCCAGCTACTGCTCCACACATGCTAAAACAATGAACAATTCCACCTCTCCAATACCGATTCCTGTCCCCCCAACTATGCCCTACATTGATTACTGGATTAAATTGGCATTTTTAATAACTCCACCTTAGGACAAAGAGAGGTGGAGGACACATGTTGTGTTCTGATGGGCACCTACATAGATTTGGATCAACTTTTCCGCTTTTCAGCAGTGAGTCATCCTGGTTTCTATTGTTTACACGTCTCACTCAGCTACTGAATGATTTCGCTCTAACAGACTAAAACAGATGTGGATCTTTACATAAAGGTCATACAAAAAAACAACCTCTTTCAAGTAAACGGATATGAACCGTGGGATATGGCTATCAGCCAGGCAAAAGCCCTGCAGACATTCCAAGGGAAAGAATGCAGCACAAAACCTTTCTCACAATTAATGAATTGTCCTGATTCACAATTCAAATTTTGTTCTCCAAGCTCGCAATGTCAATAGGCTTCCACCTGACGGCAAAGGCCTGATGCAGATGCCAGAACGGACAGCAGCTGGAGCCAATAAGATTATGGGATGAGCTCAATTAGTCTAAAAAAAGTCATTATGCCATTGGACAGTGCCATCAGACAGATGGAGCTGACGAAGAGAGTCACAGATGACGATGGTATGAAAAGGGCACTAGCACAAAGACATGCATGCACAAACTTCCACACACCTTGACACATCCACTAGCCCTTGTAAGCACAATAATTATGCAGATGTATGCTCACTCTTTCTTGTAAACATGGGCAAACTCTGCTGGGATTCAACCCATGCAGAGCCAGACAAAGGGAATCCCACCAAAGCATATGCCTGAAGCTGAAAGTAATCATATACAGTGTGAACACAGCAAGAAGATATAAATATTCACCCCACAATTATGAAGAGTCGATGCCAGTCAAAGCCCAGCATACACAAAGCAAATGCTAGTTTAATCCTGGATGATCCAACACACTGCGTACCAACACACACACACTTTCATTTGTGGTAAGCTGCTTTTGCATCTTAAGAGTGGTGCCTCTTCACCACGTAATAATTTTGGCAGTATTTTTTTCTCTTAGACAAGTTCCTGCATGAGACAAAAAACACAATGTTTTTGGGTCAGCCAGATCCCTGGCTAATAACATATTTCAACATACTTTATTTATCTCTCCAGCAGCTTCCTCTGTCTGTTTTTGAAGCCTTTGAACTTCTGTGCCATCCCAAAAGACCAAATCTTATTTTTGGTTTCTGCTGAAGTCGGAGATGGGGGAGAGGCAACTCTCAAGATAGCCCAATCTGAATACTGTACTTAACTCAACCTCAGTCTACAATGTTAAGGTACCATTTGGAGCATTGTTGCAACACTTTAGAAAGAAGTTATAGTTTGTTTGGCGGTTACTGCTGATAAACGTTTTACATGAAAAAAGCCTCACATGCCCACAACTGAGACCAGTCCCCTTTTTGCACTAAATAAAGAAAAATCAGATGCATTTGTTTCATTTATGAGGTAATTCTTAAAGTTTTCGAAGTAGTTATTATTGGCTGAGCATCTACAAACCAGTTCTCCTAGAGAAATAAACAATGAGCTCTTGGTCAATAAAAAAATGCTATGTCTTGTCATTTTTTTTGATTACTTCTTTAGTCTCATTTGAAATTTTACATTCCTCACTGGACCACATTTCTGTCTATTTGTGCCCTTGTGTTATGCCTGTCCTTCAATACGTTCTGGCAGAAAATGTGAACCTGCTCTAATTGCCAGCAAACATCCAGGAAACTTCTAGATAGGAGGGGATGAACCTGCTAATGCGCTCAGATCAGCTTAGAGGGGGAGCGTTCAAGTGCATGACCCCGGCTCTTCCATTGGTCAAGGAATAATCTGTACCTTAAACTCCAAAAATGAAGGGCCACAAACATCCAGACTAATGTGGGTCTAACGTAGAGCTTCAGGGTTGCAAACACAGGAGAATTCTACAATGTAACAGTGAATGCAAAAACAATAAGAAGTTTCTCCTTTGTTTTTTTGTTGTCCTCTTTAATACGGAAACATTTAGACTCTAAAACACATACATTTTATTTACATTTTTTGGTCATGAGTGTCATCACAGTAAAATCGATATTTTATGGATTAGATTGATACATCGGATCGTGTGCTATTTTGGTCGATTCATCGATACAGATTGATTCATTGTTACACCCCTATTGTCTACTATGCCATTGTTTAAATATAATTAGCCATGACATTGATTAATGTGGGTTTTCACAGCACTAGAGCCAAAAAGGTTTTAGAGAGAGACTCTCGGTCAACGCTTTTACCGATGCTTCATGAGTGCCTTTGTGTTGGGGTTTTCATTTCATGGTTTAAGTTTGGATTGCTGGTGTCTCACTTCCACAAAGATGCTGACTACTGACAAAGTGACTACTAGACCAGAGCATTCGATAGAAAACATAGACACATTAAAACTGCTTTAAAAATGCATAAGTCATCACTTATTAATCTGATTGTCAAATCCACAGTTGCAACAGTGCATTAACAGTGAACTATTCCATCTGAAGATTCTCAGGGCTGTGATCACGTGATTTTTATTATTGGGTTTAGACTTTTGTAGGTCATGTCACATTTTTTTGATATTGCCCACTGTATCATTACCTTCCATATGTCAAGGCCATAGCCTTAGACAGATTTTTGTCATGGAGGAAGCTCCAAAAAATGAAAGACAATCTGTCAATATGTCAACAAACCAATAAGCAAGAACCTTTCTTTCTCAAACATTCACAGCACAGTGTCAGTGTGAAAGCTTCTGTCATAGCTCCCTATGGCAATACCAGATTATAAAGGGTGCTTAACTTTTTTCTGTCAAGTGTAAATTTGGCTGTTCTAGTCACAGGGTAGCTCCAGTGGTGATGGACGAGGGAGGAAAATGCCTGCATAATTCACAGTGTGTGGTCTGCTGGGAGAAGTGAAATGAGCTTTGGGGGAGGATAGGAGCCAGGAAGAAGAGGCAGCTTACAGTGAGATTTTAATCCCCAGGTGGCCTGTCTCTAGGTCAGTGGGTGGAGAAAGGTCATTCAACTGACAAGCGACATTTTTAACCTTCTGTGAAGGGTGTGGCTGGATGCACTGTAAGCCTGACGTACCCCCCTGCAGTTTATACCCTAGAGAGCTGGCTATGTGAGTCTTTGGGGTGTGTGGTATTGGGGGCTGGGCATGCATTATTATGAGAATATCATTTTTTGTAAACATGATGGGCTGTGGCATAACAATGAAATGCTTCTGCTTAATGTCTGAGATGGTTCTTAAAGTTTTCACTATCACACAAAAATAAACCTCTTGTGAAACTGAGACGTCCAGTACAGAATCATCAAATCTTCTTGATTCAACTCACTTCATTTATATAGAACTTTTTACAACTGACGTCATCACAAAGAAGCTTTACAAGGTCCAGATCTAAGCCCCTGATGAGCAAGCCATGGAGGCATGGGAAAACTCCCTGAGCTGGAGGAGCAAACCTTGGGAGAAACCAAGGCAGAGAAGGGAAACCCATACTCCTCCAGTCACCACCAGATAACAATAAAATAAAGAAGGCCAACAAAAAGTGACAAAAAAACACTCTCAGTTTATAAAGGTGACACTAATTTAAAACTTTTATGGGTAGGGGAGAAAATGAAAGAGGTGGATCTCCTCTCATTTAAAAAAACACATACAATCACAAACACTTTAACTTAATATGTTCAAATATGCACTGCCTCAGTCCTTTTTCCATTTCTAGGGTAAATGGCACTCTTAGGAATCACTCTTTTCATTTATTTGCTAAGAAAGCACTGTTAATTAAGATTTTGTCTGATACCAATACATCACTATGCCTTTTATTAACATGCTAACTCTGTTAAGACTCTTCGCATCAAAACTTCCCAAAATCAGAACTCATATAATGCTATGACCCAAGAGAATTTCAGTCAGATCACCATTTTCCAAGTCTCTGAAATATTTTATGTGTATCACCTCGGCAGTGTCCTACAACCACAACAGTATTTTGGTCCTTTCCACAAGCACCCACAGAACATGTGGCAGAAATATGCTATAAGTGGCTGGATGTGGACAACGCAAATGGGCAGGCATCGCATCAGACATTAGGGGCTGAAGTGTGCTGGATTGTAGCAGCTGGAATCCCATCACATCCCTATGTCTGCCTTTTTAGCTTTAATCTCGCTCTGTCTATCCATCTACATATATACAGTTACTGATGCTAGGTTCCACTGCTGAAGGCACTTTTCACGAGAAGCATTGTGATGTTCCTCACTGTCTACTGGCAGTAAAACAATAATCTATCCATTGTCTATACAGTAGTGACCACAGAGGTCTGATGTGTTATAAACCAGAGAGAGATCACCTGCCCACAGTTTGACCCGGGAAGCTAAAGGAAAACATGTGCTGCTTACAGACACTGGATGGCATAAGAACCAATGACACCTAACAGTTTGGTCTGTTACATTTGTAACACACACTGTTCCTAGGCTCTAACACGCCACTGCTACTGATGCGACTGAAGTGATGAAACAAGCACAACAGCACTTAAGAGGCTCTTACGGTGTTAGTCAGTTTCTATTTTTGGCCAGCATCCCCGCAAGAAGACATTTTTGTGCCGATCACCTCAGTGTTTCAGTGAAGAAACTGTGGCGCAATTTTATCTCGTCATCACACACCTTCACAGCGCAAAACAGGTACGAGAAAAGCGATGGGCAGCTGTGAAGCCTAGAGAAAGCAATATTGAATGATCGCGTTCACTGAGAATTACCTTCAGTTGCATAGTTGTGGTCGCGGAGGAAGCTGCTGTTGATCTTGCGGGTGTCTATGTCCTCTTCCATTGAGAAGGCGGTTTTACGTTGGGGAGCGAAAAGTGGAGGAATCGGGATCCATGTTCCGCCGCCGTGCGTTCAGAGGCGCGCGGACATCGTCCCCACAACCGGCGAAGAAGATGATAACGCAACACGTAGGAGAGAGAGAGGAGCAGCCGCTGTAAACGCTCGAGCCCTGAATACTCTCCCAAAATGTCCACGGAGCACAGCGGTGCAGTGAGGGCTCACCGGTTCCGCAGTGTCCGAAGCCGGGGTGTGTCAGTGAGGCACCGAGCCGAATCGAGACAGGCTCTTGTGGCTCGATTCAATGGACGGAGGACGAGGACACGCAGCGATGAGAGAGGCGAGAAGAGGCGCGAGGGGAAAGCATGGTGGAGAGAGCGCTGTCAGGCACTCCTCTGAGTTTTGACACTTTAAAATGGTGAGCGCCTCCGCAGCTTAGGCTCGCGTTTTCTCGCCGTCGGTCTCTGAGCGATGGAGTGGCGCAGCCTGCAGCGCTCGGGTTCACTGCGACAGACGCTCCGCCCCCTCCCACTGTCTCTCTGCCCTACAGTTCCCGCCCACTCCGAAAGAGTCTCTGCCAAATGGGCCTCCGTCCCCTCCCAATTCCACTGCCTTACAGGTTTCATCTCCTCCCACACACACACGGTCATTAGAGTAACCGCCTGCCCAAACTCCGCCCCCTCACAGCGTCATCACAAACGTCCCGCCCCGTCCCAGTGTTACTGCAAACGATGCTCTGCGTCTAGCACCTCCAAGTCTCTATGACAAAAGCTCCGCTCTCACACAGAAACCACACGGGAGTGCGTCGAGTGCAGGGGTTCGGCTACTTTTTACTAATACAACTGCAACTTTAGCACAGCTCGTTTAACAGTGTGTGTGCGTGTGGCTGTACATGTGCATAGCGTGTCTCCAGCAGCAGAGGTCAGTGTACTTAATGCTCCGAGTGCGTACGTGACCGTATCTGTACACACAGTTGATTCGGTCTAAAGGTGTGGGTTACACACACAAGACAGAAACAAAGACAACAGGGTTTGGGCCATTTGATGGTGCGTGTCAGTTACACAGAGAGGGGGGAGAGAGAGTCTACAGAAGAATGACTCATTCAGTACTGCTTGTCTGATGCCCATCTGTATGCTTTCTTCTGAATAGAGCTGTGTGTGCATGACCCTTACTCTTCCCACAGTACACCCGCATGCAAGCACACACACTCACTCACATTAAAGCCCCCAAATATGACGCATCACTGTAACCCCCGTTGATTCGACCCCCCTCTCGTCTCTACATGTTGAAACATTGCAGAGTACAGGTCATTTAACACTACACTGCACATGGAATAAATCAGGGGCATTATCTCTGACCGACCATAATGCAGGCCACTGGAGCACGGAGCATGGTTCCTGATTTACCTTTGTCCAGCAGCAGCTTCACACATCTCCAAATCCTATTGCCATTGCTCCATGGAGAATGAAATCCTCTCTAGCTCAAATCCCTTTAATTAGGAGATAGTCCACCCCGCCAAACCTCCCTGAATAATCTTGATACCAATTCCAGTGGAATTACAAAAGATTTTTTTGGCAGGCGTAATGGGGGTCTTAAACCGCATTATGTATTTGAACGAGATGGGAAGGGTCCAACAAAAGAGGAGCCAAAGCTTTTTCCTCCACATTTTCCACTTTAAGTGCTCCTTTCTCATTTCTTACTCGTTCTTCATACGAATCATGACATTTAGGGCTTGATAAAGGGGAACAGGCACAATAATTCAGAAAAAAACAATAAAAATGCAAAACAATGATTTTAGTCCAATGATACTCGAACATATTACATAATGAGCATCCCTACGCTGGGCTCACAATCAACAGGAAAAATCTAAAAGCCATAACTAGATGGGTAATGGGGCTCCTGTCCAAAATTTTGCTCTTAAACCACCACACTCACATGAATAAACCAAGTTATTTGTATAGCTCTTTTTACAACTGATGATATTGCCAAGTAGTTTTACAGAATTCGGGTTCAAGCTCCTAATGAGCAAGCCAAAGGCGACAGAGGCAAGGAAAAACTCCCTAAGCTGTAGGAAGAAACTCTGGGAGGAACCAAGGCTCAGAAGGGGAACCCATTCCCATAAACAAAAAATAAGAAAAAATATAATATTAATAATAATGTCATGATGGGTCAGCCTGGTCCAGACAGCAGAATGGGATAGGATCACTGGTATCTCAACAGAGTAGCTCAAGCTCAATAAGCTGTTAATTTGCTTGAGCGCTATATTCGATTCCATATCATTTCCTCTCAACCATCCATTTCATCTATTTTCTAAATTGATTCTTCCCTTTTGGGTCACAGGGAACTTGGAGCCAATCCAAGCTGGCCGCAAGCCAAAGGCAGGGTACACCCAGGACAGGAGGCCAACCCAGTGCAGGGCAACACATAGACAGGCAACTATTCTCACACACACTCACACCTATGGGCAATTTAGAGTATCCCATAAACCTATTGAGAGCCTTTGGACAGTGGCAGGAAACCGGAGCACCAGAAGGAAACCCACAAGAACATGTGGAGAACTTGTACTCTGAACAGAAAGGCACTCATGGTCGACCCAGGGATTAAACCCAGAAACCTCTTTTTGTGAGGCAACAACGCTAACCACTGCACCACTTTACATAATAATAATAATAATGTAATAAATAATATTTAAATTTGTAATATTATTATTGCTTATGAAGACAATTAACAGAATTTAGCACTGTAAACAAAATAAATACCCTATTACCCTATATAAATATATCCATAAAATAAATATCCCTTACAGTGCAACCATGTCCAAATCACAGTATTAAAAACAACCTGGCACTATCAAACATAACTTAATAGTATATTATTCCAGATTTTCTTTATTTTTTGCTTAATATAATGTATAATGTTTTTGATTTTTCTTTCAAAGTGATTCTTTGTTCAATATTTTGAACTTGGATGATAGATTCGTACAAACAAAACCATGTCTTGGACTTCAGTAGTTAAACTTTTCTGCATTTGGAGTTAAGAGACGCTTGACAAGGCTGTTGAGTCCTTTGCAGCATTATAGAAATAAGACTCATTTAATATACACCCCCCAATCTGACCACTTCCTGCAGAGTTTACCTTCAGTCAGAAAGTCATAATTCTCACCATTAATATGGAATGTTATAAGATCCTAGACTGTAACTGGGTCTCTCAGTTTGTGCTTCAAAGCACTGCATAGAGCTAATGCCTTGAAGGACCAACAGTTAATCAGTGAGCTAACACATACCCCACACACATACACTCACACAAAAGCCTTTCACTCTCTCTATCTCACTCAAATCTCTCTCCCCCCACACACACATACAGTTCTGCGGGCTGGCGCTCAGAGAGCGAGCATTTTTAGAGTAATGGGAGCAAGCAGAGAAAGCTCTGAGGAGGCCTGGGCTGAGATCAATAGTGTGCCTGCTTTAATTAACACTCCTCATACCGGACACACAGCCAGACCAGCAGTCGGTCTGCCAGCTGTGGGGAATAAACTGGGGGGGAGGGTGTGCATCTGAGAGTGTGAGTGAGAGAAGGAGGGGGAAAAAAAGATGCCTCCATTGACTGCCATCCACAGCACAGAGATTATAATCTGCCGAACTCTTTCCCTGCCTCTTTATCCTCTTTAAATTCTTCATATTAATTTTTTAAAACAATAATCAAAGTCCTAAAGTGGCTTTTTAACTCAGGCAGCAGTGAGTAAACTAAAGGACACAAACAAGAAAGAAGAAAGTGCAATAATAGAGGTCTATCAAAATCTGACCTTCATAACAAATGTTTGTGGAAGTGCATCATGACTCAAACAAAGGAGATTTCTGAGGACCTTAGAAAAAGAGCTGTTCACTCCAAGAGCAAGAAGCATAAAAGTCTGTAAGGGCACTTCTAAGCAACTAAAGGCCTCTCTCTTATTGGCTAAGGTTCATGTTTTTTAGTCCTCCATCGGCAAACAGGGCACAACAATGATGTGCACGGCAGGCATACAAGAAAAAGGCCATTGCTCTCTAAAAATGGGTTGTGGATGGATAAAACCAAACTCCAATGTTTTAGTAAAACATTATGTTCGAAGACAAGAAAACACTGCATTTCAGCATAAAACATGGTGGTGATAGTATCATTCTTGGGTCCTGTTTTGCTCCATTTGTGCCAGGATTGCTAATCTGAATCAAAATTTTATCTAAATCTAAATTAAACCAGTAAATTCTAAAGGAAAGGGTCAGGACATCTGTCCATGAAATGAATCTCAAGAGATTTTAGTGTCATGCAGCAAGACGACCCTAAGCACACAAACCACTGTACAAAATTGTACAAAAATGTACAATTTATTTCTCGTTTGTTTAATTTGTTTTGATATATCTACTTTTAGCATTTGTGTAGTAAAATTTTGATCTTGTTTTAGGTCATATTTATGCAGATACAGTAGATTATAATGAGTTTGTAAACCTTCAAGCACCACTACATATTTAGGCAACTGTTTTTTAAATGAAACACATTCATTAAAAATGTTTTCAAATGAATTTGACTTTTCCAAATGGGTGCCCAAATGATGTTAGCAAAAGGCTAACACAGCCAAACTCTCCCCAATAATTTCATAGCTCTCCCCTTTTCTTTGAAAAACGGAAGTGAGATAAGTTCATTAAGTGAAATGTATTGAAATGATAGAACAATAAAAAAATTACCAGCAAGACTATGGTAATGAACTATTTCAATAATGGAACAGAATCTTTATAAAAGGTAAAGCAGCTAAACTGACATTCAGAATAAAAGCTAAAAGATTTTTTAGAGATTTATGTTCCATTCAGATACTCATTCACAAATACCAACGAGTATTCAAAGAAATGCTATTTGGGTGACTCCTGGTCTTAGATAGTATAGAGAATACACTGTAAAAGAAGCCATTCTTAGTAAATATGATTACTTAGTTAATTAAAGTAAAATGAGAATAGACTCCATAGTAAGTTTTTCTCTAAGTTTAGCTCCATAGTAAGTTTGTCTCTACTTTGGGGATTTTGTCACTTCTGTTTTGAGTGGCTTTCATGCTGTGTGTTTGATCAGCCCAAAGAGAAAAGATTTCTTGCAAGCAGTGCCACTCTGTGTGCTGGGACACTGATAGATGCAATGAAAAAGTGTGTGAAGTGTCCTTTCATTTCTCAAATCTGGACCTTAAATCCAGATACCGGTCCTGGATTTTGTATTTCCAGTAGTTACTGAACTGCTGATATATTTGTTTGGCCACCTAGAGTCATATTTATTGTAATTACAAAATCCAGGACCTGAAATCTGGATTCAAGATCCAGATTTGAGAACCTCTGCTTGCAGATTTTCTGTGGAACATACAGTGGTGTGAAAAACTATGTGCCCCTTCCTGATTTCTTATTCTTTTGCATGTTTGTCACACACAATGTTTCTGCTCATTAAAAAACGTTAACTATTAGTCAAAGATAACACAAGTAAATACAAAATGCAGTTTTTAAAATGATGCTTTTTATTATTTAGGGAGAAAAAAAATCCAAACCTACATGGCACTGTGTGAAAAAGTAATTGCCCCCTGCACCTAATAACTGTTTGGGCCACCCTTAGCAGCAATAACTGCAATCAAGCATTTGTGATAACTTGCAACGAGTGTTTTACGGTGTTCTGGAGGAATTTTGGCCCACTCATCATTGCAGAATTGTTGTAATTCAGCTTTATTTGAGGGTTTTCTAGCATGAACCGCCTTTTTAAGGTCATGCCACAGCAT
>JBBPDA010000025.1:3356142-3375133 GCA_037974385.1 Arnoldichthys spilopterus | reverse complement strand
AATCTACAAGAACAAAGAAAATTCTGCACCTACTTTCCAAAATTTTATTTGTATACATTTAAAAAACAGTGCCACCATGTACAGTAGGCCTAAGTTAGAAGTAGCCTACCATGATAAAAATGTAATAAGAAAAATGTAATTCCTTAGGAACAAAAAAGAGAAAACAGAAAAAAGACACAGAAAATGAGCAGGAAGTATTAATAATTATGACAAAAACATTACCAAGGGAAAAAAGCTTAGTTCTATTCTATCACCCTCAAAACAGGGCTTCTCATGTGTTCTTTAATAAAGACGTGTTGCATAAACAGAACCATAGTAGCTCAGAGAATCATCTGAATGCTTACACGACGGACACTCGTGTGGTCTTTATAGTGGAACAACTGCCCCTAAGACTTCTTTAGATCATGAAGCAACAAAACATTTTTCCACCACTGTTACAAGCCAAAAAAACATTTGTTGTTGTTCTATACAGAACCCTTCATAGAAAGTATCTAAAGCAAATTCTCTGTGAAGATGCTCCAGTCTTCTCCACTACAGGATGGGAGAGAGAGAGAAAGAAAATGTGTCATTTATCTCTTCTTGGCTCTCCCCATTTATGCTTACCTTCGATTTCCATCGTGAAGGGTGAGTCATTCCGTGATGGTGCTGAATCATAAGTGACAGAGGCACGGCCACGATAAGCTGTCCTGCCGCCTACTGCACTCAGCAGCACCGTGGCCCTCTCACATGGTCTAGCCTAGCCTATATAGCAAGGCCCTTCTCTCATTTGCATAGGCCCTTTTTTCCATCCATCGTGTACACACACACACACACACACACAGGGGGGAGTGCATAGGGGAAAGTCCCTGTGATCCTCTCGCGATAGTAAAAAAATTGCACAAGCCCTGATGAGCGCAGAGACTCACGTCACACAAGATGCTTTTGAAAGCGACCGTGTTTGTAAGAAACCCGAGCAAAAAGCACATCTCTAATAACACAATAACAACTTTTTTTTTGTTTCCATCTTGATGAGATTGCTTGGTTCGAAGGCGTCGCGGTATCAACCCGACTTTGAGAAAACCCCAACCGCTAGAAGAGGAGGAAATGTTGGTTAAGTATTCGCTTCACCATTTCCGCTCTGTAAAGTCCGTGGGCTGCGACGGGGAAATCCTGAAACTGTGTGTGCTTCACCACTCCGCTCCCTTTCTAACCGTCGCTGGAGCTGTTTTTAATTTCTACATTCTCATGTATAATGAGAAAAGACGACGTTTTGTTTTGTTTTTCTTTTTTTTCACACAAGGTATCAGTATTGAAATTGATTAGATGGTAAAGATGTAGGAGTTTAGGGTCAAGTTGAGGAGACCAGCTGACTGCATTGGGCCCTCTTGCTGTAACTGTTTTACTAGCTGTGAATTGAGGTCACCGTCACCTGCTGCACTCATATAGCACTTGATGTTGCATGCAAGTCTGCCCGAGGATTCGAGGAAGATGAAAGCTTTATATGTCTGTTTACAAAGCAATGCCAAGGATGGCATGGAGACAGAAGACTACACTGGAGGTTTAGTCCCATAAACTCATCACAGAAATGAGTTTGGTGGCGTGTGAGCTAATGATCAAACAGACCTGGAACTAGGGCTGCATGATATTGCCAAAATATCAGTACTGCGATTATATTACTACATATTCCAGTTGCGATATTTTTTTAACATATTAAAGGGTTTATATCACATTTCTCTAATTAAAAAGACTTGAAGCATGTAAGTATTTTTAAACAGCCTGATTTCAATCATTGTTTTTGTGAGGTCACAAAACCAACACATTTACATGGATATCCTTATTTAGCCTACAACAGTTTAGCCCAGACTCTTTACATGGAAGTTCTAAGAAGTTCTGTGATTGGTTAGAGACTCATTTGCATATTGCTGCTTTCTGCGATTATTAATTCATTTCAATTTTATTTATATAGCGCTTTTTACATCGGATGTTGTCACAAAGCTGCTTTAATAAATCCAGGTCCGAGCCCCTAATGAGCAAGCCAAGGTGACGCTTCTTCTTATGGTTTCTCTGTAAACACCCAGGCAATAATACTACTGGTTAAACTCAACTCATCAATCACTGTTGGAAGAACAGGTCACCTTAACAAGAAGGGCTGTTCACAATACTGCTACTTCCATATAATGGTAGCAAAATTATTTAAAATTGTACACAGGAAAGAACTTTGCTAAAAAAAAAAAAAAAGCTAATTTTAATCAGGAGTACACAGGAACACATGAGAACAACACCGAATCAAAGTTGGTCTTCTGGAATGCCCCTGAAACCTAGGACCCCATACCATAGGATAGTAATTGGCCAAACCAACACAACACTCATAAATAATCAACAAACACCATCATTTACTCAAATGATCAACACTCATCTTAAATTTGTTGAGCTAAAGCCCTAAAAACACTCCCCTTCTCCTTTCTTCACTTCAGCACTTTTCATAAAAACAAACAAAAAACACACACACAAAACAACTTTTCCTATTTTGGAATACATCCTAGGGATGGGAAATGTAGAGGTAATAATATTTAATGATATTTTGCATAAATAATATAAATAACAATATAAAAACAATACCATTCATCTTTTAGGCCACAAGTCACATCAGCATTCAGTATTAATAGCCCAGCAAACACAAACAATGCAAAAAAGTAAAAATATCATCCCGATCATCATCAGATACTAAATTATTCCAAGTAAGTAGGGCAGAATATAGATTTTATTCACAAATTAAAAGTAATGAAAATACAAACTTCAGCACATGGATAATTCAAGATGGTGTGGCCGAAGCCAGACGCCTTCCTGTTCGCTCTTAGGTAAATATCAATTTCATTTTGGTCTATATATATTGTTAATGGTGTGTATATACTGTTCATACTTTTTATTGTTAGGTTTATTGTATATTGTTTAGTGTTAGTTTCCTCTTTATTATTGTACTTTTTTACCTGTTTACATTTTATAATTCATATTCTGTTTTCTTTTGTAATATATATTATTTTTACTTTAGATTTAGCTTCTTAATTTCTTAACTTTATTATTTTAAAAATTCAGGTAAATTGTGTTATGTAAATAGTGCGAATGGTCTTCCTCTGTCTCTCTGTCTCATCCTGAGGTGGAGCAGCTGAACGTGAATGAGGCACATACGTATGTTTCTATGCATATGTAAAATGTTATCATCTGCATTGTTGCATCGCGATATGACAAGTTCTTATCACGGGGAGGAATTGTCCCGGTGTATCAGGGACAAGATGGTATGGCACAGTCCTAATACACCCTCATGAAACCAATGAGCTGTTTACTTTTATCTACACTCTGACCTCAAGCACCAAGGCTTGCCAACGCACACATATGTTCTCACACTTGCAACACACACACATATACAAACACAGCTCTCAGCAAGTGGCCTCGTGCTGACCCGTTTTCTTTCTCTCTCTCTCTCCTCTCTATCATTGTCCTCTGTCTCACATGACAGAGGAAGTGAGTCAGGTTCTCACGTCAGGCTTCAGATGATCTGAAGTCACAGGCCTCAATGATGGGAATACGATATATAAATAAATGTTTACCTTTTAGGGTACAGAGGTGTGAATAAGAAAATAATACTAAAGAGGACTTACTACAGTTTAATACGCACATGCATACGCACATCCCCTTGGCCCAAGCACACACAGAGTAAACAAGCCTACATTTAAATGCTTACACACTGTAAACTTAAGGTTGCTCAATACAGTTTTTGGTCATCTGTAGTGAAAAGGACAGTGGGCTGGGCAAGCAACTTATTAGCCTTTCAGCAGTGCTTCTGTTATTATTGGCTTATCTACAGTTGCTCACTAGCACCACTTGCAGGATAAAATGTCATTTGAGTGCCTTGTAAATTAAATGTTTAAGTCCTTTTGTAAAAAAAAAAAACTCTTCTAAAGTAGGATGACTTCTGATAGGCTTTCACAGGACATATATACAGCCGTTTTTAGAAAATCTAATATACCATTAATGTGGCAATGCAGTATCCATTAGCAGCTGAGCTACTATTTCCATTTTATAAGGCCATAAGAGGAAAATGCATTTAATCTTACAGTAATCAAATAATTTGTCTGAGCTATTTTACTCCTTCCTGCTCATTTGAATGTTAAGGGCAGTGAAGTGTTTCTGCACGTCATTGCTTTCCACCTTCCTCCATCTCAGGGATCTGATGCTAGTGGAGCAAGCTCGTAACACTAAAACACTCATGCATAATTCACATTCATCCACTAAGGATGTCATTGAACTGTTTTTGTATGAAGCCATTTGAAAGCTGAAACTGCATGCAGTTGGCATATGTAAGCCTGAGGGAGCTATTTTGTGCTGTATCTTGCTTTAGAAGATTTAACAAAAATACTCACCAAAGTCTCAGTAAAAAACAATGGAGGAAAAACTATTCCTTAAAGCCTATAAAATACAGCTGAAACATATTTGAGGCACTCCTTATGTGCTGCATTTGAATTTATTTCCTGTTGAAATCAGTTTCTGCCACAACACCCACGACAGAAACATCCATCACCAAATGTCTATACTCTCAACCTAAATCTGGACCCCGTTTACATCTAGTCACTTCCTGGAACTAGAATCTGGATTGTATCCTGATAAGATTGTAGCCACATGCATTTACACTTGGTACTAAAATGTATTTATGGTCAGCAGGGGCACCCTCTGGGCAGGATTACTAGGGTTTAGGACAGTTCCAGGGGCCCTAAATTGACAAGAGGCCTTCCGAGAATATATATCATAACTTCCAGACAAAAACCTCACTTCTCCAAAAAGGTAACTTTACAGAAGAAGCAAAACACCTTCTTAACTTATAATGGAGGATAAGGTAAAATTATGTGTTCCCAGGTAATTTTGGATCATTTGCCTTGGTCCATTCATCACAAACAAAAAAAATCCACAATGTAAGGGTCAGATTGGGTTTTCAAATGATGTAAGAAATAAAGACAAAATTTCATAAATGACAAAAATTGGGATACAAGGTTTTGCTCTGACAGTAACAATATAAAAAAGCATTTAATATTGGGTGCCCAATACTGTTTCGTGGGGCCCAAAATTAGCAGCATTCCTGCATTTTAATTCCTACAAAGATCATTCCAAAATATTGCTTAAAATACATGTACTCGTTTATCGTGACACGTTACATGCACACCAGCATCCTATAACTGAAACCTTTAAAAATGAAAATAGTTATTTACAAATAAAACCACTTTAATTTTCCCCCTTGTCCAGATGAGCGCATGCGGTGTCCAAATCGGGTTTCCGGTTCAAATCGAGAAACTACAGGCCTGTCCAGAAGAGATCTCTTTACTTGAATTTGATTGGTCAATAGCGCAAATGCAGAGTCACGTGGTCCTGTTGCCGGATGCTGTCGCTGATCCTCCCGCAGAAAGAGCGTGCGCAACGTTAATAGTTCTGCATCCATCATTGTTTAAATACATATATATATATATATATATAAAAAACCTCTTGCAGTATTTCTGGACACACCAATGGCCGATCAGCAGGATGTACACAGCAGCGTCGAAACGGTCGTATGCGTCGATTTAGTGGAAGTGCTGCGCCCATGAACTCATCCTAGCGGATATTCATTGATGGAGACTCCTTTAGTGCTATAGCTGTCTAAACTGCTGCCATCATGTCTCTGCATATCGGGCTATACTTTCTTAATTTAGTGTTCATTTGGGCGGCGCGGGGAGACTCGGGATTTGCACCGCTGGACGGCGCACCTCCTTCGAAAATTGGTAAGGTTAGATGCCGCGACTACATTCGGAACTGTTAGCGTGATCACCGCAAACGGACGGAGTGTGCTGCATGTGGCATCATCTGTCGTTAGCATGGAGATCGTCCCTAATGTTGGGAACGTTAACGATATAGGCAGCAAGCAGACTTAGTCATGGACATGCAGCAGTTCTGAACTATTCCATTATATCGCGTTGCTGATGCGAAACACCTCTTTCCTAAACTAGCCTTTTGTTTATGGTGATGTCCGCACACGAACAATTAGTCTGCAGTACTCCCGTTTATTTTACGGCACCCTCAGCGAGTTCATTCATAAGCTCGATTGGGTACTGTTCTGTACATTTTGTTTTCACAAATCAGGGTTTCTGAGCTAAAACTGAGTTTCTACAATACCTGTCCTTGCCTATTGGACAAGCTTACCTGTGGACTTTATCCGGAGGTTTGGTTTGCTTTTTTTTTAGAAGCACCCTTTCATATTTTTTGAAACTCACTTTACATCCACATAGCTATGGGTAAATTAAATGGGCGGACAACAAAAAGTCATCTGTGGCCACCGCATGGCTGTAAACAGACCATCCAATCATTTAATTCTGAACTACCTGTCTGACTACCTGCCTGGTGCTCCTGCACTCATTCCTGGTCACTTTTGCTGTTGTTCTAAATCTGTTACATGCCGTGGTACTGCAGAATCTAATAGAATACAGAGAGTAACCTACATAGAACTAACGTAATGGTATGTTTTGCTAAGTTTATTTCAGTGTAAGTAGAATTGTTAAAATAATTACATGCGGTTATGGTTTTAATGAGTTTATGCATTGAACTTTTGGTTTTGTACAGAAATGTGTGATGAGCAGATCAGATCCACCTCATAGTCTTGTGGCTGCACAATTAAGTGAAAAGGATGAGGCTCAAAAATTGACCTTTTTTTAGTTTAAAGACCTTAACATGGTCAGTGTCACAACTTTGTTTCCATGTAAAAAGGAGAACCTAGAGATTGCTCAATATCTTGAAGCTGAATCTTAAGCTAAGTAGACCAGACGGACCAGTCGTGCTAATGATGATGTAGTTGCCGCTCTGTTTACATTACACAGCTGTCTGATTTGTGATCGCAAGTCTCGAAGTTGTGGAGTGTGAACAGTACAGGGATCTGACTGCTTTCACAGTCGTTAAGTGTGACCAAGGCACTACTTAGTTAATTAGATGATTCACTGGATCACTTGGGAGCAGTTAAAACAAAGTGGAATAACTATTGGTCAGGCTAGCCTAGTGGTTAGGACTTCAAATCCCTGTCCAGGTACCACTGAGGTAGCCTTGAGCAAGGTACCATCCTGCTACTCCCTGAAAGTGAAAGTGACTTATTTGTTACTGTGAACACACTCAAACACACACAGAGTTAATCGCTGCCTGTTGCTCCATGTGTGGATGAGTTAATGCAGAGGTCACATTTTTTTGTGGTGCACTTTGTGTGATAGGGTATGTTCATAATGACAGAAAGCTACCTTCTGCTTGTGCTCTGGGGTGTTGGTGGGTTTCCTCACATGAACTGTTTACATCAGATCTTTCCACAACATTTGCTTTGGGTTAAGGTCAGGACTTTGAGTTGGTAGCTCCAAAACATTATTCATCTTTATCCATTCTTTGGTAGAATGACTTGTATGCTTAATGTCATTGTCTTTCTTCATGATCCCTTTTCTCATTAGATTCAGTTTGTAACCTTTGGTTTTATAACCGGGCCTCATAAGCCTAGACTGCTTCAGAATTATCATTTTTTTCATGCTTCATGTGTTTGGAAGATCAGACTTAGATCCAGATTCAGAGACCCCTGATTAAAACAAAAAAAGCACATCATTGTCATCTCATGACTGAAGACTGTAATTTTTACCTTTAAATTAACTGCTTATCCTAGATACTGAAATACTCTTGCCACACAGATATACCAGGACTACAGAAAAATAAATGATATAGGTCATATTTATGCAGAAATGGTGTTCATGGTTTGTTTTGATATGTTTAAATTCCCTTCTAATCATTAGTGTTTGGTCTCGTAGCTGTTGTAGGTGCTGGAATCGGTGGAACAGCAACAGCGCACTTCCTGCGGCAGCACTTCGGGCCGGAAGTGAGGATTGATGTGTTTGAGAGGCGCATGGTGGGTGGCCGGCTAGCCACAGTCACAGTCAACCAGCAGGACTATGAATCTGGAGGTTCCATCATTCACTCCCTCAACCTGCACATGCAGGACTTTGTCAAACAACTGGGTGTGTAGTTCTCTCTTTTTTTGCGAGTGAATTTATTACATTTATGTTTTCACTCTTCAGAAAAGAGTGGGTTCTTAGGGCACTTGGAGGGAAGAGGGGTTGATGGCAATATGTAAGTAATATGAAGGACATCAGCACAAGCCACCAAGCTGGTCAGTGCTGATTAAAGGAGAATGCCACTTTTTTTTTTTTTTTTTGCATAATTATTTACATATAATTATAGTCATAATTCATAAGATATAAATATTTAGACTGTGATTCAGAGTGGTTTGATCTTGAGAAACTGAGTCAGAACTGTTCGCAGCAGTGGAGACTGGAACCAGATGTCTAAAGTACTTAATAGTGTAGGTTTACTGATCATTTTACATAGCCAATCAAAAGGCTATATTTTCATTGTGGACACCTTGTTTTTTTGGGGAAATTTCACTGATATACGATATGCCACAATATGTACTAAGATGGAACAAAGGAAAAACAGTGCCATATTTTCTAAAAAATCAAGTACAAATATTTTTTATTCAGTGTTTTTCACACCACAGTATAATATGTTTACTTAAGCAAGACTAATGATGCTCTCCTTAAAATTAAACATCTTTAACATAAACAAGTTTGACAGTGTTTTTAATATTGCCCAGTGCTAGATTGGGGGATGACATTCAGAATACATGTAGATGCTCTGACCAGGTATTGTGTCTTAAAACACAGGCTAAGCTGTCTCATGAGCAGGAAATATTTAATGATATCCTCAGAAACTCTGGAGGAGGAATGACAATCTTGCTTTCACTACTTTACTGCAGGGCTGAAATATCGTAAGAGCGTGGCAGGGAAGACGGCTGTGTTTAATGGCAAAGAGTTTATTTTGGAGGAGACTGACTGGTACCTGCTGGACCTTTTCCGCCTGTGGTGGCGTTATGGCATCAGCTTCATCCGCCTACAGATGTGGGTGGAGGAGATAATGGAAAAGTTCATGAGGTGAGGAGAGTCTGGATAGGGTGACAAGATATTCTACAAAACAAATAAGAGCCTATAACAGTTGTGCCCAGATCTAATCCTAGAGGGCAAATGTTCATAATGGACTTGTGATTGACCTGCTAGAACACACCTGGTAAAAGTCACCAAATTTAGTGTTAGGGACACCAGCCTTCCAAGTCCCTTCTTTACATTAATATTTTCCTTTTTGTGCTTATACATGTTCCTTTTTGTTTAGGTTTGAGCTACTGAATTTATGACAAGTCATTGTAAAGTCAACCCAAATTGCTGAGTACTTGATTAATTGCAGCATAAGATCTATGCTCAATGATCTATGAGAAGCAATCACTCATGTCAATAACTGTATTTCTTGAGCCCATTCTAGCCAACCTAATGTTATATTAATTCATATTAATAGTGAAAATGCAATGGAAAAATTTTTGTACGCCAAGTAGGGTAATTAAACCATTATGAAGTTTGTGTTATTCACTTTATGGCTGGACATTTGTCTGTTGAGGAATCTGGAGTAGAATTTTCCATTTGATAACGGGACCAATATTACCTCAATAATGTTCTGGCTCTTTTTGTGCATCAAGAATGGACCTAACACGTCTTTAAATTGTGGTATGTGTGTATCCATCTAGAATCTATAAATATCAGGCCCACGGCTACGCCTTTACCTCAGTGGAAGAGCTACTCCATTCTTTGGGTGGTTCAGGATTTCTCAATATGACCCGCCGCTCTCTGTCTGAGTCTTTGTTGGAATTGGGTGTATCTCAGCGTTTCATTGATGAAGTCATTGCTCCTATCATGCGAGTGAACTACGGCCAAAACATCAGTATCCCAGCATTTGTTGGTAGGCATATTTACTACTTGCTGTAAATTAATCCTATTACGCAGTAATAAATCTATAATTAATCTTAAGGCTAATTATACTGCAACTGCAAAGACGTAGAAACCAAGGAACTACTTATGGTTCCTTATGTAAGTTAACACATCTTAATGTGTAAATAGAAAGTATGCTATTATTAAAATAAGACTTTTAAGTTATAAAAAACGTAAATAGTGTCATCTGGATTTCCTGATTGCTTGCCATGGTCGTTTTTTTTTTTAGCTATGTATGGTTGAAAATAGTTTTCAATGTTTTTTATGTCACCCAATACAGAAAAATGTTAATATGCTATTGTAAAAAAGATATGTTGTTAAAACACAGAGTGGAGGTTTAAATTGACTAGTGTTTTGCCTTTTGAAGTCATTGATAAGCTAAGTGCCTGAAAGAAGGTAGATCTCCAGGAGAAGGGTTGCTGACAAACGTCCATGCAGCAGTCCTGTATCATTTCTGTTGTTGTTTAACAGGAGCTGTGTCCCTGGCTGGTGCTCAGGCCAATCTGTGGGCAGTGGAAGGAGGGAACAAGCTTGTTTGTTCTGGACTTCTAAAACTTGCAAAGGCCAATCTTATCCAGGCACAAGTTACTTCCATTTCCCTCCAGTTAACCGGTATGATGTGTAATTATAGCAATTTGCACATTGTGTATATGAACAGTACCCACAAACCAAATGTATTGGTTAATTAAACTGTGGTTTCAGCTAGACAGTCAAGACATGGATAGATTTTTATAACATATTGGTGTCATTGGACAAATCACAAGGCGCTCACTTCTCACTGCATGAAGAATTGTGGAATTTTTGTGAAACAGCTCCTAATAAAAGAGTTGCAAATATAAAAGGACACATGCATGTGCCATGATATTACAAAAATCAGAATGACTTACATCAGAGATATGCAAATAACTTAAGGTGTGCTATGTACAGTTTGTGTGTGTTTCTGTGTGTTTCTGTATAAAATATGTATTGCATTGAACTGTTAAGAATATAATAATATATATATATATAAGAAATTCGGTACAGATTAAAAAAGACACATGAAGTACACATAAGTGTATCAGTTGGAAATACATGCAAAGAAACCTACAATAACCTAAATTTAAATATATATATATGGGAGGGGGCAGAATGACCATTATGAGAACCTTTGGAACTGAATTCTGCTATTTCTTTCTCCATTCAATATGCTAAAACACAGGTAATGATGTTACCATTGTGCAGTGACTGTGCTTAGACTTTATTATGTGTCTGATAGACTTTTCTTGGTCATTCTAGGTGAATCACATCAATATGAGCTCAGTTACACCACCCAGACTGACAAGGTATCAGATTTCTATGACATAATAGTCATAGCTACTCCTCTCCAGTCAAATGTCAATTCAGGCATCTCTTTCCAAGGCTTTGAGCCCCATTTACCAGAAATGGCCGGATTCTATCACCAGACTGTAGCCTCCATTGTTCATGGCTACCTGAACTGCAGCTACTTTGGCTTCCCAGACCCCAAGCTTTTCCCATTCGCGAGCGTACTGACCACAGACACCCCAGGGCTCTTCTTTAACAGTGCGGCTAGCGCCTGTCCCGTTAACATCACTGCTGGCTTCCGCCGCAAGCAGCCTCAGGAGGCTGGAGTCTATAAAGTCTTTTCCCCTAAACCTTTGGAGAAGGAAGAATTGAAAACCCTGTTCAAGTCCTACTACTCTGTACAGGTCACGGACTGGCAGGCGTACCCTCACTACGCGAGCACTCAAGAGCTTCCACCTGTGGTACTGCATGATAGCCTCTACTACCTCAATGGGATCGAATGGGCTGGAAGTGCCATGGAAATGAGCTCTGTAGCAGCCAAGAATATTGCACTGCTGGCCTACCACCGCTGGAACAGGCAGCTGGAGATGATTGATCAGAAGGACCTCATGCACAAGATTAAGACAGAACTGTGATCTAGCACTTTCTCTTCTAGTCTGATGTGATGAGTGAGAAATGCTGGCAAAGACTAGCTTGGAGAGTTTTGTGTTTGTGGTGAATTGTTGCCTCAAACTGTGCTCATACAGAACACCAAATGTGTACATTTAACAGAAAAAAATATAAAAGAAGACGTCATGCTTATGGACGGAGAAACATTTGGCCACAGTAAATATTAACAAGCAACTTTCAACAGGTAGCAGCACTGTGTAGGAGATGTGCTTCATTATTGACTGCACAGATTTGCCTAACTGAGGATGTTTCATTGTGTTTAAAGGCTTTTAAAATGAGTATGACTTCACATTTTCTATTCTTTAAGTACATTTAAAAATGACATTTTGACCTTGAAGGCTTTGCAAAAAGAATGGCATATATGCAGTCCGTTGCAAATTTCAGTCATTCTATGGCTAATGCCAGTTTTAAGTGATGATTTAAGAAAATATAACAGAAAAGTCCTATGTCCTATAGCATGTAGCTACTTATTTAGATTTTTTTTAATGAACCCCAATTACTTTGTTTGCTTGAGTCACTGCTACTAAATAAAGGCTGGTTATCATGTTAAAAATGTAGTGTAGTGTTTTGTAGGTATTAACAGGCATTGTTTTTTTTTTAATATATATATTTATTTTATTATGCCTAGTTCCCTTTTGTATTTTTGTCATGAATTTAGGCCCCATACAAACTGGATAATCATACGTCAGACCACACATTAATCACATTGCATTAGTAGCCATATTTTGCATCACGTGGTACATTTGTTCATGTAGTTCTGCCCAGTTATTACCCTTTTAACACAGCCAAGCCCTTGTGAAAGTGTAGAACACCGAGGTTTTTTTATGTAAACCTGTAAATGATGTTGATCCTTGTGATTCTGGTGATGACAAATCGATGTAGTTCCCCTTTAAGTCCGAACAGTTTCGACTAGAAACCTTTGTTTCGATGAGTGGCGTCACCGAGCATGTGATTCCACTTCCTGCTGTTCTGTATTGCCAAACCCTGCTGGTCAATTTCAGTAATACACATTTTAAACTTTAAACTTCTTTTCCCATTAAAAAAAACACCAGACCATCACGCGAAAATGGCCGAACACAACTTTGCTATATCGATGGCCGTAATCACGCTTTTCTGGGTGTTTGTTGGTGGAGCCGTGCCGTTGTTTATTCCCAAAGGACCGAACCGAGGGTGAGATGCGCTGCACTTTACTTTAGGGAAGCTAACCTATCTGGAGCTTTGAGAGTTGAAGTAACCACATAGGCTCTTTACTAAAATAACGATTGTGTTAATAACGTCGCATTTCAGTTTAGTTATTTATTGCGAATTTTTGTTGTCTCACTGTTGTCATTACAAGTGAGGTGTGCCAGAGAAACTATGCTTTCTGCTACTGTTCGCTGTCAAAACTACAGAGTTGTGACAAAAGTATACAGGTTTAATATTTAAGATGTTCTGTGTCCTGACTAGCACCGGCAAGCCCATTATAACTTTGTATTTTTGTCTTTTTTTCTCTCTAGAGTTATTGTGACCATGCTAGTGTTAACGTCGATTTGCTGCTATGTGTTGTAAGTAACTTGCTCGGTTTTTCCTCTTACTGGTCACTAACTGGCAAACAGCGCTACAGTGTTGAACTGAATGTGAAACTGCATAAAACCATGAATTGCAGATTGTTTTCTGAATTTTGGTAAGAGATCGGTGGATATACACATACAGACACACACATATGATGTATTTGTGGTTGTGTATATATTCAGTTGATTTATGGAACCTAAGCTGCAACAACAGTCAAATGAAGTTACTGTGTTTGTGATGCAACATAACCAGGACATTTACACACATCTGACTATTCATTTTACAGCAAATGTAAGGAGTGTTTCTGCTTTTTAAATAAAGTTCAGTAGGGTTCCTCAAATCAGAATTAAGCTCATTCACATATATCTGCATATTTTAAAACTAAAGATAAAGTGATGTGGGAAATGGTGTAAAAATAATGACAACAGGTTTTTTTATCTGTACATAAAATCACACCTACATCTTAAATGGGTGGAAATGCAGGACAACATAGGATACGGGCTTTTTAATACAAACTGCTGAAGATAAGGATAATCTGAACTCTGTTGTACCTAAGATCAGCGAAAGAGGGTGATACATGCAGATGTGGATATTTCTGGCCCTTGTTGGTGTCTTTGCCAAAGCTTGTGGAGAAACAGAAAAGCCTTTTGTGCTGATCTACTGTGAGAAAGCAGTGTGCGTCTCAAGAGGATCAAGATGGAGACCTTTGCTGCCAGATACAGCGGTTTTCAGACAAAAGCATTGTTTGCTAAAGACCCAGATCTCCTCTTGGGACCCTGGGGATGGCACTAAAAATCCACTTTTGTACATTTAATGGCATGTCAAGATCTTTCGCATGCAATTGCAAATATTGGAACCCATAGTGAATTCGAGCCTGTGTTGAAGTGCCTCAGTTAATCTTATAGATTTTGATGTCATGTTTGTATGTGATACCAATATAACCTGTTATTGCCATGATGTGGTATTGCTTATTCTGCTGCTTGCAGTTTGTTTTATCATATGCTGACATTCTATCCACTTTGAGGTAGATGAGGTAGCTTCCCATATGGGCAGATGTATCGTTGGCTTTAACAGCCTGTCCCTGCATGGGTGAATCCAGGGAACTGCAGAAACAATTCACATAGCAACTCATTCATAACTACCGAGTCAGTTTTGATGCCTGTGTCTCCATGTTGCTGTACAATTGTGGTCTTCTCAGAAGTCGAACTGCAAGCCACACAAGCTGACACAAGACCTGACTGGGTTTATGTAGTCCTGTGTTTTTGATGGAGAGTCACAGTCCACAGAAAGAGGCCTAGGCTGTATCTGGCAAACTGCCTGGTTGCATGCAATAGAACAGACAGTATGAATCTGAAGACCTGGTTTATCAGATGGGGTTTATAAATAGGTGGCGGCTAAATGGGGTGTCGTGCTTGATATTTGACTAATGGCCTTCAGTTTTCAAGCTACTTGCCAGATCATCAGGGTAAAATGGTCTTTCATGATGAGCATTTGTACTTTTAAAAATGCTATATTTAAGGGCTTACATATACATATTAGAGGAAGATTGGGTTCAGGGTATGGCTGAACAATTGATCGTTTTTATATCAAAATTGCAATCTGAAATTGCAATTTTTTTGTCACAAGGGTTAAGTTTAATTGCATCATATATTACCCAATAATAACAGGTTTTATTTGAAAACGCTTGATGATAATCCATCCATTCACTGAACCGCTTCATCCATTTCGGGTCGCACGGATGCTGGAGCCAATCCCAGCTGACTACAGGCCCAAGACAGGGTACACCCAGGACAGTAGGCCAACCCATAAACAGACAACCATTCACACACACCTACAGGCAAATTATAGTACCAAATAAACCTATTGCAAGCCTGTGGATAGTGGGAGGAAACCCACGCATACACTGGGAGAGCTTGCAAACTCCACACAGAAAAGCACCGGTGGCTGACATGGGGACCGAACCCAGGGCCTTTTTGCTGTGAGACAACAGCTCTAACCACTGCACCACGTGCCACCCTGATAAAAATAAAATCTAACAATGCAAAGCTTAAGAACTGGCGCTCATGAACAAGACATTTAGCATTCAAGCCCCAAGCCTAACTTTTTGGGTGAAAAAATAATGATAAATAATCACATTTAAATTGCAGTCAAAATGCTCCAATCGCTCCAGTACACAAATAGTTTAGCCCTAGTTCAGGGAATGCATCAGTTGAAAACACTGGCCAGAATAGTCCATGAGGAGTCTCTCACAGTAATCAGTTCATTTCTGCCTATCCTCATTACACCTGCCCTTTTAATTCCTGGCATGATTGCATGATGAGGGTGTGCAAGTGTTCCTTTTGTTTTCTCTTTCTGTTCAGATACCCCCCCAAAGGCATGCAGTATTTGTGCTGTCAAGGCTAATACTGAACACATTGTGTGGCTGGCCCTTTCATCTGTGTGTTTGTGTGAAACGGGTAACCATGACAAAAGTGGATCATTCACTTCTCTGGAATCCCAAAGAATGCAGTGTTTGGCAGAAAAGTAAGAGCCTTAGAGCTTATTGTGTCTTTGACATTATTGTTCTTGTTTCTTTACAGCTGGTTGATCGCCATCCTGGCTCAGCTGAACCCCTTGTTTGGACCAGCACTGAGCAACGACACCATATGGTACCTTTACTACCACTGGGTCTAAGACAGTGGCTTGCTCTGTACCAGGACCAACAATTGCGCTGCAGAGGAAAACAGTATTAATTAGGATATCTGATTTACAAGCACATTGAAATATCAGTGTCAAACCAAATAAGCCTTTGCACTTTCCTTTTCATTTGCAGAGGTTGTGGCCTCGATCCATTTCTGGATCAGCCCAGGTCAAATAATTACATTCCACAAGTGCCATATAAGTGCTATAAGAAATTTTATGCCTTAAGCCTGTAGCTTGGTAGGTTGCACAGTAATTGCGAGAGCTCGAGCAGGACAAAGCCTCTTTCAGGCCACTCTTATGTTTAAGTTTTGTTTCCTTCTTGGGAGTAATAGATGCTATTATTTAGTGAAGGACTTGGCTTGCAGCCCAGGGCCACAGGCAGATCCAAGCATTTGATGCATTGCAAGAACTGCTGACTGACCAAGGCCTTGCACACGGCCCAGAACTGGCGGCAAGGGGTCCTGCCCACTGGTGGAATCCTGTGCATGTTCCTCTTTCAGCACCTCAGCCCTTTCTTGAAAATGTAATGTAAAAGCAAGGAGAAACTGTTGAGTTCGTGCGGAGTCTGGAAAGCAACTTGAATCTGCTGTTAAGGCTTGAAAAAAGACACTGTTAAACACTGACATAGATGCGCAACATAAGTGCTAAACTGTATGATTATGATTTATGTGTATTCTCTACTTTTACTGTGCATGTATGAAATTTTAATTTGCAAGTACACTGTGTACTACTTGTTTAGACCAGTCATTAAACAGTCATGAAATATAGTATATGAAGTCTTTGTATTGACTAAACAAGCCATGTTTTTACAGAACACGCCTGCTGTTTATATATATTCTTTTAGTTCCAAAGTGGGTAAGGTCTCAAATTTTTCTACCGTAATATATTTTAAAATTTCTATTTGAATTAAGGTGTGCATGGTATTAAAGGGTACACATGCACATGTATTCCTTAAGGTCTCTGGAAACAGGCTAAAGCGAGATCAAGATTGTATATGTATGAAAAAATGAAGTGTTCTGTGTAATTCAGCCAGGGTCACAATGTCTGCTATAGCTTATAGCAATTTGCAATTCAAAATGATCAATGAACCTAAACATCTGAGTTATTATATGTCGTGTTGATGGTAAACCAAAGGAAGAAGAAGTCTTTCATCTGTCCACTATGAATGTTTTTAAAAAGTATATTTTAGGGTTTAACCTAGGGATGTCTCGATCTGACTTTTCCAGTACAAATACTGATACCAATATTTGGGTTTTGGGTATGGGCCAATACAGAGTATCAATCTGATACTGGTGTTTAATAAATAAGCTATTTGTCTCACTGTGTGGAAGAGACTGGGAGCATTTTTTGTGTGTAAGGCAACATCAGGCTTGACTCAAACATTGCTTTTCTAACTTTGCAAAACAGAATGTTAATTATACATGTATATATATTAACTGAATCATTTATTATTAGAACAATAATTGTACACCAGCAACTAAATCTTTTAAAAAAAATCTTAAAAATTAACAAAAATTTAAGTTCCTACACAAATGTACACGAACATAGAGTAACAGAATTGAATTGAATAGATCAGCCACATGGATTGTCAATGATGCAGTCTTAAAATTGAGAGTTACCGTTTTACATAACTTTGTGATGTAACTTTTAGAGGCATTGAGCTGTCCAGAAAAGCTGGTTCCTATCACCCCTGTTGTGAACAGTTGTGTATTTTTCATTAAATGGCTCTGAATGGCTTTGTTTAAACCTTAACCATTTTAATTGTGTGGATGTATTTTTAAAATAGATGGAATTTCGCATTTAGTGGTTATTTGCCACTGTCTAATAAGACGACACTGAATCCTATTCATTATAGCCGTTGTTTGGATCAGTTCTCCTGTCGAGATGAATGCATTTAGGGGGTTTAAATTGTTCAAATTGAGATGTCTTGTTTTGGGACCTGAAAGCGTGCTGCGATTGGCCGAGGCGAAGATCACGTGAGGGGAGAGTCACGCGCTTTCCAGGAACCCCGTCAGGAAGAAGATAAACAAAACAAACCAGAGAGGAGGACGGCGTGGATTTAGCGAGAAATTACATTGAAGTTCTCATGAAGACGATGGGAAACGGAAAGCGATGCCTTTTTTAACGGCTGTAAGAGAAAGTTAAAGGTGAGTTCATCGCTTAGCTGCAGGGGAGCCACGGACAACGTCGAATTGCCCGTTTAAAATTGATACAAAACGTTGCCTTCTCCGGTTAGCTCGCAGGCTAAAGTTATGGTACTGGGCTAGCTGCTCAGAGAGAGAGAGAAAGGGGAGGGACGGAGGCCATAGTTATCAAGCACAGCACAGCAGAGCAAGTTTTAGTTCCTCGTGAAACGCTGAACTGTTTTCTGCAGCGTTTCTACGAAAAGCACCGTACTTACATGTGTCAAAAAGTGTATTTTGGAATTGACACTAGCAGCTGACACTCGGTGAGTAGCGCTGAGCTGAGTGAGTGTGTGGAACATTAGCTGGCCATCAGTCTTACTAAACAACTGAATTGTTCTAGAAGGTGGTTGCCGAGCCGTCAAGATTACTGTTGGAGACTTTGTGATACATGGGCTTTTCGTGTTATGCCCACCGCCCAGCCGTGTTTAAATGTAAAGAACGTTGTGTTAAGATAAAAAAGTTCCCATATGGATGACATAAAAGCAACGTGTAGTTTTTATTTAACCGTCTATTCTCTCCATAAACTGCTCAAACAGAAATCAGTTAAATCAAAAGCTACAGTTAAAGCCATTAACTAGCTGCGTTCACCATTCTGCACGTATTTGTGTTGGTTTGAAGCTGATGAAATTAGAGCGAAATTACATGACATAAAATGGTTTAATCGTAAACTAGGAAAGGATACTTAAACACCTTATCAATTGCATTGAGATC
>JBBPDA010000025.1:3345114-3356042 GCA_037974385.1 Arnoldichthys spilopterus | reverse complement strand
GAAATTACATGACATAAAATGGTTTAATCGTAAACTAGGAAAGGATACTTAAACACCTTATCAATTGCATTGAGATCTCTTTTATTTATATGTTATTATGTCGAAAAATACATATATATCATTAATGAAATGTGGGTCTTTTGAAGCTAGCCAGGGTACACGCCCCCCCTTGAGCACAACGCCAGTAGTAACCCCCGAAAGTTACTTTTTTACACGTTGTGCGCTTTTATCTTGGCAACGTTTCGTTCCACAGTGTGTTGTTTGTGTGCACGATGGGGATGTATTTGAACTAGTGTTAGATTTGATCTGTTTTTTCGTGTTTTCGCTGATCACCTAGCCAGCTGTCATTCCCACGTTGGGCACCATTTTGCCTGTTCACCATAGATTACGCACGTCTCTGGTGGGTCAGCTTTCTTCTCTTCGGAAAAAAAAAACTTTTAGGGACAATATAATCATATGCATTTTTGTTATTTACGTAACATGAGGAGGCCTTCAATATTGTTTGCTGCTCGTTGTCTCAACCGAGCATGAGCGAGGAGGACTATATAGGCAGGCATTTCTATGATTGACTTCCAGCTCGCCCGTTCGCTAGTATATGGAGGCGGGACAAAGCCTCGCGGTCGACCAATGAGATGGCGAGGAAGCGTGGGCGTTGGCGCAGTGCACCAGGGTTTGGTTGGCATTTGTTTTCGAAAGGGGCCATGTTGAGTTCAGTGTTGTGGAGTGTTAGTAGGTCAGAGTCAAACGTGAACCTTCCCCTCGATTAAAAGTAGCTGTAACGGCTAATGTAATAAACCTGCCGTTGTAGTAAATCGCTCGGGGGGGTTGCTTCGCCGACGGTAATAGATAATGGTGATATTTGAGAGCTGAGGGTTTTGTAGGTCACTCTGTTGCCCATGTAAACATTGAATGGTTGGTAACATGCTGGAAGGAGGACTCATTTGCATGCAACAATCATTAGCGTGCCCCCTGATTGAGAATAAATGTGTAGTCTAGTAATGTTAGTAGTGACATACATACATTCTCCCCTGTTTATAATGATCCCATCACAGAAAGTGGTCCTATATCAACAGTCCTACTCTGAACTGCTTTATAAACACAATTCTTCAAAAACCTTCAAAAAGTTGCTATTGGTTCTTAGATATTGATTGTGCAACTGTTAGGCTTAGTGTAAATCATATCATATACCAACTTCAAAACGTGGGTGTAACAAACTGTTTTGATTGCCCACTTTAGGGTACTTGGAACAAGCTAGGTGCACACGTTTCCATGCTGTTATGTAATAAGTCACAGGCTATGATGGAATGACTTGGCCATCCATTATGAGAAGGTAATTCAAAGGTTCAAAAGAGATTATTTGTTTAGAGCGTCTGGTGAGCTGGCTGGTGGGGATAATGCTTTAGGTAAGTTGTATTAGAAATGCACAGCAGAGGATTAAATGAGCCCTCCTGCTCAGTGTATGCTGGCTAGACAGATGTGGGGACGCAAATCCGATTTTGTTATATTTTGTCACTTCTTTAGCATTGTTTCAGACTTTAGCCATTGTTTTTAAACAGAGATGCATAGGCCATCTTTGCCATTGCACTGAGATAGTCATGGTGCTGTCTCAGCAAGCAGAGGCCTCTGACATTTGCAGAGAAGCTTCTGTGTTTGAAGCCTGGATAGCAAATTGCAAGGCTGGCTGTAATTAGTCCAGAGCTTACTTTGCAGTGCTACATCCCTGGCAGACAGGAGGGCACTGAACTAATAAGACAGATCTTACCTGTTCAGCAAAGCCAAAGTGGTATGTGAAGTATAATAAGTGGAGTTTCTTCTGCTACTTCCTGTATTATCTGTATTGTAGTGCATCTGTGGCTTCACCATGAAGGCCACCAATTTGATCACAGCACACCCACGCCTAAGATTCTTCAGCTTATGCATAACAAAGTGGTGGCCTCCATGTGCTCACTGCAGAGAAATGCATGTTTGCAGAATGGAGGGATATTTGATTTCAAGCTTATTTGTGTACTTGGGGGCAACAGTGACTCCTGTTTAGTGTTGTAGTGTGGATCTTAATTTTGGGTCTTGGGATATTTTTGAAGGAGGACACTGATTTGGAGTACATTCAAATAATTTCTTAGCTGTATACAATTTCACAAACCATGGCATGCTAAGTTTGGCCACTGGACAATGTCAGGCCATCGCTGAGTGACAGTGGATGACCGTCAGCCATATTTTGTGCAGTATGTAACTATAGACATGTACCTACTGCCATTTTTATTCACGGTTTAATTTACATAGAGGTCACTTTTGAGAAGCATTAATTAATGTGGGCCTAGGAATTAAAACTAACATCACCTGAAAAGAATCATACATATAAAATAACCGTTCTTTTCTTTGTTCAGGATTTTTTTCACCTGTGGCATTCTTTTGCAACAAAGTCAAGTTATTGTGACTGGCCCACGCACAGGTGCATTATTAGTATACAAACAAAAATGTATGTAAATGCAATTTGTCAATATCGAGGTCCACATTTTTTTTTTTTTACAATTTTGTACATATATAAGGCCATAAGTTGATGTTATTATTGTGACAGCCCTACTCTCATAAAAGCTTTTTTAATTATGCAAGTGCGACACAACAGGTGGATGTATTGCATGGCCTCTTAGGAAGAAGCTTGTCTCTTCCGTATGCCAGTTGTGGAGCATATGGAAGAGACATGGTTCTTCCTCTAAGAACAATGGCGCTGGCTAATTAATGCACACAGAATCGTTCCACTTTGTCTACAGTCAGGAATGTACCGAAAGTTCAAGCCCTGATTGAAGCTATGTAGCCACTGTGTTATGGGAAGTTTTGCATGCAAATATTCCTGGTTTGTCAGCTGTGAGAAAATGAGTCTTATTAAAGGAATATGATCAGTGCTAAGGGAAATCATGTTTTGACGTTGCTTATTTTTTCTTCATCATCGTTCCGTGGGCTGCATTCAAACCCTGCTGTGTTGCGAGAGCTGAAGGGTGATAAGACGGCTGATGGACTTGTTCGCTGCACCAGGAGGAAATGATGTCATCCAGCAAGAGGAGCAGGGCTGTTTCCAGCATATTTTTGCTGATTTGTTATGCAAAGAGTGTCCAGTGGTTCGAGTACTTCTGCTTTTCTCTGTCTGTATGCAGAGGGGAAAGGGTGCCACCGAGGTTGTTTTAAAAATAGCCACAGTGCTCGACGCTCTCTCTCTCACTCTCGCTCGCTCTCTCTCTCTCTCTCGCCTCCCACCAAACTGATACATTGGCTTCAGCCCTGCTGTCTCTTCCTCCATGGATCTGAATCGCCTTTTACGGACGGCCTCCGTAACTTTTTTTGACCATGGCTAGAGCTCTTTGCTGGGCCTTGCTCAAGAAAATTCCCATCTCTGCTGTCATTTGTGGCGTCCTGCACCATGGAGTTGAGGTCCATTAGCTGATGCTGCTAGTGCCTATTCTAATTTCAGCAAACAGCAGTTTGTGACAGCTGCTTCCAGCCACTGTTTGATTGTCTGCACTGAATTGCAGTTTGTAAGTGACATTTTGTTTATGGAAGCCTTGTTTACAGGACTGCCAGCTGAGTCACTGGCTTCGAGAAGTGTGTTGCTGTTGCTGATAGTCATGCAGATAATGTGTATTATTGTAATATTTCTACCAGCCATCCCCTTATTCCCCTCTGCTAATTTCTTCTTCCGTCCTCTATGTCTGCAGAGAACAGTGAACAGAGGAGGACAACGTGGCCATACTTGAATGCGCAGCTAAGGCCTCCAGATTACAGAAAGGCTCTTTTGTTTTATTGGTCAAATCGATTTTCTGCCAGAGATTGACAAAAGAACAAGGCAACTAGGGCAAGAGGGGTGGCAGAAAAGTTTCCGCCAAGGAACTGGAGATCTGTGCTCGGCAATGCCTCAGGTAAGACTTTTTCTCCCTGATGTCTCACATACTCTGAAAACTTTTATATGACTCATTCTCTAACCATAATATATGCAACCTCAGTTCCAAAAAAGTTGAGAAGCTGTGTAAAAAGTAAATGAAAACAAACATTTGCAAATCACATAAACCTGTGTTTTAGTTACAATAGAACAAAGAAAACATATAAAGTGTTTAAACTGAGTTAAATGTACAATTTTAAGAAAAAAACAAGATCACTTAGAATTTGAAGGCAGCAAAACGTTTTAAAAAAAGATGGGAGAGGACCATGTTTACCACAGTGCAGTACTCCATCTTCTTTTAAGAACTGTCTGTAAGCCTCTGGGAACTGAGAATACCAGTTGCTGGATTTTTATGAGCGGAATGTTGTCTTGTTCTTGTCGAATATAGGCTTCTAACTGATCATCGGTCCTGACTCGTGTTTGTCCTATTTTTGGTTGGACTCTTCTACTACAATGCCATGCTTTTGTAATAGATGCCGTATTAGGTTTAGATTTGTCTTGTTGAAGTATGCAGGGTGTAACCTGAAAAAGTCATTGTCTGGATGGAAGCATATGTTGCTCTAAAACATTTATATACTTTTCAGAATTTGATGGTGCCTTCCCAGATGTGCAAGCTGCTAAATCTAATGTACCCTCATGCCATCAAAGATGCAGGCTTTTGAACTGAGCATTGACAACAAGTGGGATGGTCTCTCTCCTTTTTAGTCCGGAGGACAACATGTCCGTATTCCCAGAAGAATTTTAAATTTTGACTTGTTTGACCAGTTGTCCACTTTGCCTTCGTCCATTTTAAACGAACTTTTGCAGAGAGAAGACAGCAGCGTTTATGGATTATATTCACATGTAGCATGATGGAGCTTTCACCTGCATTTGTGAATGGGACGGTGAACTGTGTTCACAAACAATGATTCCTGGAAGCGTTCCAGAGCCCATGCAGTGATTTCCATGACAGAATCATGCCTGCCTGAGAGCCGATGATCACGGGCATCTAAAACTGATATTCAGCTGTGTCCCTTGCCATAGCACTTTTCACAACTGATGATTAGAAGAAGATTAAAAAAGTCCAGGAAGGAAGAGGAAAAGAGGCAAAACCCAGAAAGCACAAACCTTGGGAGCAACCAATTCAATGAGGAGACTTTGCAATTTTACATTGAGGAGCATTATTCTGAAATTGTTCCACAATTTGTAGATGCATTTTTTTGCAGATTGGTGAACCTCTGCCCATCTTTATTCCTAAGAAACTCAACCTCTCTATGATGCTCTTTTTTATACCAAATCATGTTATAGACCTGTTACAAGTTAACTTAGTTGCTAAATGTTCCTCCAGCCTTTTGTTGCCCCCCTCTCAACTTTTTTGAGACGTGTTGTTCCAATCAAATTCAGAATGAGGTAATATTTTTCATGCATTAATATTGTCTTGCTTTCAACATTTGATATGTATTCTATGCTCTTTTGTGAATATAATATGAGTTTATGAGATTTGCAAATCATTGCATTTTGTTTTTACTTACATTTTACACAGCATCCCATTTTTTTGGAACTGGGGTTGTATTTTTTTTTCTTTGCATGTTGGTAAAATATGGCCAAATACTCTGCATAGTTTAAAGCAATTGCTAATCTGTAACTGTACTTTAATTGGACGTTCTCTTGTCCAGCTGTCTGATCACCACATTCTGTAGGCTTACTAAAGGCCAATTCATAACCTTCATTTTGAGCGTTCTTCTAATAACTCTGTGATATCTGTTTTGATCTATCATTCAGCCCAGCATCAGTGGAATGGATCCTCCCTTTGGGGATGCCTTTCAAAACTACACTTTTGCTGACCAGGCACTGACCAGCACAGACCTGTTGGCCAACAGCTCTGATCCAGACTTCATGTATGAACTGGTGAGTTCCCTTAACAGCTAAACAGATAAACAGCTAACAACAATTTTATTAGTAGTGGTTTTCTTGTTGAACCACTTTTTTATTTTTATTTTTTCCTGCAGTCTGTGCAAAGTTGAATTGATTATTGTGTTGTTTGTGCAGGACAGAGATATGACCTGTCGGCAGAGCCCTAGAGGAGACATATTTGCAGTCGGGGACTGCAAAGAGTTTGATAGCGTGGAACACCTTCCTGAGCTGGTTGACAACGACCCAGCTTATAGCTCAAACTTTGAACAATGGGACACATATTGGGAGGATCTGACCAAGTATACTCGCCTCACAAGCTGTGACATCTGGGGCACCAAGGAGGTGGACTTTTTGGGCTTAGACGACTTCTCCAGCCCTTATCAAGATGAGGAGGTGATAGGCCGTACACCTACGTTGGCCCAGCTAAACAGTGAGGATTCTCAACCTGTGTGTGACACTCTATACCATCCAGACTTGTTAGTAAGTCAAAAGCAGCCTGTGTTTCCCCCTCCACCAGGGGGCAAGAAAATGGGCAGAAACACCACCTCTGCGACATGCAGCTCTTCCAATCGCAGTCCCTTGCCAGATTTTGCTGAAGGTTCACAGAAAGCCACATGGCCGGTGCCCTCAAGCACGGAGACTGTGGCAAAGGCCCAGATGCAGGGGCCTAGCAAGGTTATGTCTTCACAGTCGGACAGCACAGATTATGTCCGCAAGGCCAAGGTTCGAATCAGCATACCATGCAAACCCTCAATGGAGAATTGCATGCAGCAAGTCAGTGCATCTGCCAGCTCTCCCCTTACCCAAGAGCATGAGACCGCTGCTTCATTGGTCAGTAATTCCAAAGCAGCCACCGTAGGCACTCCATCCTCTGTAACGTCCCTGGTTTGCGAGAAGAGAGTGGAGATTCCTAAACGAGAAGCACCTATAGGTCCTGTTCCAGAGGTAGGGCCATCAAGACCAATGCCACAAAAACTCCATTTCCCTGTGGTGGGTAGTAGTGACGCCTTGCTGACTGTGAGCACCAGTGGAGCTGATGCAACTGCAGCTGCAGCTACTGCTGCTGCTGCTGCTGCTGCCGCCACCGCCGCCGCCGCCGCCGCCGCTGCTGCTGCTGCTGCTGAGAAGAAGAAGGAGGAGGAGCACAACTACTCATTGTTCCTTACCAGGGCCAGACTTGCGGGGAGAGCCCTCACTGACCTGGAGGAAGATGATGAGGAGGAAGAAGAGGGAGAGGAGGAAGAAGAGGAGGAAGAAGAGGCAGAAGGGTTGGATCTGGATGATGAAGACCATGATGAAGGCTTTGGCAGTGAGCATGAGCTCTCTGAGAATGAAGAGGAAGAGGAGGAGGAGGATGAGGACTACGAAGGGGACAAAGATGATGACATCAGTGATGCTTTCTCAGAGCCAGGTGCAAAACAGTTTTTGTAAACTCTTTTAGGTATTTGTTTGTAAAAACCACCACATTGATGAGTTACCATTATCCACATGATGCTTGTGAGATAAATGACTTGCCGTTGCATTTGTAGTTTGTATGTGTCTCATGCTAAGCCTTGTAGTCAGTGTGCTACTGGGTTCAGAATCAGGTCATGTTTGTTCTGCTGGATGTCGGTTTGACCTAGTGTGAGCTCTTGATGGTGCGACACTATGAAAATGTCCGGCGGTTGCTCACTGAGACTAAGATTTCTGAGATTGTTCCCTCTCATACACCTTATACGCATTATTGTTTTATTATTGTTACGTATTATTATTATTATTATTATTATTATTATTATTATTATTATTATTATTATTATAGATCTTTTTAAACCTGAATTTCTATCACTGTTGTCAAATCTTTCAATTTCTCTCAGTATCTCAATGCTCTCCTCTCATTTGAGCAGGATGTGACACCGACATGGTGGAGGATGTTAAAGGTCTGACGGCCGGAATTTCCAGGAAAAGGGGCAAGCGCAGATACTTCTGGGAATACAGTGAGCAGCTCACCCCTTCCAAACAAGAGCGTATGCTGAAACCCTCCGAGTGGGACAGAGACACGCTCCCCAGCAACATGTATCAAAAGAACGGCCTACATCAAGGTGAGTTTCAAAAAAAGTGCTACTCACATGTTCCTCCCGTCAAAGAAAAGAAGGCTGGATTGGTTTGTTCAGCACTTCATTCTTTAAAGCCTTGTTTTTCTCTTTTGAATGTTTTGGGGAAGAAATACATTGTACATTTATGTAACAAGAGGATAATGTTTTCCACTAAAACACTGTATATAAAATTTTTTAAAAATCAAAGAACAACATCAAGGCTCTTCTCAGTTTTGGCTCCTAAGTGGCGGAACTTAGGAGCGACTTAAGACTTAAGTACAGAGCTAACAAACTTACTTTACATAAAAAAAACTTTTCTATGTAAAGTATTAGCATAAGCTCAGGTATAATCTTGATTGACTAGCAACTCTTAATCCAAGTCTAGGTGTAGACTAGAAAGCACCAAATGCTGTAAATGTAAATGTCTATGTATGTATCTGGCAGCAAGCTCAGAAAACCTTTATTCATTTGTGATTTGGTAAACTGTGGTATTAAGAAATGCAGGTGATTTATTACGACAGTGAATGTTCAGAATGTTCACCGCCAGCATTGAACTCGACTGAAAACACAAGAGTAGTTTATTGTGATTGTTTTTCTCCTGTGACAAACCCCATATGGCCTATTGCATTTATTTGCTGACTTTAAAGCTATGCTTCAAATTAATGAGAAATGAGAGCCTGTCATTTGTATATATCATGATGATTTGCATCCACAAATACCCCACCACTCCCACCCACCCCCCACCCCCCCAAAAAAAAGTAAAAAGAAGGAAAAAAGGGAGAGAGAAGCAGAGTTGGAGGAATCACTTCTGGTGACTGCAATCTCTTCTACATTAGGGGTTTTTGTGTAAATAATGTCATTCCCCACTGAAAATGACAGGAAACGACACTATCATATCTGTTGTCATAAGAGTACTGCTGCTTAGAAACCAAGAGTGGCATGCTGATATTATTATGCTGATAATTTATGCATATTTATTTTTGCAAGTCCTTAAAAAGCCTGAAATCCAATAATCTGAGATGTAGGCCTTAAAAGTGAATGGATTATGTATTTAATGTGGCTTATAAAGTCAGGTTACTGGTAGTCTTGCTTTTGAACATGTTTTTGGAATATATGCTTACTGATCCCGCTATAACAAATCTACAACACAAAACCAATAACCATTAATGCAAACTGTGTAGCCCAGTCAAAATTTAGAGCCCACCTGCAATGCGGTGCGTGAACTATCAAGCGATTATCCCTTGTGTTGTTTTGTTAAAATATCAGCTTTGTGTCTGCTGGTGAAACTTCACCATTTGCACCATTAGCACACAGACACCTCTTTTCCCCCATGTTTGCACAAGAGTCATTTTGTTCAAAGCTTAGCAGTCATTTGATGCAACACTTAACAACTTTGCTAAAGCATCTGAATCTGTTTTAACCACATCATCCCTCTAGCAACTTTATTTAGTATGCTATGTAAGCAAGCAAACCCACATTGATGGGCAGTAGGATTTAACAAAATGTTTTCTTGCATTTTGTTGAAGTCCATTTGTGAAAGGATTAAGTGAAGGGTACCAATGGCAGGGGCTGAGCCAATCCATAACTACAGAAATGTTATTGCTTATCTAGTATTGACCAGAGGAGGATGGGTTCCCCCTCTGAGTCATGGTTCCTCCCAAAGTTTCTTCCTCCAGCTTAGGGAGTTTTTCCTGGCCTCTGCGGCCTTTGGCTTGCTCATTAGGGGCTCGGACTCGGATTCTCTAAAGCTGCTTTTTGACAGCACCAGTTATAAAAAGAGCTAGATCAATAAAATTGACTTCATTTCTAATGGGGGTTGTGGCAGCATCTCATACATCATTTATGTATCTGTCATGTGTACTGAATATGAAGACCAGTATTTATAATGCTTCATTGACACCTGAGATAAATCTACGTAAACATTTATAAAGGCCAAGTGTCAGTTGAAATGGAGGCTGTTTTTAATTTCGGTTTCATGCCATTTTACCTCAGAATATTTTGTGGCAACTAATATATGTAATTCAGAACTCAAGATGTCCCTGATGACCATGTCAACCCTGAAGTTCCCCTAACAAATGTATGGAAATTTGTTACAAATTAACAAACTTATTCTTACTCTCATACCTAATATTAGTTTCGGTTAGCTTTGTGATGAACACCCACAGCAAATCACACCAACCCTATGGAAAAAGTGAGGCAATGGAATTTTGTTTCTGCTTTTTTTTCCCTCACCTCATTAGACCACCACTCCAGTAATGCATATTTCTGCTACACTGTGTGTGGAGTGTCAAGATTATATTAGTGCCAAACAAACAATGTTGAGTTGTTCACGTTCCCACATTGGTTTTCATTTTCCCTTGTTTAAACACAAGAGGAGTTTATATATTGGTATGCTCAGATAATCACAACCATTCAGCCCATCATCTTTTTTTATACTCTTGGGCTTCCCTCTGTCTCATTCACAGGGAGTCTTAAAAAGTCTTAAAATGTCTAAAATTCACAAGGTTCTAACCATTAGGCCGTTACTGCCCACCAGTGTAAACACACAGTTTGTTAAATGTGAATAAATGTGTTTATTTTGTTAGTAAGTCTAAGAATCTTGGATTTTCTCTCTCCTTTCTACTTTTTACCAGTGTGGACAGGGAATTGGTCTGAAATTTCATTCATAACGGTCTTAAAAAGACTTAAATTTGACTTGTTGTAACCTGCAGAAACCCTGCATTCAGGGAATATGCTTGTGTACGTGTGTGTATGCTAATGTTTGTGAAGACTATAGGAAAAAAGTCGTTGCATTTTGTATAGGTAGGCCCTCTGATGATGTACCCTTGTGGTGTGAGAAACTTTTGGGAAAATTACAAGCACATTGGGATGATACTCGATGGCAGCTGTTGGAAATGATTCTTTCCTTGGCTGGCTGGCTAATGTAAAAGCCAAGCCAGAATTTACTTTCAGCAAGCTAAATGTCTGTTAGCCTTTATATTTATCATGGCTACCATGGCTAATACCAGTCAGGATTTCTTGATAGTCCTGCGACC
>JBBPDA010000025.1:3330143-3341832 GCA_037974385.1 Arnoldichthys spilopterus | reverse complement strand
CATTTGATACCAGACATGGCATATCTGGTATGTTATCATGGTACTCTGTGACTTTTATACTTCAGAGGTTAAGGCGTTCATATACCAGTGTTTCCTCTGTAAACTCCCTTAGCCAAATGGCTAGATCTCATTTACATCTCGAGAGAGAGCTGTGAGCAGAATTAAAGAATGTCCAACCACAGACCTACAACATTTAAAACAAAACCTGCAGCATGTTTGGTTTTAGATGTACAGCCTAATGTTTTTTTTTTACATTTTGTCATCTTTTGTCCTAGGGCCTGCAGACTAAAGAAGAAAGCTCAGTATGAAGCCAACAAGGTCAAGCTGTGGGGTCTTGGCACTGAATATGGTATGTCAGTTTGAAATGGAAACTAAACTGCTGAAAGCAAATCCCTGAGATTGTTTCACTTCCGTGATGGAATTTGAAAGGGAAATTCTTGGCAGGAGCTTTTTGTTTTCTGGCATGTTCCATTTTTTTTTGTTTGTTCGACAGTATAGTTAGTTGTCCATCTGTGATGTTGTCACTGGACATCTCCATAGTGAAACCTAATGGCAAACATTTGTTTGGGTAAAACATATTGCATATACTTTTCTATCTGCAGATCGGTTGCTGTTTGTGATAAACACAATCAAGGAGGAGATTGTGAACAGAGTTCAGGATAACTTGGATAACAACGGAACAAGCATGGCAGACAAGCTTGACAAGCTCATAGAGGAAACGCTTGGTAAGATGTAGGAAGTTCATTAACCAAGCATTTTGATTCTGGTTTGATAATGCAAGTCCACACGGGTGTTCAAATATTGTATTAGTGATCGCGCTCAGAGGGACGTGGGTGTTTTAGCTGCAATTTGTAGCAGCGGTTGATTGACTTCAATATGACGCTACATACGTTTGTTTGCCTTTGTTGAACGCCAACCTGCAGCCCAGACTGTAATACTGTGTGTCCACCTGTGGGGGCAGTAAACAGTGTTTTTTAAATCTGTAGGGTTTGGGCTTCATCCTGCACTGTAGTAGTAAAATATGGATCAGTTGCTTTATTTAGACCTAAGCTTTGTGTTAAAAATCCTTCTGATACGGTGAACATGTCGTCGCCGCTACTGGAATCACACTCTGACTGAAGAATCATGGGATGGCTATAGTCCTCCAGGGCGTTAAACTTACAATATGTAAACGCAATGAAGACATTTTCTTTGCGCTTATCCAGATTTTGGCAGAAATTGACACCAAGAAAAAGCCACATGCACCGATTTTCTGACTGCATCCGAATGCGCCGCAGACTGAACGTGAGCCCTGAAAGCCTGTGTGGACAGTCTGATTTGCACCACTCTCATCACAAACGTCAGGAAAACGTTTAATCCAGACGTCTGTGTGGACAGGGCCTTATTGCATGTTAAGCTTGGTTCAGAGAATTTCACAATTTAACATTATAAAACTTCTTATTTGAAGCCTGTCTTATCATTTTTTTAGCTTAGTCACTTAACATTTGCAATGCTAATGTTCTGCACAAGTTTACAAGGAAGGATGACACATAAGGATGATATTTAAGCCATTTATCTGGTCTTTCTTGACTAAGTAATTGCCGCTAGAGCCAGGCAGCCTTTTTAATTAAATCTGTGTTTCTTTAGATTGCAGATGAAAAAAGGGAAAAGCCGCTCACGTTTTCTGCTTTTTTTATTCGTCCATGCAGTGCAATCGCCAGTGGCCGGCCAGACTTCAGACTTTGTGAACCAGATCCTGGAGAACACTGGCAAGGGAGATCCCACTGGAGGCTTGGTGGGACTACGTGTGCCCACATCAAAAGTGTAGAGGTGTACAGAGAGATGCCCTGCTGGGCTATCGGAGCACACACTCAAAGCCATCCGCGCCATTCCTGTCCCACACTGTAACGGCCCGACACTCTGCATGCCCATTTCACCCGGAGACGCATCTTCATGCTTAATGTGAATACATGCATACGAACTCCTGCCGGTCTGCGCATCCGTATGTATATATTCGCCTTACGCACATCTATGGAAATGAAACTAGTAGCTAACCTCTGCACTCCGTAGTCTGTTTCTTACCATGTGTGCATGTGGCTGGTACAAGCTTCCATCTACAGGCCGCCATTTTGCGAAATCAAAAGCCAATCTACAAGATACCTCCAAAAAAATTATTTTTTTTTTAAAGGAAGAAGAAGAAGAAGAAGAAAAAAAAACAGTTACTGCTGTAGCCATTTTACTTTTTGCATCCAGCTAAATCTGTCAAATGCCTTTTACCAGATACAGAAAGCAGAAGTGTTCTCCATAAAGTAATTACAGATGATCTTATAGTCATTGATTAAGGATTGAAGGAAAACAATTTCTAATTTCAGATACTGAATAATGCTCTTAATCTTTCACCTCTGTTTATTTCCTGAGTCATGTTAAACAGCTTCATGGTTTTTCTTTTTTTTTTTCCCGAAGCTCTGCTTTCCTTTTCTAGTATTGTGGCATTTGCAGGCTTAAACAAGATACACATTTATACACCAACTCTGACAAAGTCAATGCAAATACAGAAGCATGTAAAATCTCTATTGGAGGAAAAATAATAGATAAAGTTGATGCTAGGGGTATATAAATAGGACAGGGATGCAGCATGACAATTAGGAGAAGAGACTGGGCTTGGACGTTCCGTTTCTTTGTCTTGGGGTTGTCTCAGGGTAAAGGGAGTGTGAGATTATTGATTGACCGGAGCAGATGGTCAGGTTTAAGTCCCGTTCTCGAAATGGGCAGAAGCATTATTCTGTACTGGTGACCCCACAAGAAACCATTCACACACTTTGGTTGAAGTGCCCTCACGTCAAATCAGCCTTGACGTTTATTTGCGAAGTCGCACTGAAGGGGCTCAAAAGTTGATTCCCAGACTGGGTCTTGTTCATATTTGTACTTTAATAAAAGTAAGATTCATTGTGCCTTGTAGACATGGAGGTGGGGAAAACGAAACTTGCTCGAAAAAAACAAACGGAAAAAAAACAAAAAAAACAAAAAAACAAAATGAAACAAACAAAAAAAAAATGAAACAAGCGGACCATTTTCGAGAAGGAGAGCAGCAGCCAGTGCGAGAGAGGTCAGACTTGTGGGTTTGTTATGTATTTCAGCTTGACAAAGATACTCTGAATGTACATAGGAACATGGAAAATCCAGATTTATGCCACAGAGTCTGTGCTATGTATCATAAGATGGCTCTGATATTTACGAATAATTACTTTTTTTTTTTTTTTTTTCTCCCCACTTTTTTTCACCCTACTTTCCTTGTTTTCGGTACTTTGTTTCAGTGAGAATGGATGAGTGTGTGTGTGTGTGTGTGTGTGTGCGTCCGTTTGGGGGCGGAGGGTTAAGACAACTATTCATATATAAAATACAAACAAAAGATATTTGCACACTATATTCTGATTGTTTTGTTTTTGTACCAAAGACACATGCAACGTAAAATGGCAACTCGCCAGTTTAAGTAAGGTTTTGCACAGCTAACCTGACACCGTATTGAATGTAGGAAAAGTGGTAGGGTCAGGGATTTTCAATGAACTGTGAAATTCGCTTGGGTCCAATTATCTACAGAAAGAAGCATTCATTCGCATCCTCATAGAGCTCTCTTGTACTGTTCTTCAGCTCTCAAGTAGAAGTGTTGCTTTGGAAACGTTTGTACCCAGTCAGTTCCAGCAGTTCGGTTTCCCACCATCGTAGTTTTTTTTCCAGTTTAATGCTATTACTCACGCGACAACAAAAAAAAAGTGTTGTGGAGTTGTAAATGCTTCTGTTTTGCATATATGTGACATTATCACAGAACCAAAAGGTTTACTGTTACTGCAATCGTTTCAAATTGTAAACGAAAGAGTCCACATACAACAATTCTATATTAAGTACTTAATCTTCCATATATATGTGTAGGAATTATTTCATGCACATGCACACTTCTGTAGAACGATTATAAAACGACACTTTTTCTCCGTTAATCAGCATGACTCATTTCTATATCTTTCTATTCAGCGAGTATCCTTAAAAGAAGAACGAAACAAAGATTTGTTCTCTATATTTTTGTAGTTGTTGCCTTGCTTGTTTTCTGTTTGTTGTTACAAACAGGACGTCAGAACAAGCTTTTCGGAATATGCTCACCCTACATGTGGGGGAGGGATTGGGGGGGGTGGACGGACACTTCCTTAATTGAAATGTGTCCTAACGTTTGTAGGCTGAGAGAGTACTTGGCGAGAATGCATTTGAGAGAGCGAGCGAGAGCTTTGTAGTTTGACTTTGATAGCTAGCTGCTGCACCGTCCCACTTGTTCAGTCTGAAAAGCTATTGCAGTTTTGTGCTGCAGAATTGTTCGTCATTTGTACAAAGGCTCGTCGACAGTCACTTTTTTGATTTTCTGATGTTTGTGGTGAAATTTGTAGAGCTCTTATTTTTGATCGAATCAAAGAAGGGAGAATATTTTTTCCTCTGAAACCCCAACTATATTTAAGCTTACGAATTTTGTACATCATAGCTATTAACTTTTTATTTTCTCTTGTTTTGGTAGCATAAATTCTCTATATACTGTCCATGTTAGAGGCTACTGTATTGTCAGTGTTCCCTTTGTAAATAGAAATGAGATTTATCTTATGTTCTTATCGTATGTACATGTACTATATTACATGTAAGAAAACGAAAGCACTTTGTCTAGACAAAAAAGAAAAAAGAGAAAAAAAAAGCATTTTTTTTTTCCTTCCATCTGCTGCTAAACTGGCCTCGTTTGAATGCTGCAGTGAGTACTTGATTTTACCATCTTGACCGGGACAGGTTGACGGTGAGGTCTTGAAAGGACGGGCTAACTTTTGAGTCCCCCTGTGTGACGATGACTATAGCGTCACAATCTTCATCTGCCTTCAGAAGACATTTCCTATGGAAAAGTGCAAATTCTGTATTGGGTTTTTTCTTCAGGTCGATGTACAGTGTTGACACATTCTCCCTGACGTTGCCAGTGGTGAATATTGTTATCATTGATTTTTTTTTTTTTTTTTTTTTACTTCTTAATGGGGGGGAATCTGAGGTGTTCAAGACAGTTTTGACTTCTTGTTAGTGGCTCAGAAGAAAAAAAAAACTATATCGCTGTACTGTAAGGCAAATCCATTTGCCGTGGCGGAATTGATCGGAATGCATTCTTTTTTTTCTTTTTTTCTTTTTTTTGCCTTTCCAATCACCCATCCATTCTCAAAAGAGGGCAAGGCTGTAAAGCTACTTATCCAGGCCTGCATTGTGCCATCTTCATGTTAAGCTTCTTAGCCTGGCATCTACGTAATTATGACTGTTCTCCTAAAAAAAACGAAGAAACAACACACTTGATGGCAAGTGACAAGCACGGGGGGTTTTAGGTGGAACCGTATGTTGTTTATCTGTCAGTGGCCTGCTGTATAGGGAAAGTTTGTGTTTGATTATCGCATTGTTTCAGGTTCTTGCATTCAAAATTTGTGGTTGTGAGCTAAGCTTCGAGTTTTCGACTCTGTGGCATTCAAACAGTTAAGGAAAAGGTTGTTATTCAAAGCCAGTAATTCTTTTTTTTGTCTTGTATTTTTTTTTTTTTTTTTAAGTTAAAATGCAGAAAAAAAGGTTAAGCTATCACATCATGTGAGTTTATACATGGTTCAGTTCAGGATAAATGAGCTGATAAAGGGGCCTTGGCTGCAAATCAGGGTAATCTCACGTTAAAAGGAAATGGCTAAATGATGGTGGGGGAGGGAGGGGGGTTGGTGGTGGGGTAATTTTAGCCATTGAAAGTTTCCTGCATTATTTCAAGCTCTGATATTTTTAAAATAGCAACTGATATTGTAAGTGTAATGCACATTTTATTTAGCATGTATTCCTCACATCATACTCAGACATGTAACAATACTGCTTTTTCAAAAGGGAAATAACATTGCTTTATTTCTGGTCCAGCCTGCAAGTTTTTTTGATTTATCTTTTTTTTTTTGCATATTATCTGAATATTTGTTTAACTTCACTTAAACATTACCAGATTACATTCTTCAAAGGAGTAAGCTAGCTATTAAGTCCAAATTCTGCTTCTATTTGTCTGCACTATATTGATAATTAAATGAATGTTGGGGTTGAAGCTGCTTAATCATGTTTGTATAGAAAATCAGTAATCATTCCTTGTTTTTGATATGTGTGTATGCGTGTGCCCACTCCTCGAGCTTCTGGCTAAAATGTTTTTTATTTAATGAAGAGATAAAGCATTTGCCACTGTATTTGTACGAAATGCAAGTTCACCTAAGGCACTTGGATCTCAGTGGAAAATTACTGAATCGTTTTCCTCCAAAATTGTCCAAAATGGCTACAGTACACATTCAAGAGGAGACTTGTGTGCATTCATGTGTTTTTCCTTTTCATTTGTACAGTTTTGGCATGCCTGTTTTTATTTTTTGTTTGTTTGTTTGTTTTTTTAAATATGTAAATATGTGTGTGTTGTATGTAAGAAACATTGCTCTCAGTGGTGCACTATGCAGGTCTTACTCTCTGCAGTAAGATGGGATGTTGCTTTAGTTTTCAGCTTTCCCAATAAAGAGGCTTGTGCTTATTTTTTACCAAGAAATTTCATCTTGATTTAATGGATAATGCTGAGGTTAAGTCTACATTTTATTCTTTAAGGTGGCCATAACTTGCTTTTTTCAAAATGTGTTTAGACCATTTGAGAACTTCATGAGCGGTGGCCTGTCTTACTGTTGCTAAATAAACATGCTCTTTTCAGTGTATTTAACCTGTGGGATGATTTAGTAGTAGTTTTGTCTGTTTAGTGGGTTGTTTTCTGTTTGGAGCGGTCACCTATGGACCTTTTTACCAAGTGTTCTATCATTTTCTTGTGCTTTCTTTGTTCCTCTGTAATACCTTTTTTAAAGTTGAGGGTTTCTCAGAAGCAGGTACAAAAGTATCAGAAGAAAAACTGTCAAGCTTCAGCGTCATCAGTTTGGAGATCTGTAGACACGTCAACTGATGCATTTATCATGACCTTTCACTCTTTTGCTTGCAAATATCCTGTTATGAGGTACCTCTTTGCTAATGAAGTGTGAACATGTCGATGGAGCACTCTGGCGAAGTATGACTATACATGAGGCATGACTATTGTGCATGCTGACCCTACTTTGATAATATGTGTTCACTGCACCGATATGTAACTGACTATCCAACAAGTCTGTGATGAGCTGTTGAGCATTTGCATAACGTATACATAATGATCTTAACCAAGAGCACAAGGGGTGAAGTATATTGTAGGTGCCGCACATACTTTGATGTAGACAAAACTCCATAGCTCCAATCGTTTGTACAATTTCAGATCCTACAAGCCGAACAAGACCCACATTGCACTTGGTTTTCCAGAAAAGAAAACATTATTTTTGAAATGATGCCTGCAAAATCAGGTGCCTTATTCAAACAGATGAAAATCCAAACTTGATCTATTGACATTTTTTTATTAAAACAAATATTTCTGCCCATTATGCCAAGAACTAAAATATTTAATTTTTCTTTTCTTTTTTCTTTTTTTTTTGCAGTGTCGAGTAGTGAGCTTTTTGCAATTGAGAACTGTTGCTGCTTCGCCTCATACAGTTTTCATGTAAAAGATGAATGTAGTCTTCCTTCAGTGGAATGAGTTCAATATGTTAAACACTTTTGACTTGTGGAACATTTTTGGTTGAGAGACTATCCAAAGAGTGCTGCAGTCATGATGTAGACTCATTATAGACATGTTTATATTGTCATATACAGGTTTTATTTCTTAGACTATTCTTTTGTCTATTTGTATTTATGCTCAAATCTGTAGGTTCTTACACAGTTGTTTCTGCCTTTGTACTGTTGACCTTTTTACTTGCCATAACATTTCCTGTAATTTTATTTATTTGTCCTCCATTCACCAACAACGATCTGATGGTAGAGAATGCATTATTCCATAATAAGAAGATACAAGAGAAGGCCTTGCTGAAATACATTTAGCAGACCCATAGCGGTGGATTAGGGACTTTTGTAGGAGCCGTCTAAGGAACTGTTAGATCAGCTTTGCAACGACCATGTCAAACTTTGTAGGTGTTGTGTCCCCTCACCAATGTTCAAGATTACTGTGCCTCTCAATTCTTCTGGTTCTGCTGTTCCTCAGATTGCTGGGTAATGACTTTTTCTTGGAGCAGTTTCATTCATTCACCAACAAACAGAGATGGCCTTCAGCAGTTGTTCTCCAATGAACAAAATCAGTTTTCCGGAAACCCCCCCACAAAAACGACACAATGAGAGGTGCACATTGTTTGACCTAGATCTGTTTCAGGCCGAGCTACAACACATAGAGGGCAGGAAGCGGAGGACTGTTGCTGCTTAAAGAAAAAGCAAAGCAGTCAATTTTCTGTTTGCGTGTGTTGGAGGGAGCATGTTTCCTTGTATCCATTGGCCTCCATTGAGATGTCAAGAGTCTTCTCCTGATAGTTGCTGCCGCATGGCTCCCTTCACACCACTGGAGGGAGGAAGCTCTTCGTTTCAGTGAGTTTAAATCAAAAACTGGACATTGGGTAGGAGTCCCGTCTCACCGCCCATGGTGCTGAATTTCAAAATATGTACTTGAACACCCTCAGTGGCATGAGAGCTGTGACTTAGCATCTGTTGTCAGCCCCCCCATCTTACATGGAACTGTGCTTGGACAGTGGCGACTGTGACAACAACTCAAGCCACTGCAACAGCCGTGCCAAGGCCTAGCGCTCTCAAAAACAAAAAATGAAAAAAAAAATGGACTGAACCTGTGGTCGGGTGGGGAAGAGGTGTGTAAATGTAGCGGTGATAGCTTTTTGTTTGTTTGTTTGTTTGTTTGTTTGTTTTTTATTTTGAGGCGGACATGGAGAGCTAGTAGGGTCACCTGGACTGTTGGGCCCAGATCTCTCAACCTTGCACTGAAGTGCATTGGACACATTCAGATGACTACCACACAACACCATGTTCCCCATAATGCTAACAGCCCCTAGTACCTTTTCCGGACATAATATACACACACACACACACACACACACACATCACACTGCAGTGATTTACATCTCCTTCCAAACTTTGCCAAATTTCCATTGCGTTACATCTAATAATTGACCTTCAACTTTTGGGTGTGGTTCTCAAAAATGAACAAGAACCATTTTTTTTCTTTTTCTTTTGGAAAATCCATACAATGCTCAATTTAACAACAACTGAAAACAATTCTCACCCATTTGGAAAAAAATAACATGACCTTGATGTAATGCTTCTGATGTTGTATGGTATTCTATTAGATAATTTAGCATGGGATCTTTAAGTAGCTAGTACTGTGTGTGCACTCCCCAATGTACAATCTCTCTTTTTTTGTCACAGTAGGAAGGCTGTTTCATTGCTAAGTGCTCTGTCATAGATCTCTTGGTGATATTCTTAAGCAAAACTCTGCAGTGTATCCTACTGAAACTAACAGTTACTTGATCCTATTAGCAATGTCTATATTTGTAGTTCACATATATGCCTGTTCAAATACAATATCTTGACAGTTGTTCTATTTATGTTTCAGTGTTGTGCTGGGTTTATATTTTTGACTTTCTCTCTTTCTCTTATTTTTGACATTTTTTTTTAGAGGCACACTTAGTTGGAAAACAGCTTGGTTTATTGAGCCTTGTCAATGTACAGATGTGAAGTAGGCTTAATCAGTTGTCAGTTGAACATGTGTTTGCTTGTGCTATCGTGCCTCTCTTTCTTATTCATTTTGTATTATCCTTAATTATGTCACTGCATTGTATCAGCCCGGAGTTGGTACCACAATTTTGCTTGTAACCATGATAGTCTGATTCTATTATTGATTTTAATATTGGAAATAAACATTAGAAATGGCAGAGTCTTGGCTGTGAGCTTTTTTTATGCTATACATCTAATTAGAATTACAAGGGGACAATAGGGCACAACCTACATGGGGTAAAATGTCACATGGATTTTTGTTTTGTTTGTTTAGCAGGTTCAAGTTGAACATGTTTGTTCATCTTCTCATATTCCTGCAGCAACATTATCGAGGAATGTTGTTTTTTTTTTTACAACTCTCATTATGATGTCATCTGTCAAGGGGTTGGATATATTAGGCAGCAAGTGAACAAGTTGCGGTGTTGGAAGCAGAAAAAGCAAGGGTAAGTGTAAGGATCTAAGCGACTTTGTCTAGGGCCAAATTGCAATGGGTATCCTGTTGGGTCAGAGAATCTCAAAAATGGCAGGACTGATCGGGTGTTGAGTATGCAGTGGTTAGTACCTACCAAAAGTGGGACAATCAGTGAACCAGCTGCAGAATCATGGGCACCGTAGGCTCATGGGGAGTGAAGACTAGCCCATCTGGTCCAATCACACAGAAGAGCTACTGTAGCACAAAACATTTTTTTTTAAATCTGTGGTTGAAATGTCAGAACACACAAAGTACCACAGTCCGAGTTGTCAGGAGGGGGACCTACATGCGGTCTCTACACACCATATTTAATGCTAAATTTTTAGATATTTTGGATGGAAACTTCTTCTGGAAAGCTAAAACAATATAAAATTATTGAATTAATGTGTTTTTTCCCAATTTAATTTATTTTACACCAGAAATAAATATAAATTATATGATAGTTGTTCTAATTCAGGTAGATTTCTGCATTTTTAAAAAATGTTTGTTTTTGTGTGTTTGTCAGTTTCAAGATATGTACATAAAAAATATCAGCTATCAACATCTGTCTACAGATCCCACATCGATGCATGCCTTATATTTTGTTCCAGTCTTTTACAATTAACTCATCCTATGAGTCGTATTGTAACATTTACTATTCTACTTTGTGGCAAAAAATAATTCTAAAATAAAAGTCTCTTTACTGAGCACATGTAGTTTAATGCATACATATATATATTGATTGGAAAGCTAAGAAACTACACAGCTGCATTTAAAAACTCTTGTTTTCTTAATTATTGTATTAGACTGTTTAGTGACTGTTACACCTAGCTCCCCTAGTCTGTTACAGTTAGCCCTACTAAAGTAATTGTAACATTTGCACTACCTTGCAGTTCATTTGGCAGAATTGTTCATAATAAAGAACTGCTAGAAACAAAGTTCATGCTTTAATTTGTAGCAGAGATGTGCTTGTATTTCAAAAATATATTAATTTTGCTCAAATACTTCATAGACTATTTAAAGATCCCAAGATGTTTTAGTTTGTGGGCCAGCCTCTCCTTCATTAATGTAAGTGTGGTACAGACAAGGGATTTAAATATTTTAAAAAAGCTAAAAAGGCACTTTCTGTGTACATTAGTCAGACTCATGACTTCCTAATTCTCGTCTCCCCTGCCCTCCCTCTCTTCCTCCTATTCTCCAGCACTTTCTCTCTCTTCCTCATTCCGTCTTGGTTCAGCCTGCAGTCATACGTTCCACTGTCAGCATGACAAAGCAAACTTTCACCCACAGTCCAGCCCGGCCCACTAGTAAACCAAATCGATAGTTATGAGCTTGGCTCACCTTCCCTGTGTTGCCTCAAAGGGACTATCATGTGGACTTGCACAGCATTTATGTTGAGCTTTGAAATACAGTCACACACAAACCCATATAAAATAATTTTGACACTATTATCTTTAAAAGATCTCTCTCTCTCTCTCTCTCTCTCTCTCTCTCTCTCTCTCTCTCTCTCTCTTTCTACACACATACACA
>JBBPDA010000025.1:3296393-3324192 GCA_037974385.1 Arnoldichthys spilopterus | reverse complement strand
AGAGAGAGAGAGAGAGAGAGAGAGAGAGAGAGACAGAGAGAGAAAGATTTTAAGATAACATCTATTATCTTAAAATCTATTACCAATAAAACAGTATAATAATAGCACTACATAATATAATTATATTTTATTTTTGTTCCTAGGTACAAAGTGTGTTTTCCCAATCCCTCATGCCTGAAATAGATCATGGCTATTGTTTCACAAAAACTTTGCTTCTGTGGTTAGGACAACAACATTCTAAAATTGATCTTTTTACAAGAACATTCTTGATTCACTATAAATGCTAGGTAGACTTTTAGAATATCCTGGAACTGCCCAGAACTTTAAAGAATTGTCCAGAATTTTCTATAACTTTCTAGTAATTTCTGGGACTGCCCAGAAAAAAATTAATATGCATGTGTTTTAACTGCTGATGAATATAGCTGTTTTTACATAGGCTTTAGACATAAACAGTTGAAATATAACACTTAGAAGTCAAGAGAAAGAAACTGTAAGAATGTGTAGTTAGAAATGTTATGATAGTTGTTGTTTAATTGGTAATTAATTAATTAATTAATTAAAATTAGAACAAAAGCCTGTTTTCAAGAACTGACTGTGGATGAAAGGCTAGAGAGATGAAAGCAAGACTGATGAAGCATTTGTATGATTTTTTAAAAGTGTGTTCAATAAACCAGACATTTATACATGCCATGTTTGTGTTGTTGTGAGATGGAAATTGTATTATTTGTTTTTCTTTAACCTTTTTTCCTTTCCTTTTTACATTTAAAAATATATATGTTTTTTTCAGTAAATTATGTTTTTTCTAAGTGTGCAGTGATTTTGTATTAATAGACGATTGGGACTCTTATTAGCGACAGTGGGAGAAAAACATTACAATTCCAGGAGCCTGATGGCTATTAGAGTCACAACATATTGGGCTCCTTTCATAAATTACAAAATATGTATTAAACTCTTAACAGTATATGTTTAGCCTACCTCAGCATTTCAGCATTAAATGTGTAGTTTGCAGTTATTTCTTGTGAAAGACTGGTGAAGCGCTGGCATATCGCGTTTTCGTTTGAACCTTTGGCTCTCCGTACCATAACAAAGATGGCGTCGTCTTCTGACGTCCACGTCCGAATATGTGGCCAAGAAATTATTAAATACGATTTGGAAATTAAAGCTCTAATACAGGTAAGCTGCAGCGACAACGCACGCATATGTTTGCTACTTTACACAGAAAAAAATAAAAGCACATCGCTGCATTTACAGTAACAGTAAGCTGTTAGCTTTCTGCCTATCGCTCACAGCAGTTTATATTGGTCTTTGTTCACGAAGTTCTCTTCTTAGTGCAAAATAAGTACCTAGTGTTATATATAAAAAACTGCAAAACATAGATATAATAATAAAACAATGTGTTTATATTTTACAAGCATCATGCATCATACATACACTACTGCGCCCTGCATTTTTCATCAACTGTGTTTACCTCACTAGGATATACGAGAATGTTCTGGCCCTCAGAGTGTGCTAATTGAGCTGAATACTGCAGTGAAGGAAAGGTTTAGCCAGTTACGACAAAGACTTCAGGTGAGAAGTTCACATTTCATCCAAAATAACGGTTGTATGAGTATATTTTATGTATGTAGAGACACCCTTTCATCTTCATTTGTGCAATTTCTTATACAGTGGAAAGTTGCACACAACAGACATTAATAACTAAAGCTAATATTATCCCCCAGTATGTAGTGTGTCCATCTTTTATTAAAGCTGGCTTTATTACAACTAACATTGTTTTTGGGAGATTTACATGACCAGAATGTACAAATTAAAGAATACTGATAAATTATATTTGGTTGTTTTTTGTTTGTTTGTTTTTTGCCATAAATATGACATATAAATAACTTGTATTTAATGGCTCCTCCAGCTGGAAATAAATAAGTAAAATAAAATTCTGTTTTTGACAGTAGTTTTTTAAATACAAAAAGTTCTGTCTGTCTTTGTGAAAGAAAGAGTTCTTGTGTTGGTAGGATATGGAGCAAATGGCCAAAGAGCAAGACAGCGAGTCTGATAAAAATGACATTATGACTGAAATAGAAGCCCATCACAAACAGATGTTAAGGTGAGAGGGGTATTTCTGCAGTGTTTTTTTTTTATTCTATACGCAATCTACTCTATTATGCATAACTATACAGTGCAACGTTTTTAACACACCACCAGTAACCAGACGGCGTGGAGGAAAGCCAACTTGGCCTGTAAGCTTGCCATTGATAACTGGGAAAAAGATGAACTTCTGCATGGTGGTGACTCATCAGTGAGGCAAAGGTAAATCATAGTTAGCATATAATGTTGGAAAATTACTTATCTTGGAATATGTTTCTGGAAAACTGTTTTGAACTTTTGATGAACTTTCAAGAACTGTCTGGTTCAAACGCATCACTCAGAGGTAACGGCTTGTTTAGAAGGCCACTGTTTGAAGAAGGCTGTGCTACAAATTGATATGTTAAAGTGAATACGTTTAGCTTTGAGTCAAAAAAATAACGTCATTATGAGATTACGAGATGTAACTGGCAAAGTTCTCCCCTAATTTGGCACCTTGCCATATTTAGCATTTAGAAGGTAGCATCAGGATTCTGACTGCCCTAGGAATAACTTTTATCAGGGATAGGAGAGAAGATATGGGGTACGCTTTATCTTTTGGCTTATCATCAGCAATCTACAGGTAAAAGCATTTGCTTGCTAACTTCTAAGTGACCCCTACAGAGATCACTGAAATGTAGGCTGGGTGTAGAAAGAAAGTGTTTCATGGTGGTAGTAACTCCTTGCTGAAGAAGAAGAAATCATTGCTGTCCAAAGAAAATCATCTATGTCTCTTACTCAGTTTGTTAGTATTTTTCATGACGGATGAAATAAAAGAGAGCTGGCCCAAAATGAATTGGGATGACAAGTTTTTACATTAATTTACATTTTTTACTCTTTGTTAACTAGTAACTCTGAAACAATGTTGTTGGCATCTTACTGAGCATGAGTACATGGTCTTGTGCTGGTAATTATTGGGAGCTGTGTATTAATCTTGTGTTTTTTTTAATATAATTGACTGGAAGGTTGTTGCAGCTCTGACATGTTAGACTGTGCTGCATCAGCAGAGGAGTATGGGTGAGTTTCCTGTTCAGTGATAACAGGATTGCATTTGCAGAAAGGGCGGTAATTGTGCGACTACACTAACCCAGCACTAATGGTAAATGTCAGCCATCATTAGAAATTAAACCCTTGGTGTACCAAGCAAAATGGCATAAGACATAGTCTGAGTTGCCATTTTATTATGTAGCCACATCTAGATTGTATTTTACTGGGCATTTTATCAAGTATCTACCTTATAGATGCTCTTTATAGGTAAACAGTCTGTAGCCCATATGTTGCTGCAGTTTGTCAGCTGCCCTCTTCCCCATACAGAAATAGTTGATTAACATTCATGAGACAGCGCTCACACTAGTGTGTAGTGTGTTTTTTTTATTTAGTAGGAGTATGTAAGGCAGCTTATGAGCTAGTTTAGTGATGGTTTTGGAAAGTGAAACTATAAGCCATATAGTGCTTTCTCTGCTTCTCTGCTTCTTTTTGTGGTTTAGTTGCCTCAGCTGTAGTCCCCAGAATGGAAAACTAAAAAATGTCTGATACAAACTGAACCATCAAAAAGTGACACAGTATAATATTCCTTAATGAGGACAAACAGTGTAGAACATCATATTGTATGAGCTGAAGCTCTATTCAGTACAGTACATTCAGCGGACTCATGTTAGCATAATGCTTAATATATAATTTAAATAATTTCCAGTAAGTCAATATTTCCAGTTATTTTTGCATCAAGCTAGTGATTAAGTAAATGTCCACTTTTTGTGTTCTTGAACTTGAAGTTGAACAGCAGTTGAACTTTATAAAAGATATTTTTACTTAGTATGTTGTCGTTTTATTCTAGTCTAGTGAAGATTTTAACTGGCTGTATATAGTTCTGTGCCCAGTGACTTGTCAGTGATGTCTCTGACTGCCCAAGGATTTATCTCTTCAGCTTCATGAATAATAATCATTTTAATGTTTGCTACTTATTAAAAGACTGTATATGTTTTGGTATGGTTACTTGCAAAAAACAACCTATTACAAAGCTTCTTCAAAGCAGTTTGTTGAGTAGCCGATGTGTCAAGTCATTTTACCTGTATACCAAGTGTTAAGGCGCTAGTGTGTCTGCATAAGCTTGGTTTGGAATATTGAAAAAGAAGCTCTGAAATGCCATGGTTGACTGTCCAGCATTTATGAAATACAGAATTGTCCTGTGGGGGGCAGTGTGTACTATAGAGAGTATGGAAATGCTGCCTAAACAGAATTTGTAACCACAATTGGGATTTGTGTTTTATATATTTATGCATACATACATAATGTGTGATGCACATTGATGAACCATACCAATAAACCCACCAACAAGTCAAGGCAGTTTTATTTCCATACATTTGCATATGTCAAGGGCTGGTATATATTAGACAGCAAATGCACAGTTAGTTATAGTAATCTGGGTCAGATGAGCGACCACGGTTCATTGATGCAAGTTGGAAGCAAAAGCTACACCATCTTGTCCGATCCCATGGAAGAACTTCTGTAACACAAATTTTTGAACAAGTTAATGATGGCCTTAAAAGAGAGGCCTGTTCTGTGTTCCTCTAACTAGCCTGCAGGAAAAACTGTACTCTGTAAGTTTGTGTGTGCTTGTTTATATGGTTAGCCATACATGGAAGCTTTAAAATCTGTACACTCCATTTATTGACCTTTTAAATTTAAGGTTCTGTTTCTTGGTTGCAGGAAAGCCACCAAGGAGAGCCTTGTGCAGACGTCCAGTGACATTACAGAGAGTTTAATGAGCATAAGTCGCATGATGGCCCAACAGGTGAAGCAGAGTGAGGAGACTATTGGCACTTTGGGTAAGAGAACCTAGTGTTCCCTTGTGGCATTGGTGCAATGTTGGTTTAATAGTCATGTGTTTCATGTCACTGGGGTATCCTATAATTCTGTCTTGGCCTACAAATGTGAGTAGCTGCATAACAGATGGATAGAAGGAAAGGTTTACCCTATAACGTTTTTAATCTCTCTTCTCGTGACCTTCAGCACTGTGTATTTTCAAGTAGTCATTGATTCGTCACACCTGATCTAGTTCATCGACAGAACATTAAGCCCTTAATGAGCCAGATGAGGTTGATTGGAGTAGGGCATTTTGAAACTACAGTGCTGTGGATCTCTATGAGCAAGGTTAAGAAACACTGCTGTAGATAGTTCGAGTTAATACTTTAAATCTCTAGGTATCAAGTATACCTGGCATAGCAACAAATCCATACTGTAGCAAACTGAATATAAAATGAAGATTGGAATAAACAATAACTTTATGAACCCACTGAATGCTATTACCTCACAACTACTATAAACATTACTGAGATTAAGAAATGCATTGCCTAGTGAGATCAGAGAGAACACACCATTTGTGTCAGCTTTGTCATTAGTACAAAGGAAATAGACATATTTGAAGTGCTATACCGATGTAGTAGTATTATCGGTATTGAAAAAGATGCAAACAAATAGAGAGATGTTTGTGGTGATGGCAAAAAGAAAAATAATTCAAATGAGAAGCCCCAACTAAAAACAAAGCAACACCATTCTGTTTGCACTCCTTTTACAAATTGTTGTAACTATCAGTAGTAATACCATAAGATTTTCTTTGCAACCCTAGTCAGAATCAGAGTCAGAAAACTTTTTATTGCTTGTGCTGCAACTGCACAGAGAGACAGACATCCAACAAGTGCACAGAGAGACAGACATACAGGCACTGAGAAAATAGGCACTAAATAACAAGTAGATAGTAATGGCTCGAGCAGTATTGCACATTATACACAAGTTAATAAGTGAGTTATTGCACAGTAGTGCAGAACAGCAGCAGAAGAATCATATGTATCATATCATATAGTGTAAAGTATGGCAAGGACAAACCCTAGTAAAGCTGTGAAATTTTGGACAACAGAGTGAGATGTAAGTGGGCATAAATAAAACACGAAAAACCATATCTTTCTGCGTTACCCCGCGACCCGAAGTGAAAAAAGCGATTTAGAAAAGTAATGGATGGATGGATGAATGTTTTTATGGTTCCAGATTAGGAGAAGACATGTGCTATAGATGCAATTTATCCACAAATGTGAAAAATGGTTGGTGGGACAGAATCGTCCTTTCAGCCTGTAGTGGTTTCCTTTTCCAGGATTTCTGATGTAATTTTCCTTATGTGATTTGATAAACAGTTGCCCTTCTAATAAGAATTATAGAATCAAATATCTGTACCCTTTAATTAATGACAATTTTGAAAGATCTACATTATTAATAATTTGTAGACATGTGTGTTTAGATCATGCCAACTTTATTTAATAAAGTTCATCTCATTTACTCTATTTATAGCCACCTCATCACGGACAGTACTGGAAACAAATGAAGAGTTTAAAGCAATGACGGCGACTGTCCATTTGGGAAGGAAACTCATCCTGAAATATAATCGCCGTGAACTGACGGACAAGCTGCTGATCTTTCTAGCGCTCGCTCTGTTTTTCGCCACAGTGCTCTACATCTTAAAAAAGAGGTTTTTCCCTTTCATTTAGAGCAAAAGGGAACTGGCTATTTCCTGCTACATTGAAATGATAACAAATGACCTCAATTGACATAAGGGATTATTCTCTTTTTCCTTCCATATGTGAATCAGGAAGCTGCAAGGAAGGAGTTTGCATCTCGGATGCGTGCTAGTGTCGCAGTTAGTTCGGGCTTTCAGAAAACCACAGAAGCAGCCAGTTGCAGCATAAGGTCAACCCCATGCCTGACATCTTAAGAATTTCCTGTGCTGTATTGAGGGTGTCATTTATCAGTTGTGCAGTCATTTGTATTTAATAGGCAGTAATACTCATGAATTATATTTAGCCCTCATCCTGTCTTAAGCTTTTGGTTAGATGGTTTTTCAAGGGTTGAAAAATGATGGGATATGTCTGCACATGATCACAATATGGAAATATTAGTATTGTGAGTGTGCTGCTACAAACTACTATTGCGATTCTGCGTTTTATGATGAACAAATTGGTGAATCAGTAACGTGACATGGTCTGGCCTGCATTATTGTGAACAGCTGCAGCTGTGACTGGACAAGGTCCTCATAGCACACTGTATAAATACATTGTAACGAGGGTGGGGCTCTTTATGTGGCAGCTTTCGCAAAGATCTACACTGTGATTAACAAATTATCAAACTATTGTGAAGAACAAGTATTGGGATGGTAAGGGTATTTAGAAAAGGGCATTTGTACGAGGACCTTAGGGAAGTGTTGACTGTTTACTGCAAAACCCTTTCTGTGACTATGATTGTTAGGTAAGTACGGAGAAATCTTTTAGAACAGTGTGCCAAATTGGGCTTCTTCGATGTTATGGCCTGGCATTCTGCTTCATTAGCAAGGCCATTGTGAGCTTAATAAGTAAGATGCTCTTTTATGCGAAACTGTGACCTGGAAGGAGCCTGTTTTGACCTGGATGTAATTCTTGCTAAAATTCCAAAGCGTATAGTTTGTGTGCCTTTGAACTTATGTATTTAAGTTCTCTCTCTTGCACCACTTGAATGCACAGGCAACTGTTTGTGAAGTGTTTGTTTATTCTTCCAAGCACAAGACAAGATTTTACAGTCTTGTGATGCTAAGGTGAAATAGTTTATTTGAAATGTGTTGACTTTCTCTCAGTTTACAGTATTCGTTTTGTTCAAGGAATGAGCTTTGAAAGGGAACGGACAGAAACGTAATTAGAGTTAAGCTAAATTGCACTATACCTTAGTTCCTTTAATTTTGGGAGGAAAAACAATTTGTCAGTATGTACTAAAATTCAGTGTCACTTCAGTGTTAATCTTTGCAACTGCTAGCATCTCCATGTTCTTCAGGGTAATACCACTGGATGGTGCTGTAGCCTTCCGTTTGCTTGACCAGGTGACAACACTTCAGTTTGTCAGCAGAGGTCAAGTTTGCTCAGAAATTACTGAACTACATTTAGTAGTGACCTGCTCAAGATGTGATTGCACTTTTGAGCAAGGGCATTGGATATTTTTCTTGTTTATAGTAAAGGGGCTTCTGGAAAAGTTCTTTCCTTTTCAGTGCGCTTATATTGGCTTAGCAGGGATGTTATTCAGTAATCTCCTTTTGTAATGGACAAACAACTGCCTTATTTTACATCTTGTGATGTTGTTTTGAATTACTGTTGAATGACTTTGGTCAAATAAAAAAAGTGATTTTTAACTTTTTGTTTCAGTTGCGTGTCATTTAGTGATCCTTAGAGTATGGGTTGTTTAGATGCAAATCAGTTTTTCTCTTCAGTAGGGTTGGTTACTGGACCGACTAGCAACACAGATTTCTGTGCCACCTTTCTGAGCGCTCTGATGCTTTGAAACAGATATTACAGGCATTGGAAGCAACACTGCACAATACATACCATCACTATTTACTGTTCCACTTGCAACCTTAAAGTTTGGCTGTACTGTTCTGGATGGGAAACACTAAGATGTGTAACAAATAATACATAATTGCATGTTAAGGGGAAATGTAAAGGCAAAAAAAGCCTCTAGCAACGCACAGGATACAAGAAAAGTTAGCTAGCCACATTTGCAGACAGAGATTTGGTCTGCAAAAGAAGCTGGTATGTTGACTACAAGAGGCTTAATTAAAGACTAATAACCTTGTTCCACATATAAAAAGAAAAAATAGCAATGTTGTATGGAGGGAGCTGTAGAGGAGGCCACTGGCAGCAGGGCTGGCATTTTGGGGGAAAAATATAAAGACTACAACTGTCATTACTGTCAGTTTTACCTTTTAACTGGTATTATACTAAGGTGCTCTGCATTAGGTGAAAATTGTAGAGAAACTGCATCTTATGTGTGAATTAGTGTGGTAAATAGAGTCGAAAGGTGTCTAGAATATATGTTAAAATGATGGTCACAGTAAATGGAACAGCTGTACCCATTCTCCCTGCTTCGAAATTTTCAGGTGGTTGCAGAAAATGTAATTATTTATAAAGGACTGTAGTTGAATTATTTTATTTGTTATTTGAATATGTACATTTTGTATTTATATAAATACTTAAGCTGTAAATGTATTGGTCAGTTCAATGTTCCAATTTGCCCTTTATAAAAAGCTGTTCACTTTTGTGCCACCAACACCATTTTAAGACCATTTTAAGTTTTGTTTTAGTACCAGTACTGGAAGAAACCCAAATGATGCCCAACTCTATTAATCAATGATCTTACTCTTAAATCTGTCAGTGGGGATTTAAATCTTGTTTTAGTTTTAACTAGGCTTTATCCATTATATACAGGGAGGCGCAAAAATGAAAAATAAATAATAACAAGGGCTATTAGCAACATTTTAATTGTATTTGTAGAAAAGAAAAATCTGTAAAATAGTTACCACAAAATTCACAACGTTTTGACAGAAAATATAATTTATTATGTGAAAAATATTTTTAGGTGAATACAATGGATTACTGTGAACGCACCCAAATTAAAAAAAACAATCTAGTATTGATTAAAAAAATACAAAAAAATGTATAAATAAAACAAATTATTCATATAAAATAAGTGTCATAACCGCACAATACTAGGTCGTGTTGTACCTGACTCTTATAAAATGGTACAAGCTGAAGAGATCATGCATAACATTTGAAAAATAGAAATAAATAAAAAAAAAGATATAGGCACAAAGAGCAATAGACCTATGTACACTTAACGAGTTGCCTTGGTAATATAGTAATAGGGACAAACATATTAACATGTCCTTCACACAATGTATTATACAGTATGTTAACATGGATGAGGTAGGTCCCAAGTAATACTGTACTTTTTTTTTTTTTACCTAAATTTCATTTTCACAAATAGCTTCTTTTCTTTATAGATATATGTGAAGACAAGTTTGTTTGGTTGGAATCTATTAAAAGACAAAGATGCAAAAAAAACCCAAAACCCTGATGATGATAATATTATCAGCATACTTTTTCAGTAATTGTATGACTGTGGTTCACAGACACTTTCAGAATATCCATCATGAGAACAATGATAATGTAAACAAGTTGATTTCAAAAGGCGGTAACGAGACATTACTTTTTGCCACAGATTTTAAATCAGATGAAATAATGGAGTCCCCACTTTGTTTCTGTAAAATCACAGTGCATCTTTATACTGATGCACTAAGTCACACTGTACTGAACATTTAACTCGCAATGTAACCTTGTCTGGCATTGAAGAGAGGCAGGTTAGTGCAGAAATAAACCAAACCAAACCAAAGCAAATATATGCTGTGCTAGAGAGAAACAGCACCAAGAAGACTCATATATTGACTTTCATGACTTTGAAGAACTACGGGCTGTGTTTGTTGTATGTAGTTCGTTGAAGTGAACTTAATTTTTCACTAGTGTTGGCTTGTGTGCAGGTCCAAGCAGATCCATGCTGGGGCAATGTTACAATATTTTATGATGATGAAAACCTGCAAATCTCTCATTTTGTCCTGGGCTTTCAATATGCTAATAATTGACACTGAATATGTGATTTCAGGAATGCAGCTTGCGCTTACTGTGGTAGCACAGTACTCTCAAAGAAAGCACAGACTCCCTAAAGATATTTCTGTGCCACCCAACTTCCTTCTAGAACTTCATAAAAGATAGATCTGGAATTGTTAGAAGCCCTGATTCATTGTACCTTTTCGTCACACTTGTAGGTCTTTGAGGCTGCAAGAAAAGTTGTCATTATGCAAGAAGGAACAGACGTGTACTTTCTGATTTTCTGTATGCCCAAATTTCACAACCACCAAGCTTCCTTTCCCTTTCACCTTCTTCGAGTGGTGTTTAAAGATTTCCTTAGCACAGTGGTCTCAGAGTGTGTGGCGTTGTCCTGAGCCCGAGGCTCAGAAGGTTGAGGATGGCCTTCGTCCTCATCTTCATCCCCAAGAGTCTGAACCTGCTCCCCATCCACCTCAGAGAGAGATCGGCTAGCGGGGGGCAGGGTGTTGGCGCTGCCCCCATAAGGGGTGGGGAAAGCAGGGGCAAGGGTGACTGTGCCCTGGCTCTCTGGATGCCCCAAGGAACAGAAGCTCAGGCTAGCACACAGAGCACCCCAGTTCTGCTCACATTGATTGCGGATTCGTCTACCAATAGCTGCACGCACCTCCTCTCCACAGCCCAGGAGTATGTTCACTAGCTCCACATGAGGCCTGGGGGAAAGAAGAAGGAAATAGGACTTATATGCTATGGTATAAAACACTGCTATAGTTACAGTTCACTATTGTTAATATATGCATACATTTCTAATCAAAATAATGATTGTTAAACCTGTCCAAAATATTTTAACAATACTGCAGTAATACCAAAAATCATATAGTTTGTCATATCATTTTTCCATACAGGCACATTTTTTCATTCCTAGGACTGTACTGACTATAGACTTTTATCTAAAATGACAGTAGATTTGGACTGAAGTAATCTGCTAAATTGTATAGTAGGGTTCCCAAGTGCTGCACTGGAACAACATTGTTTACAGTCTCATTGAAACATACAAGAGTTGATTTAGGCTTTTTCTTAGACCTATATATACTGCATAGTGCTGTAAATATGAAAAAGCAGGCAGTTTGTATATACACTAGCATTTAGACATTTGGAATCACTTTTTAAATTTAGAATTATTATTATATTTTATAATTACTAACAGTATAGACTGAAATGCTGGTCTAGTACCCGAATGTTTGTTGGTTGTTTTTTTTAGCTCTGTCTAAATTGTGAAATGTACAGTAAGAGAGGGTTTCTCAGAGCACAGTGTTAGATTCACTTATAACACATGAACGAATCTTGAACGCATTGAACCTTGTATTAAAGCAGTCAAACAAGCACTGCAGTGTTGTGTTTTTTTAATTAGCTTTAGCTCAGGGAATGCTGAGAGTCTGGAAATACTTCATTCTGAGGGCCTGTGGCCCTCCAAGGCATGTTTTTTTCCCTTCTAAGAGACTACCTACCCTTTGGGGAACAAGTCCTGAAAGTGGATCATCTCCACCATGACGTTAACATTCTCCCTGACCGCTGAACAGAGGTTGTGTTTGACGTAGCACTCGCGCTGAAGCTGAAACACCATCTCCTTCACAGCCAGGCACTTGCGGCTCACGCAGCTGAACTTGTGGCGCAGCCCATGGGCCATGCATTTCAGCGCGTCCTTGATGAATGATTTCCCCTGTGGCATTGCATAAGTCATTCATCAACCTGCATGCTGAAACAGTGACATTTCCAACTCTGGGACATCTCATCTAATGGTTACGTAGCCCAGATTCACAACTATGTGCAACTGCAGGGTCTCTCGCTATTGGATGGCAAAGTGATTTATAGCACTGTTTATTTTTAGAGGTGGGTAAGTTAAAGTACAGTATGACTAACTACTAACTAGAAGTATGAGGTGGAATGATACTGGGCTCTATACACTCTAGTGAAACGTCTTAGCACATTCAGAGTATATGAACAAAGCAATCCTCTAGTTTCACATGCTTTTGTCTAAAGACGTTATAGAGCTACAATGTGACAAGCGGGCATTTAACACAAACACAGTAAAAAAATCAGTACTTGAGTACATGAATATTCAGCTAGAAATATCCAGAAAAGTATGGACTCATTCATACATCAGTTATGCACACAGTGGCCCCCAAATGTATCTGGACACGAACCATTAAATTATTTACAAACCATTGGAAGTTATTTAGGGTCATTCATTAACTGTTAATTATGAATGAAACTTATCTAAGGGAGAAAAAAACCTTTTAGCACAAAGTCAAGCTGGTAACAGAGAAAGCCTGGAGAAGAACTCCAACCACACTGGAACTGGAATGTGGAATGGACCGCTGCACAGTACAGAGGTGGAAACATCGGAACCCTGTGTTAAAGATCTAATGTTCATTGATGACATCATGAGCTCAGAAGTGCAAAGGAAGAAATTGTTCCCAATGATAATATGAAAACACCGGCCGGCTTTTAAAAGAATGCTTTGCCAAAAAGAAAATCCTTCCAGCCTTGGATCGTAGTTTCATATAAATGCCGCTCGTTTGTTTCCTGACACAAATAACTTAATCTTTTTTTAAAGTATGGTGCAAATGGCCAGATAGCTTTGTGACCACTGTAATTAGCTCATATTCTTCACTGATGGTTAATTTAAAAGAGGCGTCATCGCCCAGATGCTGCGTTACAGTTACCTGAGAGTCGAATTTCCCCGCGTGGTGCAGGAACGTCATGCAGATCTCGTGCAGCCCTCGGATCTCGCACGAGTTGTTGTTGAAGCACTCGAACATGCCGCAGCCCACATCACCGGCGGTCACCAGACAGTGCTGGATCTCCGCTAGGACGAGAAAGGAACGCGTTGGATCTATCACAGTATTTACTGGGACCCGCGGGCGGTACTGTCACAGCTAATGGAGACAACAGTAGTTCTTTGAGAGTTGGGAGCTTAGCTTGGCGCCTGAAGTTGTTGCCTTGTGCGTTTAGCCTGCGGGCTATACCTCCTTAGGGTGGTAGAAAAAGTTCAAAATGAGGTAGAGGTTATTTTAAGGTACACCTGCATGTTTGAAAAGAAAACGGTAAAGAGCCGGACGGTTATCTAAACGTGTCCGAGGTAAGTCAGAGTCGTTAAAAGCTGAAGCACTGACAGACCCGCTAACAGGTCGGAGCGAAGACCTAAACACCGCTACATTCCATTGTTAGTCACTTCGTCTGAAACTACAGCTAAAACACACACACACACACACACACACACTTTTTTTTACCCGTGTTCTGCAGTGACAGACGCCTTTTCTGCACATTAAGCAGCCTTTCCTGCGATGTGTCATGACCGTCGACCGCTGGCTCCGTCGCGTCCCCGTGCGGTGGCACGGTCAGGAAGAGCAGCACTCCGATGGTCAGCTTCACATACATGTCTCGTCGTGATGAAACGCGCGCTCAGATGATGCTGTGTAAAACATGTAACACGCATTTAACATAACCGCGGAGGAGCAGCTGCGGCGGCGCGCCGGACGAGACGGATGCGCCGCTGTTATATTTCCCAAACCTCGCGTGTCACTTTTGATGGAAGGAGGCGAGCAGGTGCTGTCACTCGCGCACGCTCCGCCAATCAGAGTGCGCGTCCGAGCTCGCTGGCGACCGGCTCGTTATATAGGGCTTCGTGGCGCTGCTTCATCGCTTCCCTGTTGACTTTTTCACCGAGAAAACGGTTTGCCCGAGAGTGTATGGGATTTAAAACCAAACTGTGATGGGAAGTGTAGCGGTACTGCGTCCCGAAGCTTATGTCGGTGGTCATATGATACCAGAGTAGTGAAAGAGCTGGTCTGTCAGATGTCAGCTAGCTCATGCTGAAAGAGTCCACATGGTGAATGTATTACACAGAACCGATGGGATTATCGCTGTCAGAACCCAATCAGACGTAGAGCTCGATAGGAAGGTCAGCTATAAGCAAGTTATACATTCTTGTAGCCAGTCCACACCAACCCTGGCAACCTCATGAACCCAGCAGTGAGTGACTACTGTTGAGATGTCATGTTGGTTTTCTCCTCGTACACAGAGTGGTTTACAGCAGGAAAAGCTCCCACTAGTGATCGAGTGTAACAGTGACTTTATGTGATGGTATTTTTGAGGTGCTGGAGGTTTGTACTCGCTGTTTTCCCACATGAAACCTGATGTACAAAGGATCGGTTTAATGGGTCCATGTTTGTGTTTACTTGAAACATCTTTAGGTTGAATCTTACTGAAATACTCCGAACAGTGAATCAGCAGAACGAAGCATGGCCACGAGCAAGCTGGAGTGGGCTGGTGAATATAGGTTTGTACCACAGCTCAGCTCTAACTCATCTTCCATTTTGACGGTGGGATTTAATGGGACTCGCCGCACTGTTTTGCTTGGAGGGTATAACAGATGATATGTTTACTGAGGACTATTTATTCAGTCTGCCTGAGTAGTGAAGGAACATGAGGTGAGAGGTAGTCGAATGCTTTTGCGAGGGCTCCTGGCCAAACCAAACATATCCCTAAACTTATCCCCTGGTATACTTATATTTGCCCTGTCAGTGGCCTATATCCATATTATGTTAGCGCAGCAGCTTTGGAAATGCAGCTGAGACTTGCTATTCTAAGAGCGAACAGCAAACTTATTGTTAACCTAGTTTGGCACAAAGCGGTATTCATTGCCATGTTGAAACAGCGCTAATAGTAATACAAATGATTTATTTATCAACATTTATTTTAATGACCCATTTAAATGACTCAGTTGAGTATTATAATTGAGTTATAAACATCACTTACCTTGTAAGTATTATCATTGGTGATATGTGACCTATTACCTAATTCTGGTGACAGTGCTCAGCTTATTGCCTTTTCATTGCACTAATATTTTTTGTGTCCACAGCTATGGCTTGTGCCCTGAATATATTTTGCTTTCCAGGAAGTGTTTTATATAAGTGATAAAGAAGCTTTTATTCCTCCTGATCTACGCAGTTATATGAGAAATGATTCCAAAATTCCTGATAGCTTTCCAAGGATTAAGACACTTCAAACCATGCAGCAAGAAATGAATGTATGCAGGCATTTAGCAGGCTGTTCTAGAGGCTGTTCACAATCACTGTGGAATCAAACACTTGATCACTGCTTTTACCTGGATCAGAAAGTATCTATGGTTGGTGTAAGAATGGATCTTGAAGTGTTCCTTGTTTAACCCCAAAAGGAAACTTCCACATGGCCATAAGCCTTTTTGTTTTTAGAAGTTCTGCTTTTAGGGATTGCTAATAGTTCCTTTTTGGTTAACCTGAACAAGAATATGTTAAGGATGCTCATATTTAGTTTGAATGTTGTGTATGCTCTTGAATTTATCAAATCCATACAATTAGAATTAGGTGTTTTAGATTAGGTGCCATTGGTTCGAACCTCCTGCAAATGAAACCTGCCTTACTTATACCTGACAGCCAGGTCTAGTGTTATGTTAGCTTTTTAAGTATGCAGTGTCATCATGCCAAAATCTAAAGTTTCTATTGCCTTCAGAAAAAAGGTTGTGGATCATTTAACTCTAAAGAAAATCATTTACAAGTGGTGTAGATGTTAAATGACTAATATGTCCAAGATAGGGTGCGCCTGGAAAGTAGACCATTTCATGTGAAGTGTATAGAAAACCCAGACATTGATCATGGGTTCAGCAGGTAACTTTTGCAGCTATTGGTATGAAAGCAATTTTATCTGTGTGAGGGGTCAGTAAAAACATTTGCTGTGCAAAAAGAACATTACAGTAAAACTACAGTTTGCCAAAGAACATATAGTCAAAGACCAGGCCTTTTGGAACAATGAAGATAACATTTTTTGGCCACAGTAACAGTACATGTGTGTTCTTCACCAAAGAACTGTTTCAGGAGAAGAATGTCATACCAGCCGTAAAGCATGGTGGTAAAAATTTTGTGGCATGGGGTTGCTTGCTGTCATTGATGGAGCTATGCATTTTGCATCATATTAAAGAGTGCTTGAAGATAATATGAGTTCATCTTTCCAAATGCTGAAGTTAAACCAGGGGTGGACCTTTCAACAAAATTATGATCCATAGCACACTAGCAAATCCAATCAAGAAATAGCTCAAAAAAGAAGAAAGGACCCAGTTGGAATATTTTGTGGTATTTAAAAAAGTTGAGTTTGCAGGCTGCGTTCCCATGTTTGCATGGGTTTCCTTTGTTTTCTTCCCACTGTCCAAAGGCTTGCAACAGGTTGATTGGATTCTCTAAATTGCCCGTAGATGAGAGTCTGTCTGTGAAGTAAAGGGAAAGTGACTATTTGTCATTGTGAACACACTCAGACACAACAACAAAATGTGACCTCTGTATTTAACCCATCACACATGCACACGTGGAGCAGCAGGCAGGTATCAACAGCGCTTGGTGAGCAGTGTAGCGGGACGGTACCTCAGTGTACCTCAGGTGGCCGGGACTTAACCCTGCGACCTTCAGGTTCCAAGGGCAATGTCCTAACCACTAGGCCACCACTGCCCAGGTCTCTGCCCTGTCTATGTGTTGCCCTTCGATGGGTTGGCCTCCAGTCCTGGGTATAACCTGCCTTGGGCCAGTATTCAGCTGGGATTGGCTCCCAGCGACCAGATTTGGAAAAAGCAGTTTAGAAAATGGATGAATGGATGAAAAAGCTAGTATATGCAAGAAAACTCTAAAACATCTTGAATTCAATTGATGGAATTTTGCAGGGAAGAGTGGTAAAGAAGTCCATTCGACTGTCCTAAACTGGTTTTGAATCACACTGTTCTGTTCCGCAGCTGTGGTGTTAACATCAGTTGTGTCTTTTCAAAGCATGAAAGAAGGATGCAGAAAGCAGTTTCTCAAGAATGTTTCTTGTACAAAACATTAGTCACCAGTGGCTCTGCACACAAGTGGATGGGTGAAGACAAACTGTCCTCATCAATAACATGGGGCCTCTGCAGGCTCCCCCACGTGTTTAGTTAAGATAATATTAATGTGTTTACAAGTTTGGCCTCTGGAAGTGAAGGGCTTTAGCTACTGAAGAGGATGACGTTTCGTAAAATCCAGTTTTACACTGACATTTTTTCCACCAGGGCCTAAAATACTAAAGATAAAATTCTTCAGCCTCTTTTACTCACTATAGCATTGCTCTATACTGCACACATTGTAAATGCACAATCAAAGTTGCAAGCAGTGTAGTTCAAGTTTTAATGAAGACTTTAGCATGGACAGTGTATAAAGAGATTTGGCCTGTATCTGCTTTCTTCTTTGAGCAAATGCTCTGTGGTATGGTATGCGTTTAGAATATTCAGAATATGTAAATGTTTACCATATTCAGTCCTGTGTTTGCTCATGTGTTTATAATTTGGGCACATGCTGTTCACTTGACTGATGCATTGATTGGAAAAAGCAATGTGTGTCTGAACAAGTCCACTAACAATGTTGACATGAGGAAATTACATTTGACTAGCTATTCTGATTAGTAAAGACTAATTAGTCTTTAGACAGGTTGCTGATTAAATTGTTAATAATAAAAATATTAGGAAAAATAATTTATAGTAATAATAATTATTAATATTTAGGTAAACTATCAGCAAAGTTACACCCACTAACACCAAAAATCAGTTGAATCTGTAGTAGCAGTGGTCATATATATACATATATATATACATAAAACATTAGACTTTTAAGTCCTGGAGGTACAGAACCCAATTTTACTACTTGATATATTTTATTTTTTGAAGAAAACAATCCATTGGAACTACATTGGAACAGAATGTCTAGGATTAGCAGTTAATTTGAGGATGAAATTATAGTCAGGTGTTTTCAATCATGGGTCAACAATCAGGCATGAAAAAACAGGGTTCTATCAAAGTCAGATATTTACATGTTTGTGGAGGTTTATCATGGCATGAACAAAGGAGATTCAGGACTTCAGAAATAGAGCAGTTGATATCCACTAATCCACAGTCAGACTGTATACAAATGGAATTTTGTTGCCCTCTCCAGGAGTGGTCGACCCACAAATATCACTACAAAAGCAAGCTTACGATGGCTAATGTCATGTTCATGAGCCCACCATAAAGGTGGAATAGGCTAAAATTCATCCAAGCTGACGCGCTTGATTGATCAATAATTAATGAAAATGTGAAGTCACAGTTATTACTGCACAAGGGTGTGATACCACAAACTGAAAGCAATGTTTCACATACTTTTGCCACTCACATTTAAGTAATATTGTATCATTTTCCTCAATAATTAAATGGCCAAGTATAATATTTTTGTCCCATTTGTTTAACTAGGTTCTCGTTATCTACTTTTAGGACTTGTATATAGAACATTTTCAGGCATTACTGTATGTAGTATTTTAAAATGTTCTGAATTGTTATTGGAGATAATAGTGCTTAGGCTTTACTCAGCCATGACTGGCACTGCATTTCTTCTGCTGAAGAAAGACTTTTCCATCCTTGTGACCACTCAGTCTCTTGCCAGTGTCACCAACTTTGTCATTAACAACAATTAGAAATTAGCCACTGACGCACATTTGCGGCAGGCGCATCTCATCTGACACTTTTTGGCATGAAAGGAGATCTTGTCAGCCATCTTGATAAGTTAAATAACAGTTGTAAAAGTTGTTGTTGACAGTTTGATTTTTGGGAGCGAACAGCTCCAATGTGTGCTCCGTTGAACTCGTCTGGTGGCAGATGCTGACTCTGCAGTGTGAATGCGAACAGTTGCAGGCAAGCGTTGACAGCCTGCGCCTTCTGCGTCAGGCCACATTTAACAGGCCAAAGTAGGCTGCCAAGAGAAGGAGTGAGATCCTCAAGAGGCTAGTAAGTTAAGGTAGAGAGAGAGTTGCTGTTCAATTAAATGTAAAGAAAAAAAAAAGAAACCCTTCAGCTGACTGAGAAAAGACAGAGTCAGGGCAGACCTCCACTCACCATACTGTGCTAGCCTTAGACAGACTTAGGGCTCCAGGTATTTGGGATGCTTTGGAGAGGTCTCTTGTTAATGGTATTCTTTTTAATAACTTGTGGAGGAATTCTGGTACTTCTTTTCAATCTTTATGGGCCTCTTACCATGTGTTGCTGAACAATCAAATAGCATTTTATGGTTCAGTGAAACGATGGTCCTAAGCTATAGGTCCTATGACCTATAACCTGCAGTCTCTGTTCGGAATATTTTAGAGCAAAGTCACCTGATACTTCCTTTTCACAGGGCACATAATATTAAGTTCTTCAAATTTCACAATGCAGCTGTTGTTGAAGCTATAGAACACAACCTAACAATAACTGAAGCAAGCCTCGTTTTTGGACATTTTAAAGATGAACTCAAATTCATTTTTCTTAAAGATACATTGAACTATGTCTGGGGTTTATCTATGTACCTTCCTGCATCTAGGTTTTCAGGGCACATGAATAATTAGAATCACTGTGTGATTAATATACCCCTCCCCACGTTCCTTCTTACAGTTTGTCACATAACACTATCCAAGCAGCGCGCCAACACCACACCATCTGACATCCTCATTTATTCTTGGTAAATGTGCCACAGATGGGATTTGTCTGCTGCCTTGGTTATGATTACAGGTATGTTTTATTCTATTAGTTTCATGGAACTTATTCAGCCCGCATTAGCCACTTAATGGAACAATTTCTGTTTTTGTAAGAAAAGCACTTGAAGTGGACAAACCCTGTAATATTTTGACTGATGCTTTATTTGTAAGAGGTGGAGCTTCTTTAAATCAGTCAGTAACTTAAAGAACTACATTTTAAATGCACTATATAGCAATAATGTACAATAACATTGCAAACAGTTAATTCCTGGTAGCTAAATTCTATGATTGATCTTCTACTGTAGCTCAGAATGGGGTAAAACTAGGAAAATCACATCCTGAATATGTAATCTCCAAGTATCAATGAGACTCACCATAAAGCAAAACTTCAAACAGCCAATTAAAGATGAACAGTTTACAGTTCCTAAGTCAGTTTTTCCTGTAGCTTATTGTCTGAGCAGTTTATGGTCTAAAAGGAAATCTGAGGCCTCCACCATAAACACTGAATTAATTAATTGAATTTCAGGACTTGGTAAATGGACTCTAGAGTTCAAAGGATTAGATGATGAACATGTTTATGCAAAGTTCAAAGGAATAGGAGCTTCTCTGTGTTAATATTGGTTAATCTGTGAAGCGAAGGGGCTGTACTCTGAGAACTAACAAACTGACATGACTGCTGTAGTGTACATATTTCGAACATTGTAGGCTCACGCATATTTCTGGTTGTTTTCCTGACATTTCTCAAAGTGCTTCCCCTCATATATCTGCCAGTGGGGGTAAAGGTGTGGAGGGCTATACACTGATCCGTTTCCCGCCTTGTGGAAAATGTACGCTCGCTGCGGCTGGTGGAACGTGGCCAAGGTCCTTACAGTAAAATGCTGCCGTCACAGGGCCCTTAACCTTCCGGTCATCCTTGCCCATCCTTATATCTTTGGAAGGCTCCTGCGTTGTGCACGAATGTCTGGGAAATATTTGTGTGGGTCATATCCGTCCTTGTGACAGCAGCTTAGGCCCAAAGCCAGAGAGATCATGTGCCTGGCCAGCAGGCTAAGAGGAGAACTTATAGATAACTGTCCACTCTCCTGCCAGGTGGAATTTCAAAGGGGAGGGAAGCGTTTATTCTCTGGCAGCCCCCGAACTGCCTCCCCACTCCCTTCCCCCATGTTTGCGCTATCTCTGTCCCCTACCCACACACTAGCCCCAAAGGATTTACACAACCTTTCGGCATAAACCTGGGTTGACCCCCGCTGTTGATCACCAAGCGACCCCTGTCCTGCAAAAACATTCTTACAAACACATGTACCCATGAACTCTTGTACTATACTATGTTATGACCAGTGCAGCTGTAGAAAAACATGTAGCGTATGACGGTGGCAGTGACTTTGAAGGGCGTCACTTTATGCATGGATTTCACATGTGGAATGGCAGGTTTTTGATGTGCTGCTGCAACACTGGGGGTGGGCTTTGGGAGAGAAGCTGAACATCCACTTGTTGATTTGATTTTACAACTTTAAATAGCAAGATGATGCCAAAAGTAAGACTGAGCAGTGTCAAATTTTTTGCTTCAAAATAAACATGCATTTTCTCTTTTTATTCCCTTGACCCCTTGCTGTAAAGGGCAATGTCAATATACTGGGTCTATAGACCAGAATTTGGTTCAGCTCCACCGCAGATATAATACATAAATCTGGTGAAATTTAACAGAATTCATTGATCATCATTTACCAACGACACAGTAAACATTACTGGCAAAGCTAACATTTGAAGGTCATCTTTCTGGTATGATCAGAAACTCATATGTTCTGAGAACCTCGCTACCAGGTATGATCAATTTGGTCAAAGGATTTAAACATAATGGATCATGCACGTGCAAAATTTTAACTAGTGATTTATTGGAAAATGCTACCTCTTGTGTTTGTGCCTTTCAACAATGGGGACACTGTTGGGGACCATTTCAATCATTTATGTTCCCCTTCAAGTTCAAACATACCTTTGACTTGTCCTACATGCTTAAAGTAATCACTAAGCTGAGAAATGGCAAGTCTACCCCTTATTACAGTTGTGGTTCATGGTAAACTAGCCTGAACTTCACTAGTGGCTTAGCATTTCTGGGAATAAAAAATACTTTCTGAATTTCAAGAACGTTAAGAATTTGATGATGATATTCATTCTCGTCATGTGTATATTGTAGCCAAGTTATCTGTTATGGGTTAAGGGTTGATGGGCTTAAAAATGGAACTCTTGTTCGTGGGCCCCAAACACTGAATAGGGAAAAAAGGTCACAGATATGATTGGAACATGCTACCTGATCCCTACAAATACAAAGCTGTCCTCACTTCATGTTAAGTGGTTAACTGGTGTCATTTATAGTACTTTGGGTTACATTACCAATCACCAAACGTCTCTCCAAACACTAAGGAGACATGAGCGATAGCTATGGCTAGCAATTAACGGCCCCATTTAACACAATGGCACCTCTATTCTGGATTAGCTGGACTGGAAAGTACCTTGCCTGGCTAGTCAAACAATGCACTTGGGCCTTCGCACATCTGGCCTGCATGCAGCCGATCTCAGCGAGCCACTGGATGTAATGAATCTCCACTATTGGGCGTGAAAGAAAAAAAAAATCAGGGAGCAATTAAACTCAACAGATGCAGGAGGGCTTTGCAGAGGAATGAGGATTTAATTGTTGTGGCTGGGCTGTGCAAGGCCAACTCGAGAGCGACCGGCAGCTGTGTTTCGATAGAGGTGGGGGTGGATTTTTTCCCCTCTTTCCTCTGTCCCCATTCAATAATTACACTGGTGATTTATAAATGTCCAGAAGACAAATGCAATGTCAGCTGAGCCTTTTGCTTAACCCCTCACCCCCCTGCGAAGCCCAGAACATACAATTTCACACTACATTAACAGAAGTCTCCAAGGGCAGCGGGATTTAATTGCTGCATATCTCAGGCCAAAAGTGCTGCGTAACTCCTCTCTTCAGACAATGCAGGTTTTCATCATCAGAGAAGAAACATTTTGCGAGCTTAATGTGTGATGGGGAAGAAATGTGAGAGTGAAATTCCTTTGCAAAGGCTATCTGCATGTAATTCTTACAATAACACTTCCATTATGCCATTTTCTTCACTCTTAACTCTAAACTGTTAGTTCTTCCACATAGTTTTCTGTGGGTTAATGGAATATAACCTTCCTTAATATCCTTTGACACTTTTGGCATTTGTGTTCATCAAATTCAATTTGGCATTAAGCTGCAGTTGAAATAGCATGTTGGTGGAGCTAACAAACAGTTTAAAATCATGCCACCTTGTGGCCTCCTCCTCAAAGGTTTTCTCTAAAAAAATTTTCTCCACTAATCAAATTCAAGTGCTTGATTAGATACTTTTCAGGATGCTTTTGCATGTCTCATAGTCAGGCCCGCTTGAGGAGGCAGGGTGGTGGTATGATTAAGAAAGACGTACTGAAATGAAAATTTTTCACCCTGACAGCAGGTTGGTGACCGCAGACAGCCTTCAGCCTTTCCGCCTGCATTGTGCCTTCCAGACCACAGTTAGATCAGGTTTCCCCAGATGGGGGTGGGGTGGGGGTGGGGGGCTGTGGCAAAATAACGTAATTGGCATGAGCAGACACCAGTTTCAGGACTCCCATAGCCAAGTGCAGGAAACCTGAGCTCAGCCCTGGCCCAAGACCTATTTTATTTTCTGTTAAACACTTTGCTATTTAACACAGTGGAGAGGATAAGGATATTGAGGCCAGAGGCTTAACTGCCAGGTGGAGGAACACTATGACGCTTTATCAAAAAAAATGGAACATTGCGTACTTCCAGTGTGTAAGGAATTTTGATGATAAGAAAAACAATAAAAGTAGACCATGGTTGAATAAATCTGAATAAAAGAAGAATGTCCCAAAAATGTCCCATGAATTATCTCCTGTTGGCTTCTACAGGGCAAGGAAATTGATCCTGTTTGAGGTGATCTTGTCCAAACAACAATCATTTACCAAAAACTTTCAGATGGAACATTATCTATACGGCATAATAGAATTTTGTGATGCTGCACGAGTGGTGCATTCGCGCCTTAAACAATTCCATTATTTTGAAATCCCAAATCAGCCTATGGGACATTAAAACTTTACTGCATCTTAAGAACACCAACCTCATTTAAAAGGGCAAGTCCACTCCCACCCCACCCTCCACCCAAGGTCAAGATGCAAAATGCTGTTCTAGAGAAATTTGCTGAGTCAGAACCGTTTCATAGCAGTGGTGATAAGAACCAGATGTCTGAAAAGATGAAAATCTCAAAAAGGCCTCACAAAATATTTAGAGGTACGCTGCTGGCAGTGACATGGTTTTAGGATAGTTTAACAAAAACCTTTGGCTTAAAGGTGAGTGCAGGGCTCTAGAATGCTGAGTTTACACCAGAAGCTAGATGGCAAATGGAGCACAACTAAATTGTTCCAGTGCTTGCAATTCCTTATTGGATTTAGCAAAGAACATTTTCTGTATGCAGTAATGAATTAAAATAACCTGCAGATGTGTTTATTCAGTTTGCAAAATAACCTTTTTGTAGAGGACATACCAGCATTAACTGTCACCTATTTAAAAGAAGTTTTGATTGGCCTATTCCTTGGTTATTTTCATCACACAAAAGAACCATCTTGAGGTTTGTACATGTGCCAAGTTGCTGTGTAAACTGAAAATATAGCTGTCTTTTGTTTTAATTATGGACCTGGGTTGTGAAACTGAATTTTTTACTATTTCTAGCATGCTACACCGCTACAAGCATAAAAAATAGACTTGAAGGTCTGGTGTAAGTAGTGGCGTAATGGTTAAGATCTTGCCTTTGTTCCATCCCACTGAACTGCTCCCCGGATGCTTCTCATAGCTGCCTGCTGCTCTGTGTGTGCACGTGTGATGGGTTAAATGTAGAAGTCACATTTGGTTGTGGTGCACTTTGTGTGTGATCGAGTATGTTCACAATGAGAAAGTAAGTCACTTAAGATTAGATTCACCACGATTTTATTGTTTATTAAGTATAAAAGAATCAAAATTCAGATGTTTACTAGTTGTTTTGGTTAGTAAATAAAGTACATATTTAAAACATTACAAGGGTTCTTATCAACACTCTTCAATTCTGTCAAAGTTTCTCCGAAACGCACCATTCATCATCAAACTACTCTGAACAGCTTTGCATACAAAATGACACAGAAATTAAGAAACATCCAGAGTTTCCACGTAAACCTTCCAGAGTTCCCATGTAAACCTTCCAGACAACACAGACCTTGTTAAATAGAAGATTTAACTGTTTAATCAAGACAATATTTAAACATCTCTTGCTTTTAGGAGGAAAAAAACATCAGAGATGCAGAATGTATTTTTCTGGGAATACCCACTATTGCAGGTAAAAAGTTAATCATCTTTTAATCACTTGGTAAGATTCCAAAAAAGCACTTTACTCCAGCAAGTGTATGGCATAAGACACATGACTGCCAAATGTAGCAATGTCCGTCTCCAGCATTTGACTGTGTTCCACATTCTCAGAAGAGAGGTGCTGAAAGACAGAAACAAGCTGAACTTCTAGACCTTAAGCCTAGTCCAGGAACACAGTGGACCTCTTCTATTACGGAAAGGAAAAAAAAAGAATAAATGAAGCTCTCCGTTGGTAGCCCTTAACACGGTCCTGGAGTTTCCAAATGCCCTTCTGTGGGTCAGAACCTTTTACTTCCAAATGGATCCCATCACTTTGCGCGTCAGTGTCAGATGGAACACAGTGAACTTTTGTAGGCACTTGCTCTGCTTAACGTCCAGTTGGAATCACAAAAACGCCAGAGAAGATTCCCCTCTTCCCTAGAATGACATCACAGATAGGAATCCAAAAGTAAAAAACAAAAAAAATGCTGCAACACTTCTAGAAGAACTACAAATCCAGAAATGATACAGTTGTGTAGTAAAGTTTATTTGTAGAAAGTTACAATTTAGTGGGTAAAAAAAGATACAAAGCCAGACTGCATGGTGGATTTTAGTCTTCTTTGAAAAAAAAAAATTAATTTACATGAGATTTTTGATTTCGACTGAACGATTATTGACGTTGTCCTTTATCTGTGTCTGAATTTATGGATGTTTCATAGTGACACTCTGATATGGCTGAAGAACACTTTCTTCTCATATTCCACATGTACGTACACCCATGGATGGTATTCAAGACAGCTTGGTTTGAGCATGTTCCAACATATGCAGTTTAATTCGAGTTTGGGAGTATTTCCTCAGGTCTGTTACTCCTGACACTCTATCCATCAGCTTCATATGGCACCTAGACTGTGTGAGAACACTATGTGAAAAAAGCACTTTCAAAACACCACTTTCTGTGCATTCTGAGAGTTTCTGTGCTTCAGCTAAATCAAATTTATCTATTGGCGCCGCCATCTGATCCTCGCACAACAGCATGATGGCTTTGTTACGTTATTTTGCTTAGCAGGCAATTAACTTTCAAGGTCAGTAAAACTGTACCTTACTGTGTTTTTGGCATTGCATTGCTGCTGGTGGCATCTTGCTGCTCTGCCTCAGAGGCCGAATTTGATGGCCCTTCCTCTTTCTTGTCTGAGGCCAGGAAGTCATGAATGGCTTTTTCAATGTGGGGTCTGAAGATATGGTTCAGTTTGGGATCCACAACCTGTGTTATAATTCGGTCCACTCCAGACTCCAACATCCCAGACCTACATAAGAAAAGTAGAAAAGGTATTGCCGAGGTTATGATTTCGTCTCACTCCACAACCGTATTTCAAATACATTTATCGCATTTCCTGTCATGCTTTAGATTACAGTTTTCATTCTTCAGACTGTTCGAAACAGTAGAGTGACTTACTGAACTACGCTTTGTCTCAATCCGTTACGGACTTGGTTCTTGTTGATTGAGGGACTCCATTCTTGAGTACTTAGGTGATTTGCGACAAAGTTGTCAACTTTCTGTCTCAAATTCTGATAAGCTGGCTAGAAAAGTGGAGACAGGTAATTTGGTTTGTTAAAAATCTAGTCACATCACAGGAATGTGAAACATACACACAATGTGAAACTGGCAACAATGCAGTGACCTCTAATTAATCTTGTCAGTCCTAAAACGTTTCACCCAAAGCAGTTGCTAGAGAAGAATCAGGTCCAATTTAGCTAGGTCCTGTCATTTTACCTCGACTTACCCATTGCCTTGTTGAGGTCATGTAAGTTACATATTGTGTCCTTGAAGATTAAGTAGTCTAACGCATCAAGATACTATCAAGATGCCTTATTATTTACCAATTATAAGACACATTTATTAGTCCCACAAGTGGAAAACTTGCATTGCTATGGCAGTACAAAGGTAATATTGTGCATTCTTTTCGTCAGAGCTCTTTCCACATGCCTTGATTTTTGGAGAATTAATTATTTTATGAAATTTATAAATTCCAGTCACTATGAATTAGAATTGGAGATGACTCGAAATGACCTGGAATCAAACAGTCATAGAGGCCGGAAATAATCTCCTCAGATATTGTAATGTAAATGAAGCAAACGTGCAGCAACATAAAGCAGGGTCGACCCTATTCATAAAAAGACCAATCCGTGAAGTGAAAGTGACTATTTGTCATTGTGAACACACTCAAGCACCACAACGAAATGCAACCTCTGCATTTAACCC
>JBBPDA010000025.1:3256480-3281509 GCA_037974385.1 Arnoldichthys spilopterus | reverse complement strand
CTCTCTCTCTCTCTCTCTCTCTATCTCTCTCTCTCTTTCTCTCTCTCTCTCTCTCTCTCTCTCTCTCTCTCTCTCTCAGTATGTCTGTCTTTTGGTTTATCCATTTGCAGTGACTGTGTAAACCAGTAGAGTAGGGTAAAAAAAAGCAAGCAATAGGTCTAGTACTGCAAACCAGTAGTTTGCTGTGTAGAAAATCAATGGTGTGTAGTGATTAGTGCATCTGTGTGTGTATGTGTGTGTGTGTATAAAGCATGAGTCAGAGCTGGAGGGGGAATCGATAGGGGCTATAAGTGATTGCCCTAATGGGGGCTGTCTGCTAATGGGAGTCAGGCGGCGATGAGGATGGAGGCAGGGTGAGAGAGTGAGTGTGAGAGAGAGATGTCACTCTATCCTGATTTCTCTCTCTTTCTTTCTGTCTGAGGGTGTATGGTAACAGTAATTCAATTGAGCTGGGACAGCAGAGGCCAGTTGGAAACAGAGAAGGGTGGTGCTTGTGTGAAGTGTGTGTTAGGGGTGTAAAATGCATTGGTACATCATAATACATGCAACTGAAAGCACTGATTCATCTGCAACAATTTTGGAATGTTAGAATTGTTTGCATAATTATAAAAACAATTAATGTAATTAAATAAAATGTTTAGAAATTCACACATACAGGTTGGCATGATAGCTTAGATATTATACAGAGTGAGGTTATAACTAGTGGTGCAGTAATTGATTGCAACACTGAAGGTGGTGCCACAAGAAGACCAACGCATTTCTTGTAGTTGTAGAAATAAATAACAAACTCAATTACTATAATACATATGCCAAGTGCTTATACTACTACAGACAGCAACTACTGCAATAAACACATACACCAAGGTCTTATACTACTACAGAGAGCAACTTCAATAAATACATACATATGCCAAGTGCTTACACTAACTACAGAGAACCGCTACAACAATGGATACATGTGCCAAGTGCTTACAAAAACTACTGCAATATAAAAACTGTAATGAAATGTAAAAACTACAGTAAAGACTAAGTGGTTCATTATTTTCTGGATGGCATCTGGTTGGTTATCGGGAAGCAATAGATCATATGTGATCACTAGGCTTATGTGCTGACTTGTCTTGGTCTTAAAAGTTTTGGTATATGGAATTGTCTTAGTCTCAATAGTATTAGTATATGGACTCATCTTGGTCTCTTAAGTACTGGTTTATGGACTCGTCTTGGTCTTGATAGTATTAGTATATAGACTCATCTTTGTTTTGATAGTATTGCTATATGGACTCATTTTGGTCTTAATAGTACCGGTATATGGACTTGTTTTGATGTATATAGTGTTTACATTCAGACTTGTCTTGGTCTCAATATTATTTGAATTCGGCACATTTTGGTCTTGACACTATTGGCATATAGACTTGTCTTAGTTTCTGTCACGTATACGCCCCTCCGTGTCTCCTTGTGTTCATGTTTTGAGATTCCTCGTGTTTGCGTTAGCCACACCCCCGTCAGCTGTTTCGCGTTCTACGTCACTCCCTGTCAGCTGTCTATAATTAGTGTGACTATTTAAGTTCCTGTCTGTCCATTAAGTCCTGGTCGGTTGTCTTGTATGTACCTATGCACTATGTCGTGGTCGTGTCTTGTTCTGCCTGTGGTTACTCGTGTTTATGTTCTGTTTTTGAATCAGTGTTTTGTTTTATCTGTATTAAATCTCTTATCTTTTGAACGCTGCGTTTGCTTCCTAAAACGACCACCAATCGTTACATTACGACCGACCATATGGAAGCAGCAGTGTTCGAGTTAGGCGTGGAGGAATGGAAAAGGAGCGGAAGGGATCCGGAGGAAGGTGAACGGCTACTCCAGGACATTAATAGGCCAGCGAATAGGGGAGTTTCTCCGCCCAGACGTCGCGTGTGTCTCTTGGCTCCGCCCAGACGTCACTACTGGCTCCGCCCAGACGTCGTGTGCGTTCCCTGGCTCCGTATCTGCGCCCAAGGGATTCAGAGTTTTTCTGCCTAGACCTGTGTTTCCCCAGCCCGGACCTGTGTTTCCCCAGCCCGGACATGTGTTCCCTCATTCCCAGTCTTTGTCTCCCTTGTTACCCATTATAACACCCATATTTAACCTGTTGTTTTGGATGTTATTCCAGTTTCGTGTTTAGTTCTCTGGTTTCCTAGTCTTGTCTTGGGTCTCTGTTCTTGTCTTGGGTCTTTGTTCTTGTCTTCAGTGTTGCCGTCCTCCTGAGCCAACGCCTCGGTTGTGGGAGGAGTTTAGCGCACCGGGACGTTGCGCTTAGGGGGAGGGCTCTGTCACGTATATGCCCCTTCGTGTTCCCATGTGTTTATGTTTTGAGTATCCTTATGTTCGCGTTAGCCACACCCCCGTCAGCTGTTTCTTGTTATACGTCATTTCCAGTCAGCTGTCAGTAATTAGTGTTCCTATTTTTGTCCATGAGTCCTTGTCGGTCGTTTTGTGTGTACCTTGTACAAACGTCACGGTCGTGTCCTGTCCTGCCTGTGTTTACACGTGTTTATGTTCTGTTTTGGATTCAGTGTTTTATTTTTCTTTATTAAATCTTTAATATCTTTTGAAACGCTGCATTTGCTTCCTCACCACGACCCCCATCGTTACAGTTTCAATAGTATTTGTATGTGGACTTGTCTTTGCCTTGAGTATTTGTATTCTGATTAATCTTGGTTTGACAGTTTTGATATATGGACTTGTCTTGGTTTCAAAAGTATTTGTATTCATGGTCTTGATAGTATTTGTATTTTGTCAAGTTCTGCAACATCAAGGTCTATTACATCAGCTTTGTATGTCAGGAATGTTCTAGCAGGTTTGGTCACAGAGTGATAAGTCCCTTCACATATGTTAAAGAATTGTCTGTAAATTCACTCTGGTGAGACATGATAACATGACACCCGTCTCCCATCTCTGCTAACACTTTTCTTGTAAAGCTTGACTATCCAAGGGAATTTCTCTCTCTCTTGAAAATCCTTTTCCAATGCAAGTCTGGTGTCTGACCTTGATTTACAGCTAGTCTAGCAATGCACCAGATTTGTCTTGGTGCTGATAATACTGGTTTATAAACTTGTCTTGATCCTGATAGTACTGGTATATAGACTTATCTTGAGTAGTAGTATTTGTATTGGCAGTAATGTTTGCTATTCTAAGTCCCAGCATTATAAGTATTTGGGCTCATCTTGGTCTCAATAATATTTGCACTCTTACTTTCAGCCACAGATTTTTTTAGCTTGGCAAGAGCACTGATGCATGATCATCTTCTGAAAAACTGAGTATCCTTCCTCACACCTGAAAAAATTTCATGTTTGAGCCATATTCTAAAAAAAATCACATTTGTGTTTGCAAGTAGAAAAGGAGTTACTTTATTATGATTTGAATCTGATGAAGGGCTCAAATTCCTTTTTACCATGTATGTTTTTACCATGCTTGTGTCAGTTCCTGACATTGAAACAAATAGAAAAAAATCAGGATTGCCGACTTGAAACTGTCAATACAGAATATAAATTAAATGTAAATGTAATTTATCACAATAGTGCAGGCACAGGCAAAAAACAGATAATTCAAAAATAATAGGCAATTTTTAAGCAAGCCATAATTCTAAAATTTGGATTGGACACAGATGATGGGACTGGATGCTGATAAAGTCTAGATGATGCTTGCTCATAAAGAAGTCTTGATTTTTAGTGGATTTTGGTCTCAACTCAGTCTCTCTCTCTTTTAGATTTGACGGCCTCAGACTCTTTTAGCCTGAATCTTGACTTAATCTCAAATAGTCATAATCATGTACCTGCCTTGGACTCTTGGATTAATTGTTTAGAGGCCAAATCATAACAACCACAAAGGTAATAAAATTTATGTTATAGAAAAATTTCAGTTTAAGCTCTTGAATTTGTGAATTTGTTTTGGGTGGGGGTGGAAAAAATTACATTATTCACCTGTAAAACATATTTCACATGAACCTTTTTGGTCATGTAACAGTTAAAGATGATTAGGTTTTTAGTTCATTTTTTTGGCGTCAATGTGTAATGGCATTCATTTCACTGCCTAGGTGTGTGTGTATACCTTAGCTGTTTCCACTTAAAGGCTGGAGTAACCAGAGTCCTCTAGGTCCTCATGCCCCTCTCTCTGTGAAGCTTGTGATGAATAAATGATGAAGGGATGAATAATTTACAGGGCCAGGTAGGAAGTTTGTCAGTTGGAGGGATGACATAGCAAATGCAGCTGAGAGGTCAAAGGTCACTGGAAACCTCCTGACAGCCTTTTCAGGTCAGTAAAGATCCAAATTATATATCTACTCTGTTGTTTTGTACTGTGAAGACAGGCCTCTATTGCAAACACTTTTGTAAATAATAATAATAATAATAATAATTTCAGTTCTGTAATTACTGCCTTGATGGTTTACACACTAAAATAGCAAACACATATACATTTTGCAATAGAGTATACTATAGTTGTGTCCCTTTTAACTGTTTTATTTTACTAGTCTTGGAGTGGGGTGGATACCGTCCCGCCCTAGCAGGCCAGCTTTGCCCTGAAAATGTTTCCAATTATCTATAAAGCCCACATTGTTTTCTGAGCATCACCTGGATATCCAGCAGTTCAGCGACCGCAGCCACAACCACACCGCATTGGGAAGTGCTTCTGCTCACTAGCAACTTTGGAACACCTACCTTATAGGATAGATAACTGAGGAGTGTTTGGCCATGGAATCACTAAAGGGGAAAATGTGGAGAGAGGACTTGTATGACAGGGGTCATCAACCTTAACTTTATTCGAGCGAGGGGACTTCAGCATCATCAGGTTATAATGTTTCTTAAAGAAACTGATGCTGATCACCAGGATGTGCTTTACCACTCCAATGTCTGCTGGTAACGTCTGGAAAAAGCATGTCAATAAATGTGGGAGCTCAAACAGGAGATCTCATTTTTGGAGCTACTTGAGAAAGCTGACAATTTTACTGAGCTGAGTGACACAGATTGGCTTTGTGATTTAGCTTTTGCTTTAACATACTGACACACATAAAAGAGCTCAATGTGAAGCTCAAAAGTAAAGACCAGTTTGTGCATAAAATGTACCCAAATGTCAGAGCCTTTAAAACCAAGCTAGCTTTATTCTCAAAGCAAATGTCAAACAAGTCATTCACTCATTTCCCCACACTGGCTATGCTAAAAAGGCCCCATTGACATGTGAAAAAATACAGGAAATCACTGGACGACCTGCATGGAGAATTTATCTGTTGGTTCTCTGATTCTGGAGAAATTGACAAGTCACTTCCGCTGGTGTCATGTCAAGACCCTGAAACGGCACCACAGGAGTTGCAGTTGAAACTGATTGATCTCCAATGTGACACCATCTTGAAGGAGTAGTTCAACTCTCTTTAACTGGATAAGTTTTATGCCTCATTAAGTGCAGCCAAATTTCCAAACATCCAGAAGATGGCACAGAGGATGCTGGTGTTATTTGGCTCTATGTATGAGTGTGAACAGACTTTTAGTGGGATGAACAACAACAAAGGACCCCACAGATCCTAGCTGAGTGATGAACACCTCAGATATGTTCTGAGAATTGCCACAACGACACTAACACCAGACTTTGATGCACTGCCAATAAAAGGGTGATTAACAACACTGTTTCCACTAAAAGTGAATGTAAGTATTAACACTGTAATGCCTTTTTAATGTTTATGTTTGATATGTATGCATCTGGTGCTGGCCCAGTCTGTCTGTCACATTTTAAAAGTCAATGTGGCCCTGATCCAAAAACATTTGCCCACCCCTGCTCTACCCTATCTACTGTGATACACAAGTTGTCGGCCACCTTGAGCATCAAAAGACTATGTTTCTGATAAAGTGGCTAGTGAGTGTACACTGTATTAAAATCCTGAATGCACTTACACTCATCCCCCAACACACACACACACACACATACATAGACTCTTTAGAAACAGACATTGTGTCATACTCTGGATCTTGTATTGCATCAGAGGAGTTGACTGGGCTGATTCTCTTTTAGTTGCCTCCCTCCCTTCGTCCCTTATCATGTCTGTTTTAGTGTAATCCAAGACTAATTAAGATTTAAACTCAAGCCAGAGTGATCGCCCTTGCAGCTCCCCATGAGGGTGTGTGTGTGTGGATGCCAACTCGCCCCATATTGGAACACACTGGGTGTTGCCGCAGTGAGAGCAGAACAATATGCTGAGAGACTGCTAGTTCCTGAATATGTGTGTGTGTGTGTGTGTGTGTGTGTGTGTGTGTGTGTGTGTGTGTGTGTGTGTGTGTGTGAGTGTGTCTGCACTTTCCCCTGCAGTCTGTTGTTTTAGCTTGGTTTAAGGACACCCTGCTATGCAAACAGAATGGAAGAGCAGTTCAGAAAATTTCTATTCAGTTCTATTCTGTTGCCTTACAGTGTAATCTCATTTACAAAATAATTGTGTGAAGGTTTTAATTTATTGAGGGAGGTTTTCCCAGTCTGTCAAAAAATCTGACAAGATAGCATATAGCTCTATACTGAATTCTGCTTTAAAATGTTGAATTATAAATCAGTGGTTTTTAACAAATCCTCAAGTCTGGACATTCTTTCCATGCAGAGTTGTTATCATACAGCACTGACAGCTTATAGTAAACTATTTAAAGCTCAATATATCTAAATATATATCAATATATATAAATAACATACAAGAACTATCAGCTAAAAATGAACATGAATGAATAAGCATTCTTTTTTTTTTTGCATTAAACTGCACTCTCCTAAATCAAATGTACTTTTGTTCATGCATTCATTTCTTTACAAGTGTGGGCTTTGCAGATCTTGGTGCTAAATGTTCTTAAAAGCATGAGTGTGTGACTCCAGCATAGTAGATATAGGTAATGGATGTAGTAAGGACAGAAACTGAATCGATGGGAAATGCAGGATAAAATCTGTTCAAAATGAAAGTTGGCCTGTGAGAAACAGAATAGAAAATCTGAACCTGCCCCGACCCCTAAAACATTTGAGAAATTATGCCCAAACCTGCCCAAGGCCAGTGTAAGCATTCTGGTCTAACTAACTTATCCACAACTGTCTTTTTTCATAACAATTGTTGCCAGTGTGAACATCCATCAATAAAAATCCAAAATCCTATACAATCTAATAAATTAAAGCTGGAGCTAATTATTAGCTTGCTAACAGGGGGTATCTGCAGTTTATAGGGGGATGTCATGCAGTGCAGAAGATTCTTCTGTTTGCACCTTTGCCCCTAGTGTGCAGACTGTCTGTTATAATCTGCATGGCGAAATCACCACAGCTCTCACCTGTGTCTGACTGTCCAATATTATCTGATGGGAAACTACTGTTTATTAGGTGAAATGCTAGTAGCAAGCATGAGTTTTTCAGAAAGAAATATGCCATAGTCACTGAAGCTTATATTTAAAAATTTTGTTTGTAGTCATAATTATTGACATGTCTAACTAGTGGGCAGTGGTGGCCTAGTGCTTAGGACACTGCCTTTGGGATCTGAAGGTTGCAGGTTCGAGTCCTGGCCTGGGCACTAATGAGGTACCCTTGAGCAAGGTACTGTCCCACTACACTGCTCCCCAGGTGCTGTTGGTAGCTGCCTGCTGCTCCATGTGTGCATGTGTGATGGGTTAAATGCAGAGGTCATGTTTTGTTGTGGTGTTTGAGTGTGTTCACAATAAAAAATAGAGTATGTGGTGGTCTAAGGACATGTAGTGCGGTGGTGTTGCTGGGGGCTAGATTCAGAGCTATCCACCATCCAAAAATATTAAACTAAGAATGGCTGTGTTATCAGAAACTGACCACTTGTGATGGGCCAGTGGTTGGCCTGCACAAAGAGTCACAACAGGTGGGCTATTGTCTCTAATTGTACATCAACCAGTAGCCAGTAAGTGTACACTGCTAAAAATTCCGAAAACACTTACACTCATTCTCCCATACACACACACACACATATACAGTACTCACATCCACAGTCACAAAGTGAAAATGAATATTTGTAATTGTGAACACCCTCAAGCACCACAATGAAATGTGACCTCTGGATTTAACTCAGGAGCAGTGTAGTGGGACGGTACCTTGCATAAGAGTACCTCAGTGGTTCCTGAGCCAGGACTTAAACCTTCAGTTCACAGGGGCAAGGTCTGAACCACTAGGCCACCACTGCTCATAATACTGTAAGGATACGGCACATACACAGAACATTTAGGCCTGTTAGAATTTGACATAGTCATTGAAGATTTTATTCTTAATTTTGCAGGTCTGCTTTTACGGTTCTTCTCTTTATTCATTTATTAGTTTCTCATGCTGAATTATTGCACTCCATGTTCTATGACTGGTAATTTTGCATGTTAGTCAAATGGCCCTGTTCTATCAGTGAAGGTGGTTCTCAAAACATACCTTACCCAGTCAGACTTACAAGTCTGTATTTGTGAAGTGACTCTTTGTCATTGTGAACACACTCAAGCACCACAACGAAATGTTTAACCCATCACACGTGCACATGTGGAGCAGCGGGCAGCTACCAACAGCACCCGGGGAACAGTGTAATGGCACAGTACCTTGCTCAAGGGTACCTCAGTAGTGTCCGGGCCGGGACTTGAACCTGCGACTTTCAGGTCCCAAAGGCAGCATCCTAAGCACTAGGCCACCACTTTCATTGTGGTCGCAGCTTGCAGAGTAATTGGTTTGTACTTTTGCAATATTTCTGCAATATTTTGGGCTTTCTGCTGTAACAATAGCCTCTCAACTGTCATTTTGTATTATTATTTTGTATTTTGTCAGCCAGTCGAAACCTGCACCTCATGTATTTCAGTCATAACTTTCAAATTAACTTTTGTCATTTTGTACACTGTTTCCATAGTAAGTCCTTTGCCGTTAGGAGCAAAACATTTGTTCACTCGTCATGCCATTCACTGCTGTTTGTACCATTACTGTATTTCAGGAACTGTCCTCAAATAGGTTTATTAGTTGCCTCATCCAGCATTTTTTCAGCTGTTTAGTTTTTTTAGGGGACCAACTTCCCTGCAAAATTTTAGGTATTCTTTGCCATCAACACACATGATCTAGTTCATGATAAGCTGGATTAGATGTGTTGATGGCAGAGAAGTGGTGATGCTGTGTAGGGCAGACTAGAGCTGAAAATCACTGGACAAGTCTATGCAACTGTATGTGAAAGTAAAGTGAAAGTGACTTTTCATCGCAAACACACTCAGTCACACACAAAGTGCACCACAACGAAATGTGATCTCTGCGTTTAGTCCACACATGAAGCAGCAGGCAGCTATCAACAGTGCCCGGGGAGCAGTGTAGTGGGACGGTACCTTGCTCAAGGGTGCCTCAGTGGTACCTGTGCTTCTGTTCATAAGGGCAAAGTCTTAACTGCCAGGCCACCACTGCCAACCAACTCCAGGGTCTTGTGAGTCATTTTTTTACTACATACTTCCTAAGCACTATTCTGACAGGATGAGTTTTACATGGTGAGGAGGGATAATATAATTTTTACTGCAGGATGTCTGTAATGTTTATGACTGATTTGCAAGGGGTATGAAATCATAAAAAAGAGAGGGGAGTGACTACTGAATTGATGCTTCACCATCATATAAAAAAGCTTATATCCAAGCATTTAATTGGACATTTACAACCTGCAGATGCAACAGCAGTCAACACCACTGCATAAATTAGCCATTTTTATAAGGTGAACACAAAATACGACCAAATACTTCTTTTTACATAAGAAATAAATCACAAATAGGAAGAATCACAACTTACAGTGTCAGAAAAATGTATTTACATTGGTTTTCTTCTGTTTGTTAATATTGTCCTCAATAATTTTTCATTCTCATACAAAATATAATGTTAAAAAAATGGAAAATCAGGTGACCATAAGAAAACACAAAACAGACCGTTTCATTTATTGGTAACACTTTACTTTAGGGGTCACAAAGTAGTGAGTACTTATGCCATAATTAGTAATTCATTACATATTATTGCTCTATTAGTTAAGTCTTCATTAAGCATTAGTAACAGACAGTAAATGATTAAGTACTTATGAATAAGTCGTTAAGTACACAGTTAACTGATTATCTAGTTTGTCATTAGGTCATAACTTACTTATTCATTAACAATATACTAACTGCTGCTTACTTCACTGTTAATGAACTGATAAATCTGTTTACTGATACAAAGAATTAGCATCATATCTAACTAGTACTTAAGCATTAATTCCATTAATTAGCTGTTAATTAAACTACTCAATTAGTGTTACAGTCTTGATGCTTTACTTCCACTTTTTAGCTCATATCTCAGAGCCATTTTTGCATTTTTATCATTACCTTCTTCTTTTTACTTAACCATTTCTTTCTTTTTTACGTTCTGTAACTTTACGTTCTTCTTACTTCCCATTACTTAACCATTAGTTACTACATTTTGTGTCCCTCCAGGTAAAGTGATCATCTTAACCCCTCCCCGGCTCTCTCCGCCACACATGCACAAACACACAAACACACATACATACTGAGTACCACCATCTGCAGTCCTACCACACAACTTGTCACACACATGAAGACGAGCATTCTACCTATTCTTCTTTACATTATACACACACACACACACACACAAACACATTTTGACCTGTTCTTTTCATATTTGACCCCACTGACTTACTGCTGCATGCCCAACTACCATAGGATAAATGTGCAAAACCCCACTGACACATGCACGCAGACAATGCAGATAATGCAGACATGCAAGCCTTCAAACACGCAGGCATGCACACACACATAGACACAACAGGACCGGGAGCATTCCAGCAGCTATTCATGGTTTGCTTTTCTGTGAAAAAATGGCTTTAGCACTATAGTGATGGCTAATCTGGAGCTGATGTATGTGTGTGTGTTTGTTAGTAATGTGGCTGAAGGCCAAAATGTATTGTATAATTCCTTCCTTGCTTTAAAAAGACTGCCTTGTAGTAACAAAAATAAAGCGCTATGCTGCTTCTTATTCTCATTTTCACCTCACTTATTTCAGTGAAATGCAATATTAAAATACCTACCTTATACATCTGCCTTGTGCTTTCACTTATTGGCCACTTAATTTACTCACTGGCCACTGTACCTCCACTTACTGGCTACTTATTACTAGCACCTACCTTGTAAACCTGCTAATTGGCCACTTTATTACAGAACATCTTTGGGTCTGTTATATACAGTGGTGCTGAAAGTTTGTAATCCTTTTAGAATTTTCCTGCATAAATATGACCTAAAACATAATGCAATTTTTGAGGTTCTAAAGGTACATAAGGAGAATTCAACACAAATGAGATGAAAATGAAATGGCAGGGTTGAAAGGAGAAGGCCAGTGCTCAGTTGGACAAGCCAAAAGACTCTCGGAAAAATGTCTTGTGAAAGGATTTTATGTGAGACCAAAATAGAATTGCATTCCAGATAAAATAGAAAAGCATTACAGTGCTTTGTGAAAAATGGTGGTGATAATATCCTGGTTATAATGCCAGGACAGACAGAAGGGCTGCCTAACCACGCCTAAGTGTGTAGCAGATATTTTGTGTTAGGCAAGTAAAATAATTCATTAATTCTCTATCTGAGAATGTATTATTAATATTTGTAAACCTTGGCTAACACTGAAACTTCTAACATCTGGAAAATCTAAAAGTCAGTGGGATTATCTGGAGTTTGTGTAGTAGTGCAATTGATAATTTTGCAAAGCTAATAAACACAATCTTAAGTTTCTGATTTCCCATTTTGGTTTTATATGAAGAGTCACAGACAATTCTGTTGTCCTTGCAGTTTTTCATAGGCCATGAGTCATGTGAATTTGTTTGGCCAATCTGATCTTCACTATTTCAAGTTCCCATATGATCCTGTTTGGTGGTGTTACCTTGGGAGAGGTAACCAAGATGAGCATGGCATGGCTACTACAGTCAGTACAGATCACTTGGCATTGGGAATGTGTGACATCGCATAAGCCATTTTATTTAGTGGTTCTTTTTCCCTCTTCATGATTACAGTGAAGCTGTGGCCATTTTGTGGCCATCCTACTCACCCGGAGAGAGGGAAGCCAATTTTGCTCTCTTGGACTCCTGGCAATGGATGGCTGTTGCACCACCAGGAATAAAACTTGCAAACTCCCAATGATAGCGCAAATGCTTAGACATTTGCACCACTTGAGAGCCCTTGGCTGAGAAGGGGGAGGGCTGAGTTGGATGAGAAACAAGAACTATATGTCATTCCATTGACTTAAATTGGCATGTACTGTCTTAGTGTACTTTTTAATCTAGTTTATGTAACAGAAATAATATCTCTGCTTTTTAAAATACAGTGTCTTTTGCTAAAGAAACAACATTACAAAGAACATTTTTTGTTTTTGCTTGTTTGTTTCACTTGCCTGTATAGCTGTGTCTCTTTTATGTGACAATTGAGAAAAATACACTCACTGTACATGGCCTGTAGCTTCACCTTGTTTCCAACAACTGAAAGTGTAATGTCAGCCATCACCGGACCCTTAATTGGTCATTTTCTGACCACAGAGCCATACTGGGATCTATATTTTTGAGTGATGGACCACTCTTATGCAATAATGCAACCTGCCACACCCCAAATTGTTCAGGAATGGTTTGAAGAACATGGACAAAGGTGCCCAGATCTCAATCCTGTCAGGCATCTCTGGGATGTGCTGGACAAACTAGTTTGATTTATGGAAGCCCCACCTTGAAACTTACAGTGGCAGATAAAACAGCACATCTTCTGCGGTCTTATGGAGTCCTTAACGGGTCAAAGCTGTTCTTTTCCCCAGATTTCTACCGAGTTTAGTCATCCCCAGCTTCACTCTACTCTTCCATAACACAATACCAAAAGCACTGGAAGAGTGAATAGCACATGTTTCCTCTACGCCACATTAAGTCTGCCTGGCGGGTGGTTTTAATGTTATGGCTGATTGGTGAATATAAACAGCTTCTTCAATAATGAAATCAGTAGACACTATTTATGACAGTGCAGTAGATTTCAATGACACTGACAAGGACCAAAGTCATGATCTCCCAAGGATAGGGCCATCTTCCAACAACTGCATTACCTTTTCTTCCTGACTATTCAGTCCATTCAGGCAGAGACCATCACGATCAGCTATGTAATGATGCAGCCTTTGCTCCACTGCAGCTTTTCTATGGCCCAGCCGTTGTCATAATCAGTCCGGGCACACTGTGGGCCAGGAGGCTTGTGCAGGTGTAATCTGCTCTGCTGCCGTGCCGAGCATGCTGCTATTTCTGGCAACCACATGCGTTCTGCACCGTTATCCTACGGGCCATAAGCTAAGCAGCCTCTCCCTACGGCAGCAGCCTCCACCACGGCGAGCGCTCAGCTGAGGCATTCCCACGGCAACCGTCACAGCCTGCCATAATAAGACTTTTTTTTGGTGGGAGCAGGGACCAAGCTTGCCCTCCCCCTCTTGCCATTAACATGCACAGACTTCCTCTTTGTTTCTCTGTTTTAAACACTTGACATACATATTCTTCTTCTCAGGCTTTTTCTCGCCCTCTCCCATATTCTCATGAGTAAACGCTGCATTCAGGGCTTATTTAAAGAGCTTGTAGTACAGGTTAATGTGAGGGAGCTCTTGTTCTATAATTACCTGTGGGAGAGTCCTGGTTTGTTTTAGACACTGTGGGTGAGGGGTGGCCCTTAAGGGGCTAGTTCATCTCATACAGAAATGCACTGCAGTACTTGAAAGAGGAAATTAGAGGAGCATGTAGGCTGCGTTATCTCTCTGTTGTTTCTGTATGGTTTTTTAACAGCAGAGGTGGGAGCAGATTCAAGCGCCACGTGTTTTTATGGAACTAGTCAAGCGCACGACTCTATGCCGGAATGTGGTGGTGGTGGTGGGGGGAGGAAAAAAAAAACATCAGCACTTTACCAGTGCAGGATAGAGGGAGGGAGGGAGAGAGTGAAAAAGGGCAAACACAACAGTATGTATCTCCCTCTCTAAGGCTGTCCAGTGCTGACCAATCACGACCTGCCCCCACCCCTACATACTACTGTGCTCTTGCCAGGACTGGGAGTGAAAGGCTTAATCAGCTGAATGACTGCAAGTTATCTGTCCCAATCAATTAGATCTTACAAGGAGTACCATGCACACTGCTGGCCTTTCCCCTCCCCACACACTCATGCTCACACACACACACGCACACACATGCACACACTCACTCCCCCTTCCCCCATTAACCAGTACTGGTCTCAGCCAATCATTGCTGGCGATGGGGATGGGTGGGTATTCCCAGTGCTCTACACTGGAAGTCCCTGTCAGAGTAAACCTGTTTCACTGCTCTGTGTGAGTCTCTGTGTTTGCATGTGTGCTCACACACCCATGGGCTGGTACATGCAAGCTTAGTCCTGATAATACTTGTGTGGCAATTGGGCAATACGGTGTGGGTTAGACTTTGCCTCGCTGCAATCCATGGGTTTATTTCTTCAGTGCAAAAAGCACTTAAAGCCTCTGCTCGAACAGAGCTGCAAGTTTGTAGTTTGCAATGTTATTTGAACCATTATGTTTTGTCTGTCCTGTATTTGTTTTTAGGTTTTACCGTCTGGTTGCTGTTTACATTTAATATTCTGTTTTTCCTGTAATATATTTTTCTTTTATATATATTTTAAATTACTTAATTACTTAATTATTATTATTATTTTATTATTCTTAGCTTTATTTCAATTTGCACAGTCTCAGGAATGATAATGATATGTTTCACTGCATATTGTACTTATATATAATTTATATTTATCCATTTTCTGAATTGCTTCTTCCATATTGTGTTGCCAAACCCAGCTGACTACAGGCCCAATGCAGGTTACACCCAGGACAGGAGGCCAAGCCATCACAAGGCAACACATAGACAGACAACCCACAGTCACAGACACACTCACATCCACAGGTACATTTTACAGAATCCAATCCACCTATTGCAGGCCTTTGGACAGTAGCACCCGGAGGAAACCCATGCGAATGGGGAGAACGTGCAAACTCTGAAAGGCACCCGTGGGTGACCCAGGGATCGAACCCAGGACCTTCTTACTGTGAGGCGACTAACCACTGTACCACCATGCTGTCATTTGTATATATATCTTGGATCTTAAGTTGAATCCTGAATCCTGAGGAATGCACTTTGCAACTAAAATGAAGCACTGTATAAATAAAGATGATGATTATTATTATTAGTAGTAGTAGTAATGGTAGTAATATTAACCTGACACAAAATTGTTTAAATAAACCCCTTAAGCAAATGAACTACAATAACAGCAAATACGATCAGCATGTTTTAAAGCACTGGCATTGTTTTTAGTTAGCTTTGCACTATTGTTATAAAGTGATATATTCGTCTGCTTCTTAATATTCTGCTGGACATTTGTCCAATAACAGGTTTTTTTTTAGATATCAACATAGATCTGACTCTGGAATGTTTGGTCTGATCTGGAATGGTGAGCTTATGCAAATACATGTGGTGTTGGGGGGACTAGGTGTCTTAGGTGTTCAAGCAACTGCTTCTTTGGTCATGGTGACTTTTTGGCCATATACATAAATATAGCTTGTCAGTTATTAAATATTATTGTCATGATTTGTGGATTTGGAAGCAAGTGCAAAGATTAGTTTTTTAGTTGAGGGTTTTTAATATTATGAACAATAAACACAGCAAAATAACCATTCTATGAAATACAAAGCATAAGCTGAAAACTAGGCAAGATGTCTAAAGAGTCTAAACAAAAACAGACGAGGGACATGTGGGACGAGGACCGTCACAATTATATTGAGATATTTAATATTATGTTCAAAGATGTACTTAAAAAATTTAAATACAAGCATGATTTCTCTTTTCAACCCACAACACCATTAGCCTGAATGGCAGCAAAACGATGGGTTTTGCCTCTCCACACAAAACCTCCTAAAACCCTAGAAAGAAACTCTGGAATGTGTTTTCACAAAGTTAAATTCTCAGTGACCTAAAACACTGTATTTGTGTGGATAGGAGACAAAAAAAATACATTTTCAAAAATTTACTTTAACCGTGGTGACAGATTTGCATATTTTTAAGTTGTGTGGTTTAGTCATGTTGAACTGTTGATGCAGTGTGTTCTGTTGTCTAATAGTCATGCTTTTGTGCCAGGTGAGCTTGGTTTTACAGGAAGTTTTGCAGGAAATCATATTTTAGATCTTGTTAAAGTAGATAATGCATGGTTCTCATTGTCAGAAAGCTCAAATGAATCTCACAATGAAGGTTTGGTAGAATAACTTCAGTTCACAGCTTCTACCGCAGCCATTACGGCAGACAGAAAAAAAATCCTGTGTGGTTAATCTGGCTCTACTTTAACACCATCAAAAAATATCTAAAAATAGCATGACTGTTTAATGTGAGAACACAGTGCATCAAATGTAGAAATTCAACATGGCTCAACTGCAGAGCTAAAACTGTGCAAATCCATTACCGCAGTTAAAATTGCTATTTGAAAATATATGTATCTATGTCATTTATGTTATTTACACAGATTAGCCATTAAAACCACCTTCCTAGTGTTGATTAGGTCTGCCTTGTGCTACCAAAGCAGCTCTGGCCCATCAAGGCATAGACTCCACAAGACCTCTGAAAGACTGCTGTGGTATATGGCACCAAGACGTTAGCAGCAGATCAATTAAATCTTGTAAGTTGTGAAGTGGGGCCTCCATGGGTTGGACTAGTTTGACCAGCACATCCCACAGATGCTCGTATTCAGAGAGATGGAATTCTGGCTTGTCTTCTTCCCATAGTGCAGCCCAGTGCAATTTGCTCCCCAGGTAAGCTATACACAAGCATTCACCTGTCCACATGTAAAAAATGTGATTTGTAATACCCGGTCACTTCTCCATGGTCCTCCATGCTTTTGGTGGTGGGCAGGGGTTAGCAGCTATAAAACCCCTCATTGTGCATTTTAACTGCATATCCACAATGTTTTTGCCCACCTCGATGGTCTAGCCTTTGCTCCACATGGAATTCAATAAGCTTTGGGCACCCATGTTGCTGGTTCACCAACTGTCTCCCCTTAGACCACTTTTGGTAGGTACTAACCAGCATACTGGGAACACCCCACAGACCTGCAGTTTTCGAGATTTGATCTTTTAAAAGGTTTTCTGTTCCTTGCCTGTTTTTTTCTGCCACATACACACTACAGCAAAAAACACACCCACAGCACAAGACAAGAAAACTTTTGAATAACTTGCGATACCATCAGTGAGATGCCATAAAATCCACAAATGTTCTTCAACCCAGAAAACATATCTAAAATATTCATCACAGCTCACAGAGCACAATTGCTCGTAAATGGTTTCCTTTCTGATTACAGAAGATGTACATACACATCAGAATGCAAGTGATAAAGTGGCAGGGGTGGCCTAGTGGTTTGGACCTTGCCCTTGTGAATGGAAGGTTGCAGCTTCAAGTTCTGACCTGGGCACCACTGAGGTAACCTTGAGCAAGGCAATGTTTCACGACTGTTGATAGCTTAAATTTAGAAGTCGCGTTTCATTGTGGTGCACTTTGTGTGTGACAATATCTTCTTTTCTACTTGCAAACACATCCATATTATACTTTCTACAGATAATGTTGCAATTAGCGTATTTTTGGTGTACTTTGTATTGTATGTTTCTCATCATTGTACTTCTCAGCAGTCTAAGTCTAAATGATACAAAGCAACTGTCCACACCCTTTGTCCATATGTGAGAATACGAGACTTTCCCAGGCTATATGTTATGTTATTGCATGGTAGGAGGACAGCTTTAAAGTGGGCTTATAGGTTAAGGCACGTGGACATTAGCATATAGATATCGTGGGGCTCACATACACACACACACACACACACACACACACACACTGCAACAGGGTGTGACCCTCTGACTTCTCATTCCACAACAGTGTGAGAGAGAGGACACTTATCAACTCTGGCTATCACACACATGCATACACACACACACACCCACACCCCTACTGCTCATGTGACAGAGGTGAGGCAGCATGATAGCACTCACAAACATAAACATGTTCTTTGACCTACTTACACTCACATGTACATGGAAATACTGACATAACTCATATATACTTTCTGCAGTAAGTGACACTGCATGTCTGCTTATAAAGGACATTGATATTAACCCCACAAGGACCACATCTCAGCCAAGGAAAGTCTAGACCAAGTAATAATTTAACCCACTAACCATTTGCTTATACAAAAAACCTCTAAAGGTTCACAAATGTTCAAGCACCACTGTACAGAATGTTGAATGAATCTTTCCATTAAAATCCAATATAATTCTTGTCAGTACACAGCATTTTACAACAGTTTCATCATACAGCTAACCTAGCAAGTCTGTTGTTTTTGCGTTACATGAAGAACTTTTCATGTTGTCATTTGTCATTGAGAAAGCTAAAGCTCTCATGCAGCAGGCAGAGCCTGAAGTGCAGCATACAAAGTTTAATCGCAAATCCAAAATACAAATTCCAAAAACCAGAACTCCAGGAAACCAGAAGAAAAAACCAACAGAAATGGAAGTCTGAACACAGAGGAAAAATGCTCAGTATGTAAATGCAGGGAAAAACAATACTTCGCATAACATAGACAAGTAGCTTCCTGTTGAAATAGTCTGTTCTCAGGTGAAGCTAGTTTATATGATTGGCGGTGAGTCTGATATCCAGACTGGACTTCTGCATCTGGAACAACTTCCCCTTCATCTTGGAACTCTAGATCCCGTCTGAAAAGTAGTTTGTTTGCAAAAAATATAATTTACACAATACCTAGTCTATCAACACTTATATGCTTTAATTTGCTTGACTGGAGATACAAAGTGAATGTAGCTAGCAAGTAATACTTACAGAGCTCCAGTAAGAATTGATTACATTGAATTAATTATACCCTCGCCTCAAACTGCAACTATTTGGTAGTGAATCTCAAACAGACTTGCTTATATGCTTTCTGACACTGTACGACCATTAACAACAGTGAACTATAAAAATTGACAAAAGTAGATCATACTGATAAAAACAACATCCTTGAACCTAAATTTCTTTGTACTTTGGTCAGTTTTTTTCCCACATTTGCAAATCCTTTGACCTGTAAAGGTAACTGTGAGTAAAATCTTTCTTCCAGAATGGCTGGTATCACTACATACATTCTGAAAGTACGTTCTTTTTACTAGCCGTTGATAAATAAGTTGCATCTGAAATATCTGTGGCTATGAATGATTATTTCATGGCTTACCCTACTGATTTTCTTTTCAGTGATGACCCTCTACTAAGAGTTCTTCGTTGTGCACCTACAGTCCCTAAGAATATAATAGCATTTGCATGTTATACTCCTAATACGCCATGTCATACTACTAATACAATGAAAACAACTAATACTAATACAATACTAACAACAAAGCATGGCAAAACCTTTTGACCAAAATCAATCTGAAAGTCATACTCTGACAAAAAATCCATGCCTTATTATTAATAAGAAGCCTTGGAATAGTCTAATTAATAGAGCAGAGCAAGAGTGCTATGAGCCAGTCCTCTTTCCCTTCTTCCACCCCATCCTAGTCCTATCACATCTTTGTTTCATTGGACACTCCTCACATATCTGTGTCAGGGGAATGCCTAACTGCAATTTCGTATGAGACATCCTAATAATGTAACTAGGTGCTGCATTCAAAGAGAGTGTGTGAACACATCTTGCAGTCATGCTGGAGTTCAGCATCATCATCTGGAAAAGGAGGGGGGACATTCCAACCCCAATTTTATTCATGTTTTAAAGAAGTTTGGTTAAACATTAGGGGAATGTTTCTATTATTTGCCAAAACAATTCTATTACACTAACTATGATTTGAAAAATCAGCGTGTAAAATAAGTGTAAAATAATTTGCCATTAGTTGGTTTATTTGTTTATTTTGCCATGTATCATTTAAGGTAGTGTGTACTGTGGTTGATTTACTACCTGGGCAATCACATCTCACAGCACAAATAAGAGTCTTTGGGCAGGATCAGAGGAGGATGGGTTCCCCTTTTGAGCCTTGGTTCCTCCCAAGGTTTCTTCCTACAGCTTAGGGGGTTGTTCTTTGCCTCTGTCACCTTTGGCTTGCTCATTAGGGGCTCGGACCCGTATTCTGTAAAGCTGCTTTGTAACATTGTCAGTTGTAAAAAGTGTTGTAGAAATAAAAATTTGCTCTCGAAATAAAAGGAGTTGCTCTCGAAACTCCTGTGTAATATCATGGATGGCTAAAGGAATGAAATGTTAACTGAATTAAATGTAATATTTCACATACACCCAACCAGTACCACAGCTTGTAAAATTTTTTTCAGACCAATCACTTTTATTATTTATATTATTTATTTATTCGCCCTTGGCTTGCTTTTTGGGGGCTTGGACCCGGTTTCTGTAAAGCTGCTTTGTGACAACGTCAGTTGTAAAAAGCGCTATATAAATAAACTTGACTTGACTTTATTCTATGATGAAGCATTTCTGTATTGTTTGAAGTATGCTTCACCAGGATGATAAATAAATAAATAAATAAATAAATTAATATACAAATGTTCAGTAATAAGTACTCAAGTAAATGTACTTTACTACTGTCCAGCACCACCTACTAAACAGTTTCTGAGAATATCTTGTGTAGAGCTGTATAACTATATCTGAGAGTACTGGCTGATATGAGCTCTTCCTAGAAACAACCAGGGCCCATCTTTCTACCACCAGGTCTGCTGGTGTGTATGAGTGTGTTTTCATGTGCAAGCTATGCACTGTGTATATTTATTTATGTGTTTACAGGATTTGGAAAGCAGCAAGCTCTGATTTATTATACAACTATGAATATGCAGCGTGATATTAGTGAAGGCTGCAGTGTGTGGAAAAAGCGCCAGCATGCATCAACATATGTATATATTTCTACACCTACGTCTATCGCTCTCGCTCACAGTTGGTGTGTTTTCTCAAAACTGTGGCAAACCCAAGGTTATCTGTGTCCTTTTAACCAAGACCCAAAGTGCTTTGATTTTCCTGATGCAACAGCTAGCCTCTCTTCAAATTTCCAATTTGATGAAGGCACTGTGGCTCAGAACATAGTGTTCATAGAGGTCACCAGCAGTGAAAGAACAAAGGCTACCCTCCCCCCCAACCACCACCACCACACACCAAGTGGCTAAGGAATAGTTGTAATGCACAGTAATAAGCCAGAGACACATTTCCTGGAATGTAGATAAAATTGAGGGCAGGGGTGTGAATCTATGACCTTACAGTATAAACAATATACATTGTAAAACATATAAATAAGTAAATGATATTATGAAAGATTATATTTCACTCTGCCACTATGGCAGCTGAATCACCAATGTCAGTACATTTTCACAGCCTTACCAGGAAGGAAGCAGCACAGTGTCCCTGTGTATGCCTGACCCTAATGTCTTTGTGTGTGTGTGTGTGTGTGTATGGAATCCCTTGTGCTTGTCATACTGCAGGAAAAGAGAGAGCGAGATAGACATAGAGAGACATAGAGAGAGACAGAGTAGAACTCACATGGCCTTAGAGCATGGTCACATGGGCTTCCCATGTGCAGCTGCTGGCTGTTTTGGAGCACTGGGCTTTAGCAACTCTGTGTGTGTGTTTGTTTTCTTACATTTTCAGGACAAAAATGCACTGACTTCTAAAACTAAATAATAATAGTAGTTCTAACCTACAATTACAGTAGCAACAAAATGCTCCTGACTTAGTAAAGTATGCAACTCCATATTATTAAAGCTATCATGTACTTACATATTGTCACTCTCAGATGAAAACCTTGTATTTCTATTTTATTGTTTTTACATGCAATTTGAAAAATGCCAACTGCCCTTTAACCTGCACTTTGTAAAAATGTTATTACAGATAGACCAATGACTATAAAAAGCTGGAAGACATGGCTCCATGACCTTCTGTTCTATAGAAATGAAGCTGAAAATCCTCTATCATCTTGTCATATTTGACATCAGACATAGGGGCCTATCGGTCAGCCAGCCAGCAGTGGCCTAAGGCTACATACTAGATAAAAGTACAAGTTGTCTACATCAAATTGAGAGACCTGTAGATCATCGTTTAAACACTTAAACTTGTCAGCTAGCTACCAGTTAATCAGTAATATTATTTGTATAGCCAAGATTTCTTTCTGGCTTCTGGCCATGCCCTTAATGGAAGCCTAGGAGAGCATCAAATCAGCAATCATGCCTTCTTATGATGTAGTAGAATAACATTTTAAAAGCTCATTTCTGAGGGAAATTAAAATATGTGCAGATATCAGCCTGGGAAAAATAAGTTTGAATTAGACACTGCAGATGAATTGTAATTGGCCTTATTGTGATGGCTAGACGACAAGAACCGCAAGAGCATTTTCAAAATTGCAGGTCATGTGGCATGTTTGAGGTATACAGTAGTTATTACCTATCAAATGTGATGCAGCTGGTGGACAACTGGTGAATCAATGATAGCGCCATTGACAACCCAAGGCTTACTAGTTTGTGGGGTGTGAAGGCTGGTTTATCTGGTCCAATCCCACAGGAGAGCTACTGTGGTTTAAACAGTGAATGCTGACTCTGATAGAAAGGTGTCAGAATGCACAGTTGCACCAGTCAGAAGGGTTTCAGCAGCATGAAGGTGGCCTTCAGGACATACATATGTGTGTGTGTAAGTCAATGTTGTTTTTTATAGAAATTACATATCGGACAATGTGTATTGAGAAATTATTAAACATAAAAGTGAGTGTGTGTGTCTATATATGTGAAGTGACAGGCAAACGGTTTCGTGGAAGTGGTGTGCTGGGGTCAAAGACCTAACTGACACTTCCCCTGCACAGTATTAACCCTTTCTTTGTCCTGATTGCCACACATGTCAGCACATTCGGGCATGCCTCCTGTCTGTTATGTCAACAGCTTGATGACGTTATCTGTGTACTATTGCGCCCTAGACACTCACCTCTGCCAGGACATGGTCACTGATACAGTACCTCACACTCATGGGAGGTCATGGGGTGATCAAACCATGATTAGCTCAGGAAACAATCAAATTCTATTCTTACACAGCTGCTAATGGGCTGTATCACACCTAGTGTCTAACAAATACAATCAATTGCATATTTTAAACAGTTAAAAATCCAGTATTTAGTAATACTGACCAATAACTTGGCTGTATGTCAACATTAATGCTTCCTTTAAGAACCACAGATACACTAAGGCTAAATGGAAGCAGAAGCCTTAAATGTGTTGAATGAGTACTTACCATCAAAATAACACTCAGGGTGAGAGTTTGGAAGACGTGATGCAGAATATGCTGTGATGTGGCTGTAATATGACTGTTTAATTCTTGTTATGTTTACCATTAAGTATAACAGTGATCCTCTCCCCTGGAAAATGCTTGAGTGGGAAAGAACTTTATTCATTAATCTTTTCATCATTGACTTTTCATTTTGTGTTTTGCTTCAAGAAAGTAACAACTTTATTAATTCACTGGGCTTTCAAAATCAATTTATCCTGCATGTGTTAGTGGACTGTGCTAAGTGCAGTTTGCCCAAAATGACATATTATACTATAATATGCATATGTTATATATAATTATTAATATATACACATTGCATTCAGATGGAAAGCTCAGTGTGGGCTTTGCATCTGTGCTCATATGTACGTACATGTCTATATTGTGACAGCCTTACAAACAATAAACATTTGGCCCTAGTCCCAGCTTCATGTGATAATCTACATATAACTTGGCAGTCTAGATGAACTCCTTTTGCAGTGTGCCGATGCTGGTAGCGGCTCCCTTTATTTTTTTCAGCCAGCATCAACAGTCATGTTGTAGATGAACCACATGGACCAGAGTTTTGTGTACACACACACAAAAAAGGCTCATTGCTGCCAATTTAAAGCAAATGTTGATATCCTTGTATTTTGTCCCATGCCACATGGTATTCTGCAGATGCAGATGCCCAAACATGTAAAAGAACAGTGTCAGAGGTATGCCCTTATACAACAGCATGAAAGGGGGTGGGGGGATGGGGAATTGGGACAAACCTAAATAGTGGGCTCTTCTAGAAAAACCCAAATATCTATATGCACTTCTAACTATTGCCTAACCTGTAAATAACAAGTAAGCACTACAGCATGAGCAATGGCTTTCATCTGTATCATTGTACATTTAACTTTTAATCTCACTTTTTTTTGTTGGTAACCCTGCCGTCCTCCTGCCTCTTCTTTTATTTGAAGTGACTGATTCCTCATCGTCTCTGGCCGTCTTTTAGATGGTCTCTTTCTTTTGACAGTAGAGACTGAAGCTGTTCTAAGTAACTCATTGATTAGTTGAGTAAAAAATATTGATGAGCCAGTCAGCTGGTTTCCTTGCTAAGATGTGTTTTGCACTAGATCCAACGTCTTTTTAAATACTATTTTAGCATTTAGCTAATTTGTATTAATGTCTAATAGAATTCTGATTGCAAAATTGTAGTGTGAAGGGGCAGGCCCAGGCTGACTGTGTCTCTACCACCCCCAAACCCCCACATTTTGCTGTTCTGCCTCTCTAAAGGAATATTTAACCAGTTCAAGTCAAGTTTCAAGTTTCCAGTTAATTCTCATGTTACTATTACATGACTGCAAGCTGGAAGATCCAGTTAAATATATTTAACCAGTAATTGCCAGTGGAGGTCAGTTAACAATATTTAACCAAAAATGAGCTAATGTTGCTAATGATAAATGGAAGCTTGGGGTCAGCATTATGCGAGTGTTACAAACAAAAGTGGTACTGTGAATTTGTTTTGTAGGCGCTGGAACGATACCAGCCAATGTCTAGACCATTTTTAAAAATGTAGTGTACATTTAGAATAAATGGAAAGCATTCATGGGTCTGTGGACCTCCCATTTGTACTGTGTTAGAGAGAGAGAGAGAGAGAGAGAGAGAGAGAGAGAGAGAGAGAGAGAGAGAGAGAGAGAGAGAGAGAGAAAGAGAA
>JBBPDA010000025.1:3231436-3256380 GCA_037974385.1 Arnoldichthys spilopterus | reverse complement strand
CAAAGCGACTTCCAGGACACAGGAACAATCAAGCATTAGAGCTGCACAGGGCAACACTGAAGTTAGTGCTACAAAGAGTCCAACACATTTCTCTTAGTCATAGAATACAGATGGCAAGTACTACATTAAATAAAGATGACAAGTGCTACAATTAAAACTATAAGTGGAACATTACTATCTGTGAGATATTATTTAGGCAGCTATCAGGTAGCAATGATTCCTACGTAACCGATAGGCTTATGTGCTGAAGTGCCACTGCTATGGCAAAGTGGAATAGGAGCATTTTACAGCCAAACTTAAATATTATTTAAGACATTTAGATTTTCTGTTGCCTCTTTATGCTCCAAACAATGAGCAATATATATATGAAAGATGTGGCACAACCAGGAGGCCATTGCCCCTCTTGCCCCCTGACCCCACCTTGCACTGGGCTTGTGTCAAAGACAGATGTGTAATTGTCCCTCCTTTCTCCACCTCCCTGTTCGTTCCCATTACCTTCACTATCTACTGCACACTGGCTGCCACGTTAGTGCTCCAGTTGCCATGGAGAACAAGCCAGAGACAGTGGCAGTGGCAGACTCCACTCGTACTGGCATGACCTCGCTCTGGAAGAACTCAGTGGCAGTGAAGCGACTTTTTTGGAGGCAAAGCCGGTTACAATGATGACTCACGCTGAGGCCGTGCCCATAAATAACACCCTCGCCATGCATGGCGTTCCACCGTAGTTGTCATGGTAATTACTGCTTTCTCAGCCGCCCGCTGGGCTCCTAATGTATTGTTGATATGCTGCGAGGAAGGACAGAGATGTGACATGCTGGGCATTGATGGCTTTTCTGATGCAACTAGGCAGGGCCATGCTTTTTTTTGTGCTTTTTCTGAGGTCTGCAGAAGTGGCCTTGTGATGTGCAAGTGTGCCCAAGCACCTGCAAAAATTTGCCACTTTCAAAAATACGCCCCTGCTTTTACAAAGCAGCTGACCTTCACAAATGACCTTGCTCTGCCATGCTCAACACTTCTTTTTAAGCCAAAAGAGTTTATAAAGTGGCTTTTTAGGCTGTCAGCTAATGCTGGCTGATAAAAAAGCCCACACATCCTCCTGGAGGTGTAGTTTAGCCCTGGGCTTGACACATTACACCAGCAGAGTCCAGCTCAAACAAAACAGCCCTGTTGTTGAGGATGACTGTGCAGTTTCTTGGCCACAGTGCTGCTCAGAACCAGGGTTTGGCCTTGCAGTAGCTAGACATCAGCTGAATGCTTTTGTTGTAAAGGTTGGTGCTGCATTAGAACCTGTACCTAGGTTCTACATAAAGCCTACAACAGAAAAACATGTAAACTTGTTCAAATTCATAAAGATATTGCTTAAAACTGCTTTGGAACAAAACGATTCTGGAACAGAATTGGGCATAGGGCTTTGAGGATTATTACTTTTGGATTATTATACTGTTGTTAAGAATTACACACAAAGTTTCATCGAATTGAACAGTGGCCACTGAATCATTTTGCAAGTAATCCGGTCACTTATTGTTATGGAAACACATGGTATTTTGGATTTGGAACACATGGATTTTGTGAGAACTTACACTGTAAAATGATAAATAACATAGAATATTTTACCATCAATTTTAATTGTTATCTTTAGTTTTCAGTTATTTACCTTTGAGAGCTTATATTAGGCCAATGAATAAAAGGAAAGTAGAACAAGGAAACAGAAAAGCTAGCTCTACATGTGAGAAAACTCCAAATGAGTGCTGCTCTCGAACTATAAAGGTCCTCATACATGACAAAGAATGAAGATTTTGACGTTAGTCCTGTGTAAGCACCTTTAGGGCCTTAACCACAACCATCTGAGCAGCAACACCAGCAGCAATAGCAAAGTTCTGTCAGGTCAGGGTTCTGTCAGGATTTATTTTTCGATAATGACCGGTGGACTATACATTATCCATTACATATATGGTCAAGAGCTCATTTTACCATTTTTAATACAGTGTCTACAGATAAAGGTGTTACACAAGGAAAGAAAACAAAAATAACAAAAACATCAGTAGATATATATATAATATTCTTCTGTGGAGAAAGTAAGAGTACCCTTGGTCTCAGAAGTTTTTGCCTCCTTTAGCAGAAGTAACTTTTTTTTAGTTTTTGTGTAATTATCCACCTGTCTCTGACATCAGCTTGCTGTAATTCCTTGCAAAATTCCTTCAGTTTCAAAATGTTTGAGGGTTTTCTTCTATGTACTACCCTTTTGAAGTTGCTCCACAACATTTTAGTGTGATTCTAATCTGGACATTGATTAAGCCTTTCCATAACCCTGCATTTAATCTTTTTTGGCCATTCTTTGGTGGATTGGTTAATGTGTTTAGGATCATTATCCTGTTGAAAAGGCCAGCTATTATTTTTCTTACAGTTAAATGATTTATTTCAGGTCATTTAGAGATCTTTTTAAAACCCTTGCAGGGCTCTTGCATTTAATTTTAATGCAGAGGTGACATTTCGATGATGTGCTTTAATGTGTTCAAAATGACAAATAGTCACTTTCACTTGCAGGAGGTTTTAATCTATTGAACTTGAACTGGAACATCTGACTGTGATTTTATGGGCATACATGTTGATGTGAATGTGACATTTGATAGGATAAGGGTATACTTACAGAAAAGTTTTAGTTTTTCCATGTGACTGATTTGTTTTTTGTTTATTTAAATTATGAAAATGACAAAGCATTTATGTGTTATTTATGTGCAATTCATTTATGTTTTATTTAAACTACATCATCTACCTCCCCCATCTTTACGATATCAAAGAGGATGAAAAGCTAGCTTGTTCAAATATGCTAAAAAAAATTGCATGGGATGTACTTATTTTTTCAGATAGGTCTATCTAGGGCAGATCCCTGTAGTGTGTAGTGGGATATGGTATTGCCTCCATCCGCTTCTAGATAAAGTGGACCTTCCAAAATAGAGCTAAGTGCAAAGTGATGATTTCAAATTTGATGAATGTCTTACATTTTCCCTCCAGTGCTCCTCTGTGTTGCAAAATGAACCATCTTTTGCCTGATTTTATGAGACTCTGTCAAACAGCATAGCAGAGCAGCATGATGAAACAGAAGCGCTCCATGAATAACAGAAAACACCTGCTCCTCCCCTCACCATTTGCAACTAACCTTTAAAATCACTCCTATCTCTTCTTACCAACTACGTTTATTAAATGACAGGGAAGTTTCTTTGCAACACCACAGAGTTCAGAACCAAATTATTGACTTCTTTGTTCTCCTGAAGTGGAATAAGACTTATTTTAATGCATTCTAGCATTGCTAGTATTATTTGTTAGCCTGTTCCTCTGTGTTCTGTGCTGACCTTTGCGTCTTTAGACCCCTTGGGAGAACAGGCCGGGGCAGGGGAGGAGCTGGGACACAGGGAGTCTGTCCACTAACAAAAAAAGGGTCACTCTTAAAAGTGAATGCACATGAACCCAATGTCTGGGTCAAAGAACTTCATTCAAAGAACAAATTCCATCATCCATGTATTATTACATTACATGCATCTTTGTTGTTGTAGCAAAACCTAATTTCTCTGAAATGGAACAACTTCATATGAGAAGGAAAAATGTTCTTTATGTATTTTAATGTAATCAGATGCCAATGTAAGTGAGAATTGTGGTTTTCAAGTGATTATAAAAAGTACATTTGAATTAAGAATAAATACGGAAAAGGCTTCATCTTATAGCTATGATGCTTTTGTTTATTTCTTTATTATACTCTATGTTTTTAATAATAAATTGCTTCAGTATCTGAAAGCAACCTCTATTTCCCTTCCTTCACCATTCCAGAGTCAAACAGAAGCCTTTGAAGCTCATCTATGCTGGTTTTATGATATGAAGCTTGAACAGGTGGCCTGACTTAGTCAAGTCTTTGAATAGAGCACTTCAGAGTCAGCTACATACTTGGCAGCAGACTGTGTGCACCATGCCATGCATTTGAATCAAGTGTGATATGTAGAAATAGGTTTTGAAAATTTTTTTTGAGCTAAATGACCTGTCTGGACACAAGAACATAGATATTGGGTGATCATGTTCAGAAGGTAGTTAGATGCACATATCTATTTTGAGTGATATTCAAAGTTCTTCAACATGAATATGCAACCAGTCCATACTATGCTACCGAAACTGACCTGCCTTTCCTGCTCATTCAGTCACCTAACCCACTGTCTACTATGTCCATGTTGCTATCCCCTTGTGTGAGGTCTGCTACGTTGGTGGGGCATACAAGAACAATGGGGTGGCCTTATTTGTTACACTAGTTAAACTGGCATGGTGCCTGTCGCTTCTGCTTGGAGCATAGGAGCTGAACTAATTACCCTCCATCAGGAATTTGATTACGGTGCATTTGCAGGGCAGCGGTTTGATGCTATATGGGCTGCATCTGAAAAAAAACTGGTCACCATTGGTAACACAAGCCTTTTGTCATAAGAATAGATCTTAGCAGCTCACATGTCTCCTGTCCTTTTGGCTTTGCAATGTCAGTGGGAGTGATTCTCTGACACACAAAGCAGTACTCAAGTACATGATCTTAATCATGTCGTGAAATGCATTGTTCAGCCTGTGAATGGCGCGAACTTACATACAAGGAAGATGTCACCCTTTTATTACCAAATTCCAACCAGGAGATTTTTTCCATTTCACATTGGAGCTGTGAATGCAACTAGTGGGTTTTGCCACACACAAGAGAGCAGTGGGTTGTAACATTTCCAAAAATGTAGACACTGAAAGTGAGATTTTCCCCTATTTTTTTAAGATAAGTAGCTAATGTAGCTAATTCATGTGGATGCTTTGTTTCTTCAATTAATGGAAACAACCTACACATAATTCTGCTGTATGTAATGTGCATTCAAGAAGAAGTCATGCATCTGGAGTGTGAGCTATTTGAGTCATTATATTCCTTTAGCTCAGTTGTCCACAATTATGTGCAAACCATTTAAATGTATTCATTTTACTTAAATTATATTTTTATAAACATGTGCAGATTGTCCTTGAGATCCTCATGGCTAAAGTGTTAGCATAAGTACAATACAAAATCATAATTAATTAATTGTATTTAAATTATATATGAATAAAAATGAAGCATCAACAATTTTGCCATGTTGGTTTCCGTTAGAGTCTCAAGGCTAATGCATTAGCTCAGCTATAAAACAGTGCTAAATAAAATCTGCCAAAATGGAGAAGTTTTATTTTCTTAGTGTAGACAAAACTACAGAAAAAAATAAAACTTCAATCAATGTATTAAGGCAACTGAGGTTTTTAAATAAGAAAATTCACTTACCACATAAACAATATTACTTGATAATACTTTATAATGATTGAACAAAGTGTGTGATTATTTAAGTTTGTAGATTGGATTGTTCACCTGTAACTTGGCTACATTAGCCTCATAGTAAACCTCAGATACCAAATATATTGTGCCAGACTAAGGGAAAAGGGAAAATGACATTAAAATAATCCATACATTATCAACATTGTCACTGTAGGCAATAAAATGGAAAACTAGAGAAATTCAAAATGAGATCTTAAGCTATTATATGATACAGTAGAAGATAATATCTAACAAAGGTGAATGATACTCAGTACACTCTTGCCATGCATTTTCTGATTGTTATCATTTACCATGCTGATTACCATGCTGATCATTTTTGACCATACAGTTCAATACCAATATACTTCCTTTGGCCATTACATTAAAACCACCTTCCTAATATTTTGTAGGTCCCCTTTTATGCCACTTAAATAGTTTTTACTCAATCAAAGAGTGGATTTCCCAAGATCTCTCAAGATGTGCTGTGGCATCTGGCACCAAGACATTAGCAGCAGATCTTGTTAGTCCTGGACATTGTGAGGTGGGGCCTCCATGGAATGGAAGAGTTTGGCTCAGCACATCCCACGGACACTCTATCAGATTGAAATCTGAGGAATTTTGAGGCCAAGTCAACACCGTTTGGCAGTGTAAATTATCCTGCGGAAAGAGGCTATGCCATTTCAGAATATCATTGCCAGGAAGGAGTGTACTTGGCCTGCAACAATGTTTAAGTAGGTGCTACATGCCAAATTAACATTCACATGAATGTCAGAACCAAAGGTTTCCTAGCAGAACATTGCCCAGAGCATCACACGGCTTTTGGCAGCTTGCCTAATTTCCCATAACGCACCCTAATGCCATCTCTTCCCCAGTTAAGTGATGCCCATGCACTCGGCTGCCCACACTGTGTAAAGAAAAACTCTGATTCCTACTCAGTCATCTAATCATCATAATCTGGCCCTTGTTAAAGTCCATTTTTCCTGCTTCCAACACATCAACTTAAAGAACTGACTGTTCACTTGCTGCCTAATGTATCCCACCATTGTTATGACATAATCAGTGTTCCCTTCACCTGTCCATGGTTTTAATGTTGTGGCTGATTGATGTATCTTTCATGCTTTTAAAAGGCTAAAGGCTAAAAAATATTCTGAAGACATTATTTTGCCTCTAGCATAGCTACAGTTTATCACTTCATATAGTGTTCACCATAGGAAATTGTGAGTTAATTCAATTGAACAACAGGCAAATGAGATTTCATGCATCGGTACCTGTTACTGAATCTTACTATGCAGAAAATAAATTGTGGCTAGTCAGATGGGTCCAAAGCTCTGTAGTATATACGTAGCTCTATAATAGTCAGTTTGATAATACGTTAAAATACTCACTCAATGCGCAGTGGCCTTCGAATGACTACTCCAATGCAACAATACAAAAAAGTGGGTGGTGGCCCTGGGGGGTTGAGGTGGGGTCAATATGCTATACTTCCCAATGGAGGGAAGCTGAAAATGGGCATGAAAGATGACAAGGGGGAGGGGAGGATCCTGGGAGATCCATATGCTTTTACTGATAATGAAACCAGGATGAGTCAAGAGTCGTGTGTGCTTTAACAAAATTGGATATATGCTTAGTGTTTTTGTGTGCCCACAAGCAGTATGTCAGGCACGTAGTTATGGATGTGGGGTGGAAGGTTTGTCGAAGGTTCTTTATGGCTTATACTGCACAGGAGGCCAATTTCACTCCAATACTTGCCCGATTCATCGTTTTCTGGAGCATGATCTCTTATGTGTGACAACAGGCCTTATACTCTCAGCTCAATCTGTATGCGTGTGTGTTGTGCAAAAAAGAGGGGAGGGGTGGAAGTGTGTAAATGTTTGATGCGCCTGCAGATTGCAGCTCTGATATGCTACATCACGCCATCTGTCTCCAGCCAGAGCCTCTGTATTAGAAAGAGAAAGATGGTGGCAGGAGGAGAAAAGGAAAAAAGGGCCTGGTGACATATTGCATTGTGTGAAGGTAATGATGATTCTTGTGCATCAAGGAGCCTCAATTCGGGTCCTATAGTGGTTACAGAAGATCTTTTAGAGTTGTCCAAGCCAGAGAACAATTCAAACCATGCAAGAATTGATGGTGGTTATGGAACCACAAAGGTAAAAACTTATGTTTCATGCACAAACTGGGAATCAATAAATGACATAAGCATTCCCCACAGAGGTAGCACTACAAAAAAGGTCTGTTTTCATGGCAACAGGAGGGAGAGTAAGAGGCTCTTTTCTTTTTACCCACAATGCTAAATGAGTAATATACACAAAAGGCGGTCAATAAGAGAAAGGTGCTTTGGAGGACGGAATTAGTGATGATCAAAGAATTTGCTAAATGACTTCACATGGATTTTTTAGAGGATTGATCCTAGCTAACTAAAACCATGGGGGATGGGGTGCTATTGTGGATGCAAGGAAGGTGTTCTTTGATTCCCTTGTTGGCTCTGTGTCACATTAAGAGAACATTAAAGCCATATTGGATTCACTTCTGAGACAGATGGATTATCTATCTGCAATATCATATCGACTGATGGTCAGTCCAATGGACTGATGGTCAGTCCCATTTTGAACTCTAGCAAAGCGCAAGCAGAGGTCAATAAATATAATAGAGGCTCTGGGACTTCAATGGAAATTCCATTTCTTCATCTAAGCCCAGATGAGAATAATAATAATAATAAAAAAAAACACTCAGAAAATGTGCATGCAAACATCAAAAACATATAAGTAGGTATGCAGATGCAGATCATAGAGTGTTATACTTTTAGCTAATATTGAGTGTTTGTTCATTGATTTTTGGAACAAAGCAAAAACAACTGTAGTGAGAATATATATTTCTGGATATTTGAGATGATTTATTGAGAACTGATTGAGATGTAAGAGCTCTCTGAATGGTATTGTCTCTTTCTGACTTTTATCCCTGTTCACTCAATAGATGACAGAAGCAAACACAAATAAGCATGTGTCAGTGAGGTAATACAATATACAATATATACAATAATATAATAGAATGTCTTTCACACCTTTTCAAGATCCTAACCTCTATAATAATCTACAAATGCAGCGGGAACAAAACGTCTTACACAAGTAATAGGACAGCTTAATATCCCATGCATGTGCACATGTACTCCTGTAAATAGCCAGCACTGGAGAGCTATAGGTCCCTCTCTATGCGTATATTATCAACATTCCAGGCCTGCAATGTTTCACGTTTTGTAGCACTGGTTTCACTGTCACAGCCATCTACTCAGTGGGACCTGACCACTGCAGGTGCTGATAAGGTGTTCTTTTGACAGTCACCTAGCCCAGTGCATGAAGAGGGACCCATGCTAAAGCCCTCCAGCGCCGCCTGTTCAGGGGGGATGTTCTATTATTGATGAGGCCACACTCAGAGCACCTCTGCTGGGGCGGAGGATGGCGCAGCCCGGTCTGACTCAGCGTTTTGCCATCCGATGCCTGGGCAGTTCTGCCTAGTCAGCACTGCACGGGCTGTAGTGGGGGTAGTGGAGACGGGGTGGTGGTGGTAGTCGACTGGATAATAGACAGTACTGATACAGAGATATCTCAATTTGAAAAGAGTTCTCAGTTGAAGCTTCTCACTGCGGCTGTAGCGAGTCAATATGGTTGCAATAGGTAAGTTGATGTTGCTATAATACTCCAGAAGCACCTGAGTGTGAGGCTGGCATCTTGTGCTTTGGCAATGATTTGCCTTGGCGCTGGACTTGGATGTCATGGTTGGCATCATAATTTGACACATACATAAATGCATAAACATACAGATTGTTCTCCAGCACACACACACGCGCGCACATACATGTCCAGCTGCTCCTCTATAATTTATTCCTCACTGGACCCAGAGGACTAATGAAATCACAAATGCCTCTCTGATGTGCGCGCAAGCTGAGCCACATTCCTTTTTCTCGAAAACGGGGCTGACGCACTGCCCCGGCCTCTTCAGCTTCATTAGGATTCTGTCCCTCGGGGACCCTGGAGAGAACAAACACTGGGAGAACAATATGCACAAGCTTGGGCCTACTGCGGCCAATGCTGCAGCCTCACCGATAAATTACATAGCCTTTAAGTGTCTGGCCCTACACGAAAACAGGCTCAAGTGCTGACGATGAACACTGTGGGAGTAAATAAAAGACAAGTATCACTAGACTCCTTCCAGAACTCTAGGTTTCTGGGAACTCTGAGTGACAATTTAATAAAGTGTTTAACCATTGATGAGTCCTTTCCGTCATGACGGCACAGAAAATGCTACCTGCAGGGTGGTTGTTTAGGCAACCCCCCCTCCCCTCTGCCCCTTTGGCAAGGATGGTAGCTGCCGGATGCAGGAAAAAGATTCCGGTGGCCTGTTCGATTTACAATGCTTTGTTTTCGCCTTGTCTACTCCAACTAAATATTTCAGGCTGTACAAACAGTATCACACAACACAATTTGGCTTGGTCGCGACTTGACTCTCCCATCTCAAGGAGCACATCGTGCCATAATTATGCCTAAGGTAGGGGTGATTAATTTTTTAATAGATTTAATGTTTTATTCATAGTTGTGCCGGCTCAGCAGCCATATAAAAATGGAGGCGAAACAAACGGTGCTGCCTCTGCAGCAACTGGATGTGTACAATGAATGAACAATGCACATCTGCTTTTTATAAACACTCCAAACCCATATCGCCAAGCCTCCTTATTCAAATAGTCCTGATACATGTAAATGTGCTTTACCATCTGCATATGTTTGCATGGATGTTTTTCCAGGTGGGTTAAAGAGGAGAGCTGTATCTGCTTGCAGTAAGCCTGATGCAATTGGTTAAGCCTATCCCAAGCAGTCCATATACAAACACGAATGCCTTTGCACCATACAGAAAGCAAGAAATATGGATTTCAAATAGCCTCCCTTCAGTCAGTAAGATGAATGATCAATCATGGCTGGCTCAGGCTTGGTAGAATAATGGAGGAAATTGGAATCTGAGATTCAGTGTTTAGACAAGCATCAGAGGGTTAGTCTATTAATTGTCAGTTTTAATGAGGTGACCTATTATTATTATGTTATAGGTAGTTATTTAAGACATTGAACAAACACCTTTATTTACTAGTAATTTAAAAAAATTAAGCTGTCTTTAGCTTGCTGAAGATAAAAGGGGGGACATGATAAGACAGCAAAGTGAGACTGAAGATAAGTTTTTGAGAAGAATCATTAAAAAATGTTTAAATACCATTTTGCGTCTAAATGAAAGAATAATGTAATATGCTTTTGTTTTTTACTCAGACCACATCTGTTTACCTTTTGCACTTACAAAGATGAGCAAGAAGGCAGACACTCATTTTCAGAACCATATTTCATATGCATTATCCGTTGACCAAAAATTAAACTAATGTACTATTTTAAGAAATGTAACACATTGGTTCAAACACATCATTAGGGGATGAAAATAGCAGTGGTGGCAGCAGTGGCAGGCCCTAATGAGATCTCTGTCTGCGGGCACAGCTGTCATGCATGGAGCCCCTCTTCTCTGCGCTCTTTGACCCATCAATTTGCAGGCGAGCTGGTAATGAGATTTATCCTGTTTGCCTAAAACAGGAAAGCAGAGTGCAAGCAGAACCAAGCCCTGGCTTTTCCACACAGGTTCATAACCATGATTATCACCAAAGCTGTTGCAGGATGTGCTTTGAGGAAGCAGTGGGTCATTTGCAAAGTCACCCCAGCAACCACCATGTTGGAAAGTGGCTCAGCCTGCATAAATATGTAGTTTTCCCTAGAGGTTTCACACCATATTTACCAATGTGTGACATAAGTTCATTATTTTCTTAAATGTTCATAAGGTACCTTCAAAAATGTTTTCTTTAAAAAACGTTTATTTTTTATTTAAGCATTGTTAAATATGTATAACAGAAATGAAAATAATAATAATAATACATCAAATGGTTTGTTCTCTATTAAACATCTTCAGTAATGTTTCTTTAAAAGATGGATTTCTCCCACGCTGACTAGTTGTAAAACGTCCTGAAGACCTTACCAGGCGGGGTTTTACAGAGAGAAGGCGGTGTTTCCATAGCCGAATTACCTCAATGGGTGGAGATTTGTGTTGCAAACTAGGACAAACGGGTGCGGCCACATGTTCTTTGCCCAATGAGAAAATGTAAGTTCGACAAGCGTGGGAGAAACAAGATTTTGTAGGCGGGACCATGGTCCACGGAGGCGGGGATTCAGCCGGAAACGTCTCTCGTTCGTCTCCTTGTCATTGAGCTCCGGCAGATTTTGTTCGGAGACGGACAGCAGCGGCGCAGCGCGACGGCCAACAGGAGACCGCTGGCTCAAAAAAGAGAGAAAGCGTTTTAAAACAATGAAACCGTCGATGAACGGTTTGCAGCTCGCCAGTAGATTAACTTCGTCTTCTACTCAATGACGTGACATTGCACAGTTTAAGCCTAAAGCTTTAGCGGCTTGCTAGCAGAAGGAGAGAGAGAGAGAGAGAGAGAGCTGTGTGTCATTGAGAAGGCAGGACACGTCAAGACGAGGCAGAAAAGGCTGCGAGGCTGTCGCTTGCCACGTTTGGTTTTGTGGGTTATTTAAAAAAAACACATTGTATCCTTTTCCCCACATTTAGCTCGTCATTTATCTGGCATCGAATAGCTCTGCAGTTGTCGTCGCATCGGAACGGATCCTTCTCCCCAGCCGTCGCCTGGACCAAGGGTAGGCAGTAAGGTGAAAAGTGATTTTTATTTATTTATTTTGCCTCTCGTCGAATACGTGTTTGGTGTGTCAATTTTATTCGTCGCCAGATGTCTCGTTTACGTCCTTTTATAAGTAAAAGAAACGCATAGCGCTGCGAAAAGCCTGACAAATTAGAAGACGTCATCAATTTTTGGTAGGCTAGCTACAAAGCTAGCTGGTTCGTCGAAAAAAGGGAAGGAAATTCCCACGGCTGTTACAGCGTTCAAACGCTGTTGGCTATACTTGCTATAAGTGTTTTTTTTTATTAACGTTGACATTGGTAACATCGTCGAGAAAAGATGCGTCGCCATGTCAGCTTCGTATTTTCGGGCTCCGTTTCACTCAGCTGGCCTTTTCTATTCAGGGCTGTTAGCCTGTTAGCAAGTGCCGGTTAGCTTACGGCTAGCAGAACGACGTCACGAGGCTGTAATTAGGGAGAGCCAATGAGAGAATGGCGTGTTGGCTCAGAGGCTTTAGCTGCTGGTCGCCCGTAGCAACCTTGAGTGAGAACATAAGAAAATGTCATCAGTCGCGGCCCGATCAGCGTGGACTAGACTGATCCCGAGGCACTAGCAATGGTTCATGCTCAGACGTCGACGAGTTGATCGTTTGTCTGTAAATAACATTTCGTGCTCCTATGCCGTCGAAACTCAAATACTGTTTTTTTTAAGTCTGTCATTTGTTTATTGATGCTGAAATGTCAGAACTGTTTACATGGTTCACTGAAATGTCACACTAAAACAGGTGGATGAGGCGTGAGTAGTGTATGCAGAGCTAAACTAACTGATTTTGATCTTTTTTTAGGATAGAGTACCGTGTGTCAGTCTTCACTGGAGAACATAAATGGGGGATTACGGGTTTGGAGTCCTAGTGCAAAACAACACTGGCAACAAGTCCGCTTTCCCGGTACGAATTCACCCTCACTTGCAACCTCCGCATCATCACCAGAATGCGACACCCAGTCCTGCTGCTTTTATAAACAACACCACAGCCGGGAATGGCAGCAATGGTGGCTCACCTTGGCTGTTCCCTGCTGCCACTGCCCACAGCAACATACAAGATGAAATCCTTGGCTCAGAGAAGCCCAAATCCCAGCAGCAGGAGCTGCAAGAGACGCAAGAGAAGCAGCAGCTCTCCCCTGTGCATCAGGAGGGTGGCATCATCTCTGAGCTGGAGAAGGCTCGCTCGGAAGAGAGCAAGGTGGAGAGCGGCTCATCTGAGGGCACCAACGGCAAAGAGAAGCTCCGCCTCGAGTCCCCTGTCTTGACGCCCTTTGACTATCAGGAAACATCTGGGCTAGGCACAGCTGTCCAGTCCAGCACCTCTTCCTCCCTGACCAGCTTCAACAACTGGTCGGCTGCTATCCCCCCAACCCCTTCCACTATTATCAATGAGGACATCAGCTTCTTCAACCCAGCCGCCTCCGCCAACAATGGCCCGTTGCTGTTCCAGAATTTCTCGCACCACGTCAGCCCGGGCTTTGGGGGTAACTTCTCCCCTCAGATTGGTCCTATCTCCCAGCACCATCCTCCTCACCCCCACTTCCAACACCCTCACAACCAGCACCAGCAGCACCGCCGCTCGCCTGCCAGCCCTCACCCACCTCCCTTCCCACATCGCAATGCCGCCTTTGGCCAGCTGCCACATCTCTCCAACAACCTGAGCAAGCCACCATCGCCCTGGGGCAACTACCAGAGCCCCTCACCGTCGCCGTCCTCCACTTCTTGGAGCCCAGGTGGCGGCTATGGTGGCTGGGGAGGCTCTCGGGGTGGTGAGTTCCGCCGAGGCCTGAATGGCGGCATGACCCCACTCAACTCCATCTCGCCTCTAAAGAAGACCTTCCCCAACAATCATATGCCCTCGCAGAAGTATTCGAGGACCAGCCCTGGCTTCAACCCCAAATCCTGGATGGACGAAAGCATTAGCAGGAGTGAGAACATCTTTCCCTTCCAGGTAAGCCCAGTAAAATTAAAAATGCATGTGAAAGTACATAAAAAATAAGGGAACCTCTTCATTTGGTTGTTCTTCTGTGTGAATTTGGATTTTCCAGTGGCATATCATAAAAAACATAACTGCTGCACAGTGAAGGCCTGATGCTATAAGTGCTGTAGACCTTGATGATTAATGTTGCTGTGCCTCTCTAGTTTTGAAGATGGCTCTTTACGAAATTATGATTGACGTCACCCCAAAACCAGAACCCCTCAGAGACTCATGCATATGATATTAGGGGGCCATTAATATAGATCATCATATCAGTAATTATACAATACTGATTCTGGTGTTATAGTGCAGTTTTCGTTCACACTAAATGCAGCACTTATGAGCTCAGATGGTCACATGTCCTGCTCCTATTTGTTTAGAGCCTGTCCTTGCTAGTCCATCAAGAGTAGGATTTGACTGTATGCTGGGGGTGGGGTATTGTTGGTTAGAGTAAGATGGTAAAAAGCGCATGGTAGACTAGCAACATGTATTAAATATTCCTTTCTGGATAGCAGGTTACATTTTGAACCTACATTTGAAGTCCAATTGGCAGCAGTGGAAAATTAAGGGGGAAAGGAATCACAAGGGGCATTATGTGAGCAATATTTGACATTTCATGGTTTTATTGAAACTGCATTGGCCTTGTTGTAAAGTTTATTTTTCAAAAAAATTTTCAAAAAAATGTATAATCCAACAATTGATTTTGTGTCACAGGCTGCCCTCTTTTTTAAAGAGAAGTTTCTGAAAGGCTTATTACTGTCTGTTGGGATTGCTATTCTATCCCAGAGCTGTCTGATCTAAATTTAGTATTTCTACAATCACATTTCTGTGGCTCACTGGCCCCACATGTCACGTGTTGTTCTGTCCTTTTAAGCCTGAGCCAGTGCCACATAGTTTCCATTTCATTACAGTAAACAGGTGCCTAGATCTTCTTATTGAACTTTTTTTACACATTGACCGTAGCCTAATCAGGATACATAGGTCACCCAGGTTGTTTTGTAGCTGAACTTGAGGTTCTGCCGTTTAGAGAAGTGGCTTTTAAAAAGCAACAATCAGGATCTGTTTGATAATGGTTGGAACCTGTGGGTTCGCTGTAGAGAACAGGCCACTCTTGTTTGCAGCTATCTGCTCCAGCTGGTTGAATACGTGATGTGATTCCCAGCACTGCATAATGGCACTGGAAGTTTCCACAGACTCTGTGTGTCTTGGCCAAGAATATCTGGTGTTTGGTGTGAAAGCAAAGACTGTCTCTTGGGGGGGGGGGGGGGGGGTGTTTTTCCCACACAAAAAAGATACATACATACACACACACACTCTGGCACTTGTGAAATGTGTAATTAAGCAGTTGCTTGGAGAGAAAATGAGAAATGGGAGATGCGATCATTCATGGCGGCAGAGACGATTCTCATGACAGTAGACTAGTCGAGTGAAGACACTGCAAAGGAAAACAACAAAACAAATGGGAGGTGTCTCTTCCTTGTTATTCACAGCAGCATTTGCTCCATGTTCAAGGCTCAATTAGTGACCAAACTGACAGCGAGACCATTTAAAGATATTTATATTGCAGACCATACAGACCTTTTGCATGGCTTTTGTAACAGGGTGCATGTGCTGAAGGCAAAAAACTTGTTGCTCAGCTCTTTCACAGAGGCCCTGAGGGTTAGGTGTGGGCTTTACAGCACATCAGAACTAAGGACCTGAGCCATTGGTCGTACAGTTGTGGTGCTTGCGGCTCCTTCACGTTTAACCCACTTGATAATATCATGACTTTAAAAATGCCCCATGTCGCTAAAGAGAGAAGCCAATATTAACCTGAAACATGCCTCCTGTGAATGTAGGCCAATATTTCTCAGTGAAAGCTCCTGAGAGGCTGTTTCCACTCTGCTTGTGGTTTGGTGTGCTTTATTAAGGTTGCATTTGAGTTCAAGCGCTTCGTACTTGGACCAGCCAGGTCTTTCGCTTACTAAACCCCAGGCATCCTCTTAGCTCTCTGTAAGCTGCACTAAAGCCTTCCGTGATTGCATGGGCTAGGGCCTGGAGCTGGGCATGCACCCAGCTCTGGTTAGGGCTTCAGTTGGGCACATAACCCTTAGACCACAGGCTTGCTGCTTTGGTGGTCTAAGCGGTCTGATAAGGGAATAAGTAGTTGAATGATCTGGTATGATATGGTTCAGCCTGAAAATCATTCTGAGGTTGGAAGTTTATTGTGCTTTCAACAGATGTAGGTTTGTTTTTGCATGCATAATGTTTTATTAGCTTAGCTTGCAGTTTACTAATTTTACAGAATTGTGGTTGTATTATTGAAAGTGGGGAATATGGAAATATGGAAAACTTTGGTGATATAACTTGCATTTTTTTATGTCACTTTGTATTTGTAGTGTGCAGTTTTTATTAGGCATGCTGTCCGAATTGCATGCCTTTTTATTAGGCCTAGATTTGCAAAAACATCTCAAATTTAAATATTACAGTAAATATACTGCAATACATTTTAGAGTGCATACATCATTACAGTCATACATTTAAAAGGGGAAGTAAGTTTTCCTGTGGTCTTCTCCCCTTTACCATGTCCTCCTGCCATTGAGCAGAAAGGCTCAGGGGAGCTCGGGGACCCTCCCTCATACCACATCTTACTTGGAAGTGCATCACTGTAAGGATGGGTAACCTGTTGTGATTTCTAATGCACTTAAGAGTAATTGGTTATGATCTTGATTGTCTATTAACATAATTGTACTAATTGTAAGAGTGAAAAGACAAACAGTGCTCCTCAAACAGTGCAGAAATCTCAGAATCTTTATGGCCCCCAGGCAGCTTCATTTTCAATGAGCAATTTTTGTAAGCAAAGTGACATTGGTGTTGTAACTGGAAGGAGACACGTGGTTGTGAGGGTTACGGCTGTTTAACTCCATCTCGCTGACTGACTGGTGTGGCTCCATTTTAATTACTTTATCACAAGCATCAATCATGTTCCCCTGTGGAAAGATTTCTTACCCCCTGCCTTTGCAACCATGCGCAAAGGCTGGATTTAATAGGCTTTAGTGAGATTTGATGTGGAAGGCTTTGAAATACCTTTGCCCACAAAAAACAATGTCAAGTCTCAGCTTCCCTCTTTTCTTTTTGCCCCTTTCATTAGTTTAGCTAGAACACTGCGGATTAATATCCTTCTAACACATAACATGCCACACTTAATAATTCTCATCAGAGTATTTCATCAAGGATTATATCTGACAAGCTCTCAGAGTTTTGCATATCACTTTAACCAGGCTGATTTTAAAACAGTGTAGGAACCTAGAACTCTGGTGATGTTGAGACCCATGCACATTTTAATTGTGCATTCACCATGTTGACTCAAAAGATGAGCCAAATTAATTCTTAACAATGAGAACACGTATTAGCACCTGCTTAAAATGAAGTTGTTATATAGAAGTATAGAAGAATTTCTCCTGTTTCTCTTACATTGACTTCATATACATGTGAATATTTCACTGTAGCTCTCTCAGCAAAGTGTAGTGGACAATAATTCTGAAGATGGCCTTTGACCTACTCTGATATTCTGAATCATTGTGCTACCACTTTCCATTAGAATAAGCATGTGAGGGGTCTCTAAGCTGATGGAGATGAGTGGTGCTTGGGAGCTCTGAGCAGATGTTGAAAATGTGGAGAGTCTATAGTAAATCCCATGCAAAGATGCTTTACAGCAAAAACTATACTACACAAAGAGAGAGTCTTGAAAACTGTTACACCTGATTTTCTTACTTAATTTCTTTTGTCTCTCCGTTTGAGTAAAATACATAAATTACTTGTTGGATGACTTGGGTCCTTGCATCCAACATAAGATCAGAAAAATGTTCTCTTTCTTGGCTTTTATATTTTGGGAAAACAAAACAAAGTTTCATTAAGCATGTAAAATATCTCTTGCTATTAATATATGTCTTGTAAAAGCATATATCATTATTACAGGATACATCAATTTTGACTGTTAAATCATATAGTCTTATTATAATTTGATCTGATGAAACAAGATCAGATGAGTTTTTTTCAGATCAGTATTTTTGACTACCAGTTCTAGCAATTTTTTTGCACAATATCACTTGGACTTCTTACCCATCTTCTTGATTTACCTGCATTTTTAAAGAAAAGGTTAAATTAAATAAATACACTACTAATTTATTTAAATATGTGGACATTGTATTCCTTTCCTATTTTAGGTTTAATTTCAGTAATCTTTATTTGCCTTCTTTCACTCCATTTAACAACTGAGATGTGGCAGAAAATACTAGGCCTCATTCATGAAGTTTGTGCAAAAGGAATTTGTAAATTGTTTATTAAACAAGTTACTTAAATTTTTACATTCATTCAAATTGTTGTCCTGAAATATTAGTAGTAAAAATAGAATTTATACCTGCTTCCGACCATGTGCAAGTTTCAAATGATCTTGTGTTAATTGAGGAAAGCTGACATGACAGTTATTCTAAATAAAATGATTTGTTAGATTTATTGTATTAAACTTTCTTGTGAAGCTACCTCATTGAAAAACCAGCAGGAGCTTGCTTACAGTGATAGACATACAGAAACCAAATAAGTTACTGAATGCATGTAGGGGTCCTGAAGTGTTGCTTTTTGGATGTAGGAGAGGGTATACTGACCTGAGAAGGTTTGAGTAATACTGGTTGTATAGTGCACAACATTGCCAATCCCAGATGATCCATTTTCACCTCAGTGATGCATTTTGCCTTCACTGTGACAAATGTGCATGACTGGTGGTTTAAATGCTTTTTGTAACTCTTTAAACATTGGCTAGGTGACATAGTGAAAATACGTTGATTGAAATGTAGACATTTATAATAAATATTTATCATAATAAATAATATATTTATTAACAGTGCTTTTAATCCTATTTCGGAGCAGCATTGCATGCCTCCCAAAAAGGACATCCACATCAGCCCTTTTGAAAACCTGAAAAACTTCGATGTGTACACATCCAACACTGCACAATGGCTTAGCTAAATGATGTGTAAGCTGGCAATGTTTGGCTTAATTATAGTACTAAATTTTGTCTACAGTGGAGGGGAAAGAAGTAAGAGATCAACAGTTTTCTATGATATATTCCTAAAACCTTTAAGCCGTCTAACACCGGACACGTTGCAGAGTGATGTGTACCATACAATATAACTGGGCCTGTACCACACACTGTGCATTTTTCTGTTAATTTTAAAAAATATTGATTAGCTTTCTCTGTGAAAATCTCATGCAATTTTTTTTTTTTTTTTTTTTTTTTTTTTGGTGTCTAAGATTTTGAACATTACTCCATTAAATTATATTCAGTGTCGTACTGTTGGCGAGTGGCACTGTACATTGCTGCCAAGTGTCCATACTGGAGCGTACACCCTCATTAAAAGCAATGCTTTTGAATTTTTGGAAGGTACATTGCACTACACATCTGGTGTGTTGTCCTTTAGTGTGGCGTATTGGCCAGTATTTAATTTTTTGTGGGTTCATACATGATGCAGCTGCAAAATTTAAGACCATATCAGTAGATAGTTTGTTAATTCACTGTAGGGCTGGACAATGTATAAATAAATGATTTTGTGGAATCTCTAAAGCATAATTGACATGATGTGCAAGTCTGAAATATTCTTGTTACGTAGTATGTATCAACATAAAGTTTAACTACATCTGTCCCAAATACCACTCTACTATTCACACTTTCAGTCGGTCAAAAGGAAATCCATTGAAGAGAGCTGCAAAACACCAAAGCAAAACTGATGCCAGCAGCTTCAAAATACATGACAACTTGTACAACTTCACTACATTACGTAGAACAAGCCGCTGTAGAACAAGCCATAGTAAATCACATTTATTAACACCCACCCCTAATTCATAGGTTCCCAACACAGCAGGGGGGTCCAGGATCAAACACATCCATTTCAACCGAGCAAAGGCTTAGTAATTAGCTTTTAGTTAGATCAGATGTGTTGGAAGCAGAGAAAAATCCTAAAATGTTCAAAGCAGGATGGCTCCAGCACCGGGCTTAGGCACCTAGGTTTCAGTGAAATGACTTTTTTGTTTGTGAATAATGTAATTGTTTTAGTCTATGTATTTTTGGCCTGTCTTTAAATGTCTGTTTTATAGTGTTTTAGGCTGATTTACAGTTAATTTAATTGACCTCCCCCAAGATTTTCTACCAGTTATTTTAAAATGCTTCAGTACAATCGCTTTATTAGTCTGAACTTTTGTTTTTTATCAGAGTATGTATATAAACTATTCCATTCATAGTGTAGATTATAAAAATAATGTGCTATTGCACACAGGCTTCTTTTTTGACTGTGTTGTTAAATACGAAGCAACTTCACGAGCACCAGCACAAAATATAGGCGCATAACTTGAAAACCTCATTTTCAGAAGAGTTGGGATATTTTCCTAAGTGCTATTGAAACAAAAATTTTGAATGTGCTGTAACATACTCAATAAAAGTTGGGACAGAGGCATGTTTGCCATTGTGTTATATCATCTTTCATTTTATTACACTTTTTAATCATTTTAAAAATTTCGAAAATAATTGTAGTTTTGAAATTGGAAATTTTGGCCATTTTTCCTTGATATTCGACTTCATCTGCTCATAAGTCCATAGTCACTGTTGTTTGATCCCTCTCTTAATGAAGCTATATGCAATTTCAATTAAACATAGATCTGGACTGGCATCAGGAGAGTCACACTCTGTGTCTACAAAGCCATGCTCTTGCAGAATGTGTTCAGGCATTGTAAAACAAATGGCAACATATGTCTCTCTAAAAACCTAATATAAACATTGGAGTCAATTGTACTTTCACAAACATATAACTCACCCATGCCAGGGTCACCTGTACACCCTCATACGATCGCAGATGATACAATCTTACATTGAGAAATGTGCCTATTGACTGGCACCAAGGGGTGAGCCATGACCCATCTTTGCTTGGAGAGACTGATATATGTCTATATGCCTTTGATAGATGCACTTTTATACACAATCATTATACATCATCATGGGCAGTGGTGGCGTAGTGGTTTTGACATTGCCCTTGGCACCTGAAGGTCGCAGGTTCAAGTCCCATCCCGGGCACTACTGAGGTACCCTTGAGCAAGGTACTGTCCTGCAACACTGCTCCCTGGACGCTGTTGATAGCTGCCACCTACTCCACGTGTGCACGTGTGATTGGTTAAATGGAGAGGTCACATTTCTTTTGAGTGTGTTCACAAAGACAAATAGTCACTTTCACTTCACTTCATCTGTGGTGTTATTTGAATAGTCTGTGCACTTTATGATCTTATTTGAAAAATCTGAACTATTGAGCATGCTGCAGCAATTCAGTTCTAAATTTGTGTACAAAAAAATACAATTATTCTGGTCAGTAAAACTATCGAAAATCTTTTCTTTGTAGTTTTCAGCTAAACGTTTTTGTTTTGCATTTTGGAAAATATCCAAACTTTTCTGGAAATGGGGTTTGTAAATTGGCGTGCAGCACTTCAAAAAACAAAAAAATGTTCCCATCTTCAGTATATTGCTAGCACATGCTTTACTAATAAATAGACAATTTACAAAAATAACAATGTAATTAACATAAATGGTGCTTTATTAAACATGAGCATCATAAAATACATTTACAGATTTAAATAAAAGGTATGTGGACTGTCATTACAGCACAAGTAAGCATAGAGTATATAGTATGTTGTCCCACTGCAGTACAAGAACAGTCAAAATCAAGGAAAGGAAATGTAACTATTCCGAAGCAGCCTATGAATATGCAGCAGTCAAGGGACAAGTGATTAAAAGAGAGACCGGTTTGTGAATGAGCCTGTAGCTAAGCTACTAAGAGCCTTTGCCTTTTTCATCACCTACTCACCTGTGTATTTCTTGTCTTAACTGAAATTTAGGACTGTAGTGGTGCGTGTCGGAATGATCATTCCTTATGACAAATTGATCATTTTATTTTCACTAAAACTTCCAGTTATATCAAAGTAGATGACATCACATGCAGATTCATTCCCAACTCATGATATGATGATAATAGCCTTACTTTAGCTCTCCACTCTAATCATGCTCTGTCTAGCACAGGTATGCACATACCCAATTTTTGCTTTTTTTTGTGTTTTACATGATATGATAATAAAAACAATTGCCTTATTTGCATTATTCATAGATGCCTAGTTATAAAATGTTAACCGATTGTCTCCAAAAATGGTCACAAAATGTCACTATATTGTAGTCTTAACCCTGTGCTGGCTGCAGCCATGATACTTTCATTTTCTACTAGTCATGGCTTTAAAGTGAAAATTGATGAGTATTTTCTAAGTGGTTTTGATGCTGTTCACCTTAATAGTCTGAAAATTGAAGCATACTAGCCAAACTGTCGACATGTTGCACAAAAGCCAGCTACTTAAAACTGGGATATAACATGCCACACTGCATATTTAAACTGCTTTATTAACTTCTGAAAGTGCATCTCATTGCTGCAGATTGTGGGTAATGCCTGTTGCACCTCTGAAAACATGACATAATAAAGTAATAAAATAATAAAATGCCAAAAAATAAACAAAGCATCAGAAGTGGATCTGACAGCAGCTGAACCGGATCAGGACATCAGTATTGTTAAATCCATCTTCAAAGGCATCATTGTCAGTAACAAAAAGAGTTTTTTTTATTCATGTTTTATATCAGTTGCAGAAAACGTTATAGAAATAAAATTGACTTTATTGTTGATAAGGTTAAAGTATTATTCAAAAAGTAAATTTTTCGATTTTCGAAGTGAGACTTAGGATTTGGTCAATACCATCCTGAAGTTCAAAATAACAGAACAGCAGCCTTGAAGGACATATTTTAAAGATTGCAATATTAAGATTTTTTTCATATTTGTGAACTGTGTTGTGTGTAATATGGCTGTCACGATATAAGATTTTACTCTACATGAGTACCATGGCCAAAAGAATTCACAGTCATGATATCACAATATATATTTGTGTTTGCCAAAGGCAACTTTAACATTCCAAATCACACACACAGGGGTGACCCTACACTGCAGTATAAATTGTAAATAATGTTTTCATAGGCTTGAAATAACATTTAAAGTTAATGGAAATTCAAGATTCATAAAAGTGTTGTAAACACTTTTTTTTCATGATTAGAGGTAGACGGTCACTGTCTTCATCACCACTTGGCTGAAACTGTTGTTTATGAACAAGTTGCTCTAAAACAGCAACTCTGCCATTCTAGATTAACACAGGTGAACTCTCCTCGAATTTTGGTGTGAAACTTTTATTATTAAAAATTTTTTTATTCAACAGTGAGAACAACAACATAAAAAAAATAACCTGCAGTACCATTCCTATTGAATATAGTTACCCTTCTTGCTGGAAAAATATGGGTGTATGTTAAAATATTGCAGACAACAATAATCAAAAGCAGTCATCATCGAGCTGTCAAACATCAGTGTTTACTCTTAATGCTAATTTTGTTTGAGAAATCATGTGACTACCACACAACTGCCGCAGAACTCCTACTTTCACTCTTGTTCTGTGACAGGAAACTGACACTGGATACTTGAGCAGGATACTGAAAGTTCTGCATTTGGATTTGGATAACCATACCTGGTCGTACTTCATTTTCCAGTGGCAAAATCTCTAATATAATTATAGAATGTGACATTCAAACAAATGTGTAGTAAACAATCTAAGGAACAGTTCTTTGTCAGAGCAGAATTGCAGGCCCTGTAAGCAGGGTCTATACATTTATGGAATGTTCTACTTTCTTTATTGAGAAATTAGTGGCAAATAGGTAAGTGTAAATAAAACCATTCATCATAGTGGAAATAAAAACCCACAAATTTTTTGACTGTGCATAATGTTCGTTCTTGAGATTCTTTTACATGTGGTTCTACCAAACTACTACACAATGTTAGTCATATATTTTTGTACTTTCAAATAATTTAGTAGCTAATTAATCTTTCATGGTTTACAGCTTAATTACATGTTACAATTACAGGTTTATAGTACGATAACGATCATGTAGAATAATTTATTGTTAGTAAGTTCTGCTCTTTATCAGATTGCCACTTTGGACCAGCTTTTATGACTATTGGAATGGCTCTACTTTTCCCAGTCATTTTCATGACTTTGTTTAAAGTTCGAGTTAATCATTGGACATGTCATGCAGTGCAGAATGGAAGAGAATAATTAAGACTTGGGCTTGTTCACTGTTGCATGTGCACCTCTCGGTAATGTGCAAGTGGTAGGAGCATTTTTAACAAACAAAAGCCCAGCAACTTGAAAGCCATTGCAGATGTAAGCAATATTCCCACCGAGCTGCAGGATATGAGAGATGTTTCATTCTTGTCCTCTAATTCTTATCTTCTCCTCCTTTCCCCTCTGCACAGGAGCGCACTCGATCATTTGATGGCTTCAACATGCACTCCCTGGAGAACTCCCTCATTGACATCATGCGAGCCGAGCAGGACACCCTGAAAGGTAGGAGAGGAGTCAGAAGAATGAACTCACATGTGAAAACCTTATGGGCAACTGTGAAAACCTTTGTCCTTCCTTTCAGCTGTTGGCTTGATGCAGCCACTGACACGTGATTCTGGTACTTTCACTGTGTGAGATTTGTGCCAATCCTTAGTTAGTATTCAAAGCTGTTAGTTTATGTAATATGTAGTAGAATGAGCTCCTCTTTTGTGTGAGGTTGTGCTGTGTACTATCTGCGTTTCCATGAATTCTGCGTCGTTATTACTCAATCAGGTACATGTTCCCTTTTCTCTGCTAACTGCAAGTCACAAGGCACATTCATAAAGATATAAATGATAGTGACAGATAATTGGTCCTGTACTTACTTATGTGTCGTATAT
>JBBPDA010000025.1:3200052-3218434 GCA_037974385.1 Arnoldichthys spilopterus | reverse complement strand
TCTCTCTCTCTCTCTCTCTCTCTCTCTCTCTCTCTCTCTCTCTCTCTCTCTCTCTCTCTCTCTCTCCCTTTCTCTCCTTCTCTCTCCACCTCTTGAGCGGTGGTCTTCGCCCGGCGGCGTCTGCACACAACGATCCTCCAAAGAAAAGCGGAGTTGGAACAGTATACACAGCTATAACCGACGCTCGTTTTGGTACGTATGCGTACCAAATTCTGTACATATTTGGGTGGATTATTTGCTTTGACTGGTGATCAGCTATGAAAGGGGCGAGGGCGAATATTATTTTGTATTTTTTATGTCTGTCGCTCTTGTAGACTATGTAGACGAAATGATGCGCCAGCGGTGCAGGTGTTTCTCGTTTGTTTTGGAAACGAATCGAGGAAGAAGCTTTTGATCTTTTCCCCCTGATCTTTTCGTTCGAAATTCGAACTCGTTTCAAATTTGTGAAAGCACTGCGCATAATTTAAGAGAATTGTTTCATTAACCTGCTTCATGCTTGATTATTGAGGTAGAAAATCAGTCACATGTGTCAAGGATGTTAACCAGATCTTTCTGCAGGCTGGTGAGAAGTGATATAATTGGATAAAGATGGTGAAGCTGGGGAGTAATCTACAGGACAAAGGGGCGAAAGCAGTGAGCGTTGAGGATGGCTTTCAGAACGTACCCCTCATCACGCCTTTGGACGTTAGTCATCTTCAGTACCAAGCGCCAGACAAGGTGAGGTGCATCCCCGTCCATCAAACCTTACATAACGTGTCATCAGCCCAATATCTTCTCACACTACAGCCTTCACCCTGGGTCTTCAAAACGAATGTAGACATCTGTCCAAGTCAGTCATAATAGCCCTCATGACTCAGAGGTATCATTTGGTTAACCCACCAAGATCATGGCTTGTTTGTTTTCTTTGGATGGTCTGAAAAGGTTTTGTAGGCAAATGCCTGTAAGTGTGAGCACTTTGTCACCTATATGCATCTTGATATCTCTTCATTTGTGCTAATTATTGTGTGTTGAGGTGTCTGCGATTTCCAGGAACCGCCAGGTCAGCCAGCAGTGTCAAGTTTTAGAGCAGTCGAATTGCATTCAGCATACAAAGGCAACTGTGACACTTTTGCCAAGTGGCGCTTCGGCCCTCATTAGGAATTCTGCTGAGGGAAGCGTAATCACATCGAGCACCTGCTAACCGAAGTGGCTTGTCACTCTCTCCAGGCTTGTGCAGTAGTAATAGAGCGTTCTGTCACGTCTTATTGGACACCATGAGCAATTTCCCACCCTCTGCCCAACCACAACTCCCATCACCAAACCTCCGCCCCCACTCCTACCAACCATGTCCCAGGAGATGATTATAATGCTTTAGGAATATATTACTTTATTGGCCTCTATTACAAAGAGAGAAAGCCATTTTATCTCATTTGTCATATGGAGGACGCAGCATCTGTTTGGTGCCAGCTCAGAGGCAAAGAGGATATTTTGGATTATTAATACATCTCTGTGAGCTGGTGAAACTCTCTTTCATATTGGAAACTTTTGAGGGGCACTTCTCACTGGTTATGAATGCAGAAAGAAAGAAGAAAATTTGACCATTTTTTTCATATGCATACTATTTATTCATTTATTCACTGTCTGAACTTAAGAGTCTTTTTTGAGAGATTTTGTGGCACTCACACACTGAGCAATGAGCAGTGAATTTGTACATTGCATTTAACCCAACATGATACTCATGAACATAGACAGCAGGAGTGCTGGTAGTGGGTGAGGGAAGATGTTGTTTACCCACTCACCCCTCCCACATTTTTCTCTTTCCGTTTTTCGTGATTGAACTGGTAACCTTTGGGTTTTAAATCCTCCTCTCAAGCCAGTAGGCTGCCCCCTGAATGGCTCTGTAGGTTTGTGTTTTGACAAAATGCAATACACATAGTGAGTCTAAAACATTTACATCATATTAAAATGAGTGATCACCTTTCTCTTTCTTTTTTTAATGTATAAGGCCATGACTAAGTGTGAACATTTCATTTTGTGAGACCAAACACACTCCTAGTTAATATAGTGGAAGTATTTATGGGGGAGCATTAATCATGATTGGTTTGTTATACGCGTGACTAAAGGCAATTTAGGGAAAATACATTAATACATTATTTGCCAAGGAAACTAGATTATTTTCCAGGGTGCCCGCTGACCAGGGCCTTGTTTTCTGAACACAGTGTAGCACAATTAGTGTTAGATGGTACAGAGAATCATAGTAATGCTTATAGGGAACATTACAATGAATGATTTAAAGATAATTTGTAGTTCCATGGTTATCTTGGGAAATCATTTTTATACATTATGTTTTCCGGACATTGTGGTATCACAAGTACTTCAAACTGCATGTTTCATAATAAAATGAGCTTAATTAGGACTTGTAAATTGGATTTAGTTCAGTGTAGTGCAGTCCATTTGTACTTTCTTGTATATTGTATGTTTTAGTGGTATTTTTTAAATGTAGCACCAGTGGTTCTTTTTTGTCTGATTTAATGTATATACTAAATATTGTATTATATTTTAGTCAACCATGCTAATGAAACCACCTGTGTAATATTTTGTAGATTCCCCTTATGCCACAAAGCACCTCTGACAGTGGTGCACTGTGTGTCATCACACTTTTCAATCATAGCCAGCATTATTCTTTTTTGCTACAGTAGCTCTTCTTTGGGAGATTGGATCAGATGGGTTAGCTTTTACATACATTAAGCAAGTATGACCCTTACGCTTGCTTATTTTTCCTGGTTCTTCAAGAACATACTGGTCACTTGCTGCCTAATATATCCCACATATTGGCAGTTGCCACTGTAACGAGATAGCAAGATTAACATTATTCACCTCATTTAGCAGTGATTTTAATGTTGCGGCTGATTAGTGTTCATGTGTAGTTTCTGCCATATCACTCACCTCTATACTCACATAATGTAAGAAATGTAAAGAGATGTAGAATCATTTTCCTGGACACTCCTTTGTTATGTGAACAATCTCTGCATCTGTAGTCATGATAATGATCAGCCCTGTAGGAAATCATTAGCCCTTGGGACCTAGAGGCCTGCAGATAGTAATCAGACAGTCATGAGTCATGATTCAAGATAATAAATGATGTCAGTGTTACCATGGTATTGTCTGCAAAACAGGCTTGACAAAACAATGCTTAAAAACAGCATAGGATTTCGTAGGACATCCAAGACCTGTAGTGCCGACACATTATTTTTGTGTTGTTTTTACAAAATGTCCACATTTTCTCTCTTTGTAAAGACTCTTTGTACACATGCTCACTGTTGACTCATCTGAGGAAATGCATGCAGTTAGCGTTTAATTATACAAGACCTCATTCAAGTTTCATTTTAAACCCCCTAAATGATCACCCCCCCTTTGAGGATCACATTAATCAACTGTAAATTGCATGCAAATCACAACTTGAGGATCTGTCACCATCTTATTTTCATTCTGTCTGCCTCCCAGTTGTTCAGGAAGCCTTTTTAGATTTATACACCGTGTTGATGCTGTATTTACAATTGAGCAGCTGAATCCAGTCTGACCACCAGCAGTCCCTGGTGCTGGCATTATCAACAACTAGAATCAGCAGCAAAAATGACACAGCATAACCTTGCCTACAGGCATAGGTTCTGTGGAAGTGGATAAAATGGAAGAACAATACTAATGATAACAGGGCACCTCAAATAGCTCAAGAGCACAGGCAGAGAAATAGAGGCAGACAAGATGGTAATTTAGGAGGAAAATGAAATGTCAGAGTGATTGGAACGGGGTCGGATAGCAGTAATTGCAAAGTTCACGACAAGGGGTCGATGCTCATCCTGCAGTCACCATGACATTAAATGCCATTATTTCCAAGATGTCCTTGGAAGTTAGGTGCTGAGCTGGATGTCTATGGTAAGGTGTAATCGTCTGTAGGTATTATTTGTCTTTCCTTTGTTAAGAAGATCAGATACTGCAGAATGATTTAACAGGACCATTAGTCATTTAAAGGAGTGGATGTGCGATAACCAATCAAAAGTCTTGGTGCTGTTGACTGTCTCTGAGCTCAGCCATAGGACATTTTAAGCTGCTTCAGTCCAGGCAGGTTAAGTGGTGGATACAGCTCATGACATTGGCCCCCACTATTTCCAACAGCTTGCACCGATCAGTCACAGCATTGAAACTGTTGACAAATGACATGAATAACATTGATTATATTGTTACAGTGGCACCTGTCATGGGGTGGGACATATTAGGCAGTAAGCGAAGAAATCAATGTTTGGTGCAGGAAAAATGAACAGGCATAAGAATCTGAGTGACTTTGACAAGGGCAAAATTGTGATGGCTAGACAGTTGAGTCAAAGCGTCTCCAAAACAGCAAGTCTTGCAGTACCTATATAAAGAGGTCCAAGGCGGGACAGCTTGTGAACTAGTGATAGGGTCTTGGGTGCCTAAGATCAGTTTTATATCATGTGAACAATCGGGTGGATTGGAATCATTGGATCTGCTTGGCAGTGGTTTGTGTCCTACCTAGAAAGCTGCAGTTATCAAGTGTAATGGAAAGGATTTATGTCAACATCTCAGACTCTCTACTGGTGTTCCCCGGTGTCTCTTTTCTTTAGATGCTTACACGCTTAGTGATGTTATATCTTCACACAGTTTCTTCTACCACAACACTCCACTCACTTTCTCTTTGCCTCCTCTTCATGTCTGAACAGCATCTCCTCCTAGATGACAGAACATCTGAAACATAATCCCAGCAAACCAAACTCCTGAAAACCCCTATACATCCCAGGAATGAAAATGCCGTCATCACTCCCAGTGGAAGCACAAAGTCTAGGAAATACTTTGGATGAGGATCTCCCTTTTTAATCTTACATTTATGACCTTTCCAGAACGTGTAGGTATTTTCTGTAGAACATCAGGAAATCTATCTATTCCTCACCACTGATGCTACTCAAATATTAATCCAGTCACTTATCACCTCAAGACTGGGCTACTGCAGCTCACTCCTGGTTGGCCTCCCTCTGAAGGCCACAGGATTGTTATACTTAGTTCAGAATGCAGCAGCATGTCTGGTCTTCAGTACGCCAACATTCTCACACACCACTCCACTGCTGCAAACCCTACACTGGCAACCTCTGACTGCCTGCATTGAATTAAAGTGTTATTGCCAGCCTACAAAGCCAAAAATGCTCCAGCCCCTATATGCTAATCTGCAATGATCAAACCATGGGTCACAGCTCAACCTCTCAGGGCATTGTTCTCACCCTGACTGGACCCCCAATCTCAAAAGCCAAAGACAGACATCAAAACTCTGTGGTTTTGGCACCTACATGGTGGAACACACTTCCCCTGTTCTCAAATGATGACTAAAGATCTCTTCAAATAGCACTTAAGTATATAACTTCACACAACTTCATGTGTATTCATGTCATCTTGGTTGACTAGCTGCTCTTAACTAAAGTCTAGATTTGGTGTTAGGGACCAATTTTCTTAGCTTTTAAATGCATTGCTTACTTTGGAAAGAGATGTCACCAGCATGCATTATAGGAAGAAAAATGAAATCTGCTGAGAAACCTTGGGGCATGGTATTCATGTGGATGTAGCTTTGACTTGTACAATCAACCTAAACATTGTTGCAAAGTACACACTTTTATGACTATGGCATTTCTTATTGGCACAGTGCTGATTGGTGTATCTACAAGTGTAGTGAATAATTTGGTGAAGTTTAGGATTATGGTTAGGTTTAAATTTAAGTTAGGTTAAGATAAGAGTTAGAGTGAGTGTTAGGTTTAGAGCTGTAGAAATGTTCAATTGAATTGAAAAGATATTTAGTTGAATTTAGTTGAAAATCCAAGTTAGCATCTACAATGCACCAGTAAAATTAAGTTTTATCAAATCAAGAGGTGATCTGGGCATGGACATTTCAACATTCAAATGTGAGTGACTTTAGGCTTTGTTAAGAGAGGCCATAAAAGAAATTGACAGATGCCCTGGATGAATCTATGAATTATGATCAGCTGAAGAAATGAAAATATTTGTCTGTGTAATTGTTTTTTCTTGTGTATACTTGTGTGCATACGCTATGTTGACCTATTCTTTGTGCAGGTGGTGGTGAAAACACGAACTGAATACCAAACAGAGCAGAAGAACAAGGCCAAGCTGAAGGTGCCAAAGGTGGAGGAGTTCACTATCAGCTTCACTGATGGAGTGTCAGAGAGACTGAAGGTATAGCAGAGCCCTCTCATAATCAAATCGGATGCACAAAACAAATAACTTTACCTCAGTGTGGTTTACTGGTGAATGATGAGCAAGGCTGTCTGTCAAATGAGGTTATGTTTCTCTGTGTGACTGAATGTAAATATATAGCATTTCATAAACCCTGTCTGTTTTCTAGCAGAAACACTCTTAGTTATGTTGGGTAACCCTTGTCATGGTAGGAGAACTCTTCAGGGTCCTAAGGTCTGAAGAAAAAAACATACAGATCATTATTGTAAAGGGATTCAATTACTTTCAAAAACCCAAATATATTCACTGATGTTCATCTTTATTAATTAACACTCCACATTATCTTGTGGGATAGAAATCCAGATGTTTGAATTTACAATGTTCTCACTCATTGAAGTATGAAGCTAAAATATTCTGCCTTAATCTTGGTCTCCACGTTACATTAAACAGTCTGGTTAGTGGTATATTTCTAATGGTTCTAATGGAAGTTTTGCCTTAGGCTTTTTATGTCTGTGATGTTTAAACACTCTGGATTGAGATATTTCATTCTGCTTCAAGGAGGCTGTTTAGTGTACATGTCAGAGTGATGTTAGTAACATTGATCTTTCAAGTTTAATGAATTCAGAGTTTTGTGATGAGGAGACTTTCCTGGGAAGTTTTGTCTTGACAGTGAAGGTCGCCGGAGAAACTGATGGAAGTAGTGGGTACAGCAAATTATACATTCAACACAAACCCAAACATCCCAGCCTGTCTTCGAAGGGCTGTGACTGAGAAGCGGAACGAACCTTGCCGCCAAGCCTGTGAGGCTTCACTGACTCGCTCTCTCGCTGCAGATTGCGAAAACAAGAACCGCATGACCTCAAAATCTCCAGCATATTCTCTCTAAAGCTCGTACACACAGGGAAGCACTCCAGATTCAAACTGATGCATTTTCCCCCTACCATAGCTCATTACTTTGTGTAGCATCAAACAAGTCAAACTGCAACTGAGCTGCAGGGCAAGACTTACTCTGAGCAACGGTTTTTATGGACTGTGTGCTGTACAGATTGTCATGACGGAACTCTTTGGATTAGAAAAAGCTTGCTGTTCGCCCCAGCTCTGTTGCCTGATGCCTCCCAGTGGGGCTCAGCCATATTCCCCACTGTTGCTCCACCGGCAGTCGATGGAAGAATGTTCCCCTTCATTAAATGTTCAAAACAAAGAAAAGCAGGGGTCTCTTGGTAACTGATGCAGCTGAGCGGAACATATTAACACATCGTGTTAAAATAAGTGGGGAATTAAGACAACTTAATTGAGGAGGGAGGGCCTGGTGTCTTTCTTTCAACTACTCCCAGTGCATGGGTTGGCCTACAGATATGGGTTTGTGATTGCTGCTCTGGAGGCAGTTGTTTGATATGAACATTCAGGTAAATATTAAGATACATTCAGTTGCAGTGCTGCACTGCCAGCAGTTTTAGGAGTATAAGTGAAGAGCTTTGCCTTAAGTTTCTACTGGTGTAGCGTAGTGTGCTTACCCAGACAGGAAATTGAACCCCTTATGTGCCGGACAGGACAGCGCAGTTTCCCACTATAACTAAACACTAGATAGATTTTTCTATTATTATTTCTTTTATTATCTGTTTAGCAATAATTCGATTTTTATCTAATTTTATCTAAAATGCTAATGCAATTTTTTAAAATCTTTTTTTCCACCCAGGAAGTCCTTTTTTGCAGGCTTGAGTACTATTTGTAAGGTTCCAAATCATCAATTCTTAAGCTCTGATTAGATTTCATTACTTTATTAAAGTTCCCCAGTTAAAACTCATGGATACCAGATACACTCTTTCAAATTGCAGTTCCATCCATCCATTTCCAAACACTACTTCCGTTTCCGGGTCACGGGGAAGCTGGAGCCAGTTGTTAATTAAAAATTATTAATTTTTCAGCCGTAGCATGCAGCAAAGGTTTTGTGTTGTGCCAGTGAGAAAACTCCAGAGATTTTTCAGCTTCCAGGCTTTCACACTGTGAAACACCTTGCAAATTTTGCACTGGGTACATGGTTGCAAAAACAGCTGTCAAGTTTGATAAGTTGTCAATGTAGTTGTGGTGTGGTGATGTAGCCAGATGGCAAGTAAGATAGCTAGCAAGAACTACCTTGTCAAGTCAGTCAACTGTGATGAAATGACATTGCATTGTGTATGCACAGTTTACACCTTTTTATTCAGACCTTCGACAAAAAAACTTCAGTAGACCTGTAGGTCTGTGGTTGGACATTCTTTATTTCTGCTTCCAGCTCTCTCTATATATGTAAATGAGGACCAAATGTATTGGGTCAGCTTATTGTTACTTGTTTAAACAATACAGAGGCACTACTGGTATTTACAAAGTGGAACCTATTGAAATGCAATATCCTTCTTCCCATGACGTAAGCAGTCCTTGAACCCTCTACGCAAAGTCACATATTATCATGATAACATACGAGATATACAATGTCTAGTATTAAATGAATGCACATGCCATGAGGAATCTCATGAACCTTTTATATCACTTATTGTTCTGTGTACACTGTGTTATGTCATCTAACTTAACTGGTCATTCTGAATGGCTCCACAGCAGGACATCAGGACGCATGTCACACCTAAGCCTCTTTCTCTGGAGATTGGTTATTGGCTGGTGTAACTGTTTGATGTTCAGGAAGCACGGTGATTGGCCAGTTTGAACATTCGAATGTTAACATTGTAATCATTGGTTACTCTGATTTGTTTGTAGTATTTGGTTATAAAAGGGTTAATCACAGATTATCACATGGGGACATTTTCCCCAGGGTATCATCATATTTGCTGGAGGAATACTTTTCCTGGAGTCATCATCATATTTGACTATGGAATACACTCACCCGTACCTTCCAAAGCACTGTCACATTTGCTTATGGCAGCTTGTGTAACTTAAAGTAATGTAATGGTATCTATACTGTTAGGTTATCCTTAATGTTACTACTGTAACCACCATTCTGCTAAATGGTTTCCTTTAATGTCGTTAAATCTGTGTTAAGGAGGCTGAGTATTCTGCACCTCACCTCATCTCAGAAAGAATCTTATGGAGAATATAACTGAATAAGAGAATTCCTTTAGTCTGACGCTTTAAGTGACCATAATCTAAACACATATTAATATCCTGACCAGCTTCTGAGTTTTATATCACCGTATAATTCCATTCCAGGTACAGGGTTTAATCCCAGAGGTTTAGTTATGGCAGTCCTGTAAACAGGATATATAGTTTGTTAAATGCAAACTCTTATTGGAAGCTCAGTCCAACACAAATTAGATATCTTAATGCGGGTAATAGCATGGATATTGGAGTCAGAATAAGAAAGCGTGCCCACCGTCATTGGTCGGGAACAAAAACACAAACTGGAGGGAAAGAGGTCAAACACAAAAACCCCACAGAACCCAGGGGAAAATTATTCTCTGCTTTTTAATCCTCGTAAGCAGTGATCGCACACATCCGGAGCAATGGGCAGTCACAGTGCCTGGAGAGCAATTGGGGATTAGATGTCATGCTCAGGTGTAGTTTGGCTGTGGGTTTTTCTGCTGTTCCGGGAATCAGTGGCAATTGTATCCTTTAGGCCATGTCTTTCCCACATTAATCATAATATTATGTTTTGTAATGGTGGTAATACGCTTTTTGATTTTGGGCTCTCCCAGAGGAAAGATGGCCAATATGTAAGAAATATGGTAGTATCTTTGGACGTGGCTCCAAATGGTGGTCCTCACTGTGAGGTTTAAAGGTGGCCATTGTCTTACAGCCAATAATAGCCTGGGACAAAATTCTGTGTGAGAAATAATGGGATTTACTAAACAAACAAATGGAATGCAGCATGAAATGACATACTAATTAATGCAAGGGTTCTATTCTCCATTGTGGACCAGTATAACGGAACAGATGGATGACACATCCTGATGATGTTTGATTCTTGTATACTTGACTTGTGCTGTAGCCTATGATTCAGTAGGTGTTATCATCATACAGTACATACATCAAGCAAGTAACGTTTATTTATAGAGCACATTTTTACAACTGTTGTTTATCCGAAGTGCTGCACAGGCATAAAAATGGAAATAAAATTGGGTATAATACATAAAGACATAAAATACACAAATAGACCAAGCTTTGTTATCTTGTAAGTCTGGCAGCAGAGTATAGGCAAAGTAAATATATAATATAACCAATTAAGTGCTTTAAAAACACATACATGATATTTTAAACTGAATTAGAAAATTCAGTGTAATGTAGCTAAAATTGAGAGAGAGATGGTTGATTTTAATCCAAGATACAAAAAAATTCAATAATCTTACCAGGATGTAATAAAAGATTTTCCAAATCACCTAGCCAAAGAAATATTTTATTTTATGAATATGTATGTAAACTTTCACAATTTTTGAATTTTTTTAGATCTGTAAAACTCTGACATAGTATTAATACCTACAGATAATTCTGTCCCAGTTTATACATTTTTCAGAATGGATTATCATCCATGCCCTAAATGCAAAACCATTTAATAATCCAAGGCATGTGATCTCTCTCCTCCTCTTTCTCCTGCATGTGCATACACTCATGTGCAATGCAAAATGGATAACTGGTGAATCCTCATACATAGCCCCACAATCCTTGGCTCAGACATGCATCTCCTGACTGAATGGATGAATGTTGTGTAGACTGCAAACATGAGAGAGAGAGAGAGAGAGAGAGAGAGAGCGCACTGAGGTGGGACAACTCTCTTTCAGTTGCAGTGTCTCTGAGAGCTCAGCAGAATTAGAATGAAGGGAAGGAGCTTGGTGGGAGGAGAACTGGTTCTGTGGAGAGGGGTGGGGTACTGACACACTGCCTGGACCCCAAGCTCTTTTTTTAGGCTCTGGGTTTATTGACCCTGGAGAGGATCAAAAGAGAAAAAAGATGAAAATGCTGCTGGCATGGTGGTGTGCTTTGGGAACAGAGCTTTAGCTAATCAAACAGTGAAAAAGTCACTTACAACCTGCAGCCAGGCTTTCTGAGGGTACTGGGAGAAAGTGGCTACATTTAAAAATTTTTGCTACATTACACAGCCAAAATAGTCATCTGTTGTCCTGTTTTGGAGAATGATTTGAAGGAGAATTCCACATATTTCTTTTAATAATCAGCATAATTCAGTGATGATATGTCATGGCATGATGTGAAATGGAGCATTGTGCAGAAACATGGATCTACTTGGATATCTTTACAATAGTGGTAAAATGATCCAGGGGGTGTGATATTCACAAGAGCTAAATCCCAAACATTAGTGAATTATTCATGTATAATGCTGATAAAGGTGAAATAGTGGATCTGGATAAGTAGATTTTCTTAAAGTACTGTTTTGCTTTATAACGCCTACACACCTTTTAGTTATGAATGGATTAAAAGCTTTAGATTTAAATTTGTCGACCATGAAACAGCATGTTCATAACCATTTAGTGACAGGTGATTTAGATTCTCACCTTTAGTTATTTTTAATGTTCAGCTAAAATACAATTTTTGTCAAATTTTTGGCACTTGATCATTAGTAGATTTAGTCTAAATTTTGATGTCAAATTAAGTCACATCATTCAATTTGCATTTTTTTAGTACCTTCTCCTCTGCCTCCAGCTCAGTGTCAGTATAGAAAATTAACCTGTCCCTGTTTTAGGGGCTGATTGTTGGCCAGTTTATTTATTTATTTATTTATTTAAAAAAAAATTTCACAGTCCTTTCAAAGTCAGGTGCTACTCTGAAGTCAGCAAGCATCATATGCTCACAGAGACTCCTGAGTGTACTTTTAACTCAGCCTGTCATTGACATAAAGTATACTGACATTGAGGATGGTGCTTTAAAATGGCCCAACAATACTCACCAGATAGGGGACACAATCAACTTTCGTTTTGCTCCATCAATCCTTTCTCTCCGGTCACGGCAGTAATTTGTGACCAGGCATTCACTCAACTCTGTGAAAGTAAACCATCATTTTTTGGTGTGTCTGCAAATGCTGATGCTTCTTGTCTTTCCCCCAGAGTCAGTCAGTTGTGCCACAACTGCAGTTGTTGACAGTTGTGGGTGTCGCCCTTTTCAAATGTTGTCTGTTTATTGGTTTTGACAAATTGTTGGTTCAGGGGAATAACTGTATGTTGTCAAGCACTGAGCCCAGCAGCTTAGTAGGCGGTGGTTGTCTTTGTGGGAACTGAGCATGTTGATTGATTGTGTTTGTAGTCTGTAGGTGAGCTTCATGCACCTTGTCAATTGAGCTAAATAACTGCAAATGATGCAAGGTGTGCTTTACAAAAATTTAGATGGAATTTTTTTTCATATTTGTACTTATGAGTGCTGAAATTTGGATCATAGACTGTGCAAAGTTTTAAGGGGTTGGTGGTTCTATCAGTATGCACAGAAGACATATCTTTGGATCTTTGGGTGATTATTTTTGGAATAATAAGCTTTGATTCACCTACAGTGTTTGTTGTTTATGTGCTGCTAGTGCAAGGTGAACTGTAGACATTGTTTACACAATTCTCAAAATGTCATGATGAAAGAACCAAATAAAATAGAATGAACTGTTGTTAACTAAATGTACCTCGAAAGTTAAAGTAAGTTACTTACATTTTTGGAGTTTGAAGGTTTTGTTATGACCATGACAACAGCCTGTTTTTCTTATTGAGGTAAATTTTAGTACATTTTACCTTTAATTAAACTATAATATTGAATCATAGTGGTGTTTGCAAATTCAGTCAGCTTAATTATTATTGCCACCCTTGTTTTAGGTGCTTTAAAAAACAAAAGGTCTTTTGTGGTTAAATGCCAATGGTTTGTTGGCCAAAAAGTTGCATCAAATTGTCATTTTGTAGAGTCCATCTTATGGAAATGATTGTAAAATACACTTATGTATTCTTTCAGGCAAGTTCACTACAGCTCTGGTTCTTTAAAACATCTTAATTGTTTCCCTAATAGTGGGCAATAGCATTTTCAGGCATGTAGCTTATTATATTAGCCACTATACGATTTACGAAGTTCAACACACTTTTTTCATTTGTGTATTCTCTAATCTTCCCCATGTTGATGGATGACAAGAGAATTTTTTTTCTGTGCCACCTCATATTTATATTCTAGTGAACCAGGAAGTCATGGATGACTGCTTAGAGGGGTGTTCACATGGATGTATTTTTTGGAAGGCTGCATTTGACCGCATGCCTTCCTGTTAATTAACAACAGCTAGCTAAAGCTCACTGTTAAAATGAGCTAAATCACCTGCTTCTAAATTATAGATAACATAAAGAAATAATAAAAAACAAATTTTTAAGTTTTGCACCGGTGTTATGCTTTCACTGCAGTGTAGATTTTGCTCTTCCTACCATGTTTGCCGGGGTTTCATTCATGAGCAATGACAATAGGGGATGCCAAGTTGCCCCTAGGTGTAACTATGTACAGGGGTTAACCCCAGTACACCCCACATCCCTAGTTAGGGTAAGTAGCTCAGAAAAAGAATGAACTGACTGGTTGACTTCACAAATCAAAATCACTAAATCACTTGCCACAATAGCTGGCTACATATGAAGGGTAATGACTACTTCTGTTTGATTTTTTTTTCAGCTGGGGGTGCCTGAAGTCTTACTATATTACTTATATAATATATATTTAATATCAAATATCTTTTTATCAGTATTTCGATAGTAAATGGGATTACTTTTTGCAAATGATTTTTTTGTCACCGAAAGAAAAAGGAGTTGAGGCTTGGGTTCTATGTAACATGTAAGACCGATTCTCAAGCTTTGCATTATTAGGTACCATTATTATTAACCCCCCCAATTAAAACGTATCAATAAGTTTGGATATTACAGCATATAATTAATACTACAGCCCTCGCGATTTGAAAATTCCACCATTTCAAACAGCATTTTATATAAAATCAAGTAATTATTCAGCCATTGTATTTGCTACACTTCTCTCAGCTGTTATTTTATCAATTAGTATAGGACATGTCTACCAGAGCTAAAATGCAGTTCTATATACCACTGTCTTACTGTTAGGTTGCCATGACTTTAAGAGATCTTTACATTCATGTCAAAGAATTAAACAATTTACTGGAATCATTTGTCACTTTAAAAAAGGACAGCGTATTCGAACTGCCATGGGGGATGGCGGTCGTTTTCAGCATCCCGTGTCGGAGATGATTAATGACACCAGATGGCTTTTCCTCTGTTCAAACGCTGATTAATCTCACCTTCTCACTGCCAGTGGAGGACTACTGCATCCCTTTGCCTCCTGCTTTCCAGAGAGAAATATCACTCACTTATTGGCACAGAAAGACCACATTGTGACCAAGCTTTTTCCTTTTTTCACCCATGAAGCTACATGGTAATTGTCTTGTATTGTTCCGGGTTGTTGGTGTTCTGTTTCAGCTTTGGCTTGCCAGTGACTTGGGCATTGGCTTCAAGAATTACTGCTGCCAGTTTATCTGCATTTAAGGAATTCTCTGATTGCTAGTAGTCAGTTAAATGCTGAACATGGTAGTTAATCCCTCAGAGACAATATCTTACTCTGCCAGTTTGATTCCAAGCTGTGAAACTATATTTGGATGGTTAATTGGCCTGCAGTTCAGGACCATGTTCTGTTCCTTGACATGACAGCTGATCTGAAATGGCTGGATTGGGTCAGCCAAACTGTCAACATGAGGCTGATTTAAGCTCACAAAATGGCAAAGCTTGCCATTTTGCAGAAGGAGGACGAGCACAAAGAGGAAAAAACAACTCACGATTATCACACATGGACTCTACCACTACTCTCCTGTGCTAGACCTTCTTACCTATGTCTCTATCAAGGAGCCCTGGGAGCAATTAATGCTGAGAGCAGCTTCCCTGCAGCAATCTCTCTCTCTCGCTTTCTCGCTCTCTCACTCTCTCACTGAGTGTACATTGCTGGCAGGGCTAATGGTGGCTTGCTGTTGTGGGAGAGATTGCCCTGGAGAGCAGGTCTTGTTATTCTGCCATACTGTGGATTGCCCCTTACAGATGCCTTGTAGCCATCCAACAGTTCAGTGCTGCAGCAAAAGGATTGCTTGGTTCACCTGTGTTGCGGTGTGCAGTTTAAAGCTCACCATATAAAGACTGAATACTAAAAGATGACGGTTATCAGAGCAAGACTTGATGCACAAATTCAGGGTACAGAGCATGATCAAATTTGGCAGGATATACTATTATCACTAATTTGCATCTCCAGTGTAACAAGATGACTTTTTTCCACACTTTTAAACACACAACACTCAATTTCCCCATTTAACATAAAGTACAAAGTCAGCACATTAGCAATGCAGAATATTCTTGTTTGCATCCTTAGAGGCTTGGTAAGGGACCACAGTACTTGTAGAGTTCTTGGCATGTACTCAAACCTGGGTAAAAAAAATGGCATCATATTTATTCTAAGATGCATATTTTATACCACCATGGTATTGTACATCTCAAACACCCTCTAGTTGCACATTATTTTTGTTGTTGTTTGTGTTTTTTTGTTCTTTTTCTCTTGTTCACCTTCTATATCTCAATTGAAGCCTAGTCTAATTGTCTTATATCAGCCTATAGTAATTAGAAATCTGAAAACTTTAAAAGACATCTCAAGTTTACATCTCAACAGTTAAATAAAATGAAAAATCAACTGAATTCTTGTTGTGTTAATCTTGCAAGGTTATTAGTTCTATTAAGCATATTAAAAAAAACCAATATTTTAATTATTCATAAGGCTCACAGATCAGCTTTACTGCAATGAAAAAATATGACCCAGATGTTTGCAGATGTTCTATAGTTTCTACACAGCACACTGTGGCTTTTTGAGTGAACTCCTCATGAGAAGGCCTATTCCCATGACTCTCTTCTTGTCACCAAGACTGAGCAAACCCACATTCCCTGAACATCTCCCTACACTGTTGTTTAGCTGCTTTTGGAAAACACTTAAAGGAACCCTATATGATTTTTCAGCCTAATCTGTAGGTTAGTGTTTATTACAATGGGCAATAGTACAAAAAAAACAGGAACTTGTTGACTAAGTATTATATTCATGCTTACAAACCGCAGCAGTTGCTGAATTCAATGAATAAAGATTTTTAAATAGTCATACTTGAAACTTTTTAAACCCATTAGAAATTGCTATATTTCTGTATAAATATAACTTAAAACATCATTTTCACACAGATCCTTAAAGTAGATTAAGAGAGCCCACGCACAACAATAAAAACGTGTCATAAAAACACTATACGTGGCGATTTATTAATTGAGGAAATTAATGCAATTAATATCTGTAAATTAAAAATAACATAAATAAACATTACACTTTAAATGAACACTTTGATCTTCTTATTCTTCTTTCACTCATGTGACTGTCATGCCATTGGTGTGAAACACCTCACTTTGATTTCAGCTTCAAATTAACTGCTAATCCTAGAGGTTCATAAAAGCAGTACTATATGTGACTAATACAAAATTTTAACTACTACGATCATCACACTCATACCAATTTTTTGGTAGCCATTAACAGTCAGACAGGAGCCTGAAACTCTGCCAACTCCGCCACTACACTAGAGGTTGACCTACACAGACAGAATATTTGAGGTATGATTCCATTCAGACCTCCTGAGGGGCGTGTGATGCATGGTCCACAAATGCATATGGAATATTTTTTGTGTCTGTCTGTGTGTCTGTCTGTGTGTCTGTGTGTGTGCGCGCATGCATGCATTTGTAGGTGTGAGTGTTGCATTTGTAATTACATTAAATAATTGGGGTGAATGATTAATTTGAGTAAGTGTATGTGTCATGAAATAATACAGTGCAGAAAAACAATTCTAGGTAATATCAGACATAATGTGCCGTAGAAAGGATTATGACAGAGAGAAAGCTGTTTCTCTCCCATGCGTAATGGTTCTGTTTGCCATAGTACAACTTTAGTTGTTCATCATTTAATGGTTATTATGAGAGGATTAAATGGGACAGAATTTGTTGAGGTGTTTTAAATCAGAAGTGTATACAACTGGAGGGCCGTATTCCTGCATGGTTTAGAAAATTTCCTGTTCAAGCACACCTGATTCAATTAATCAGATTTAGCAGGGCTGTGGAGTAATGAAGCAGGGACATGTCACCTGTTTTAGGAAGAGAAAGAGAAATATATAGAGATAATAATTATAATATATTTATTATTATCATTATAATAATAATAATTCTGTGTGTTTACCTGTGGGGGCAGTGATCAGGCAGTTTTTTTAACTTATGGGGTTTGAGGTTCATCCTTCATTGGATTTGCGAAAAATGGATCAGTTGGCTTTATTGTGATGTAGGCAGACCATTGTCGCTGCCACTACTTGGTGACAGCACAAACATGTGAAGGACACATGTGGACAGTTTGCTTGGCTCCATTGGGCAGAAAAACAATTAGCGTTCAATCTAAGCTTGATTTAGATGTCACTATGTATCTATGAACAATGAACTATGAATGTGGCTAAACATTTTTACCAATTTAATACCCAGACTGAGACTATGCTATGCAGTTTGTATTATTAAACACTGGGAAGCAAGCAATTATGGTATTGTTGTGTCTAAGGTGGAAGCTGTGAAAACTTCAGCTGTCATTGACTTGAATACTAATGGAGAGGATATGATGGAGTCCTCATTCTCAGTATAAATTAAAAGAAAAAAATAGGGGAAAGTAATATAGGCAAAGTTACAATTTTAAAGAAGTAACAGACCAGGCCATGACAACTTACTGTTTAAACGTATTGCCTGCCACCTTATTTCAGTGGCTTTTAAAGTCATATAGGAATGGTTTCATGTTCATTTTTACTTATACTTAGCTTCTAAACAGGATGATGTTTATTATGTTTTTTTACCCAAGATGGTGTAATGACATTTACAGACAAATATGGGCATGTGTGAAAGGACCTGTAAAAAAAACCATAATGCATGATATGTGTAGGGATATGCAGTATATTTATTAAGAATGATCACAATATTGGACGATACTGAAATTACAGATGTCCCAGTGGTTTACACATGCATATACACACGTGGACAAAATTCTTGGTACCCTTCAGTCAATGAAAGAAAAACTCAAAATGGTCACAAAAATAACTTTAATCAGACAAAAGTAATAATAA
>JBBPDA010000025.1:3179012-3198622 GCA_037974385.1 Arnoldichthys spilopterus | reverse complement strand
AGACCGGTCAGCAGTGAGTTGCAGTAGTCGAGGCGAGATATGACCAAGGCCTGGACTAGCAGTTGTGTGGCGTGTATTTCTTCTTGTATATTGTCGTTTGGGTGTAATTTGTGCTGTTTTCCTGTTTTTTTTTTTTTTGCTGTTATGGCTGATCATTGTGTATTATAACACCACAAAGAACTACACCACTCAAAAAGGAGATCTAAAACACAACAACGTAGTTTCCTTTTGGAATGGATTGAAATCCATTATTTTGTGATATCAAGAATTGTCACTGTTCTTAAATTTTGCAAGACTTATCCTGATTGCCTTTTTGGACACTGTAATTTGGCAATGTGCAATTACCTTTGACTTTCTTTCTCAGCTGCTGTGGCAAGTCAGTTTCCCCAATAAGGGATCAATAAAGTTCTATTCTATTCTATTCTATTCTATTCTATTCTATTCTATTCTTTTACAGTTTTGAGCGTCCTTAATCTCACTCTAAAGTTTTTAATTGTCCTGTCTTCTCCTGTCACTCTGTTAACATGGTAGTTTTAGAGATTTAATACATTTTGCTTAATATGATACAAGGAACAATTAGCAGTAAACTAACAGAGCTGACCCACCAGCGCTATAGCATGAAAGCTTTCAAATATTGAGCTGTCAAGTGGCTATCTCTCATTCGTTTTCAGTCCATTTGCATAATTCTAATTAGCTGGTGCTCAAAAACACCCAATTGCTGGTACTGAAGCTTAAACGTGGAAAATAGTCTCCCTTTTCAGCATTAATCTCCCTTGACAAAATAGTTGGGTCTAGCCATGAATTGCCTCCTTCAAGATGCTGATTTCTGAGGAGTATGAAGACTCCTTGTTTGCGTCACTTTGTTGTTACAAATTTACTCTGACAGACTGGGAAGCATTTTGTGAGGAGACTACGCTTGATGTTGACAGTGATGGGAATAAATTAGCTTTGTGGGAGAAAAGAAAACTGTCAGACCTTCTATCAAGTTAATTTCTTGGTTAAGCTATTTTGTGTGGCCTTCTTTCTGAATAAGTGGATTGCAAATTGTTTGCAACCAAGCAGGTTTATACATAAAATAAAAAATTATTTCTGAATTTCTTCCAAATTAGTACTAGTATGATGGTTTATTTTTGAACATATTGTTCCCCTACAGTGTAGAAATTCCTGAAATTACAGAACCATGATACTTTCCTTTTTATTTATCTTGTTTTAATCAGTTTGTGAAACGTTAAACGGGTGCAGAAAGAACAAATTATATTAATTCAATTATAACACATTATTTGTGTATTAAGAACATATGGGAGTAAAAAGAAATGAGAAAATATTGTGCTTTTAAATTTAATCAGCAGCATTCAGAGCTAGTTCACTATGTAATCAGTATCACTCAGAGCTAAGTTTCAGTTACAGCTAGCAAAAGCTAATGTGGTCTAGAGGTCATGTCTGGAATATCCATCACTGTCACACTAAGGTTCTATCATTTTTTTGTTCACAGGTCACTATCCTTATTGTCCTGGCTTTGGCCTTTCTTGCATGCATAGTGTTCCTGGTGGTGTACAAGGCCTTCACTTATGACCACACCTGCCCAGATGGCTTTGTGTACAAGGTGAGACTTATTCCTTCTAGCCCTGTACTCTCTAAGAGCTATTATAAAACACCATTAATTTATATATAATCAGCTCCAGAATTTTTGGTACCTCTCAAGAAACTAGACAAAACAATTATAAAAATAATGCATACAATAATCCAGAAAGGGACTACAGATAAAGCAAAGCAGCTTATACCTACTGCCAGATATGGTGTTGGATTTTATGCTTCAGGGTTGTTTGCTGCTAGTGTCCCTGCTAGTGGTCCAGGGGCTCTGAGAAAATCATTGGTATAAAGAATTCATCTAAATACCAGGAGATTGTAGCCCAAAACACAAACTAAATACCAGTATTTCAACTAAGTACCAGGATATTGTAGCCCAAAATCCAAAATGCCTCTGACAGAAGGCTGAAACTGTGTGGGTGGACCTTTCAGCAAGATGTGTGATGCCAAACAAACATCAGTATCCATGCAGAAATGGCTACGGGAACACTAAATAAAAATTTTGCAAAACTTATTTGAAAACCTGTTATGTATATACTAAAGAGGGCAAGCCACAAGCGAAGACACAAGGATACTAAAGAATTAGGAATGCTGTGCAAAAAAGGAGTGGTCCAAGATCCCTCAACACGCTTTATCCAGCCTTATTAAGCATCATAGAAAGTGTCACTTACCGGAGATGAAAGGACGAGAAGAGTAGCCACAGCTGCTAACAACAGGTTTCAGAGGAAGTGTTGTTAGCGAGCAAGCTAATGCTGCATGGAGAGCTGGAGAGACGAGAAGCAGCGCTAGCTAGCCGTTAGCCTGATGTAGCGTGGTGGTTAACCCAAACGCGGAATGAACGCGAGAAGGTAGGAGAGCCATGGGCTTTGTTCTCAGAACTCTCTTTAACAAGAGTAAGAATTCCCACACGAATTCGAGTTCTATAACACACACATTCAACGAGCAAAGAACCAGAATAATTGAAGTACTCACAGGCCGGCGAGCGAGACGAAGGTCGGACGATAAACGTAAGGGATTCAATGACAGAGCAACTTCCTGTTGTGAGGGCTCCTAATTTAAGCTCGTAGGGAACCGCGATCACCTGTTCCTAATTCTGCATCCTGGGATGGTGTGTGACAGTACCCCCCCTCCATGGCCGACACCAGGCGGCTCAGGACGGGAGGAGACCCGACGACGGTAGTCCCTTACCAATTCAGGATGCAATACGAAATGTGCTGGAATCCAAGACCGTTCCTCAGGACCGTAACCCTCCCAGTCGACCAGTTACTGGACGCCCCGACCCCGGGGGCGAGAATCGAGGATCTGGCGAACGGTATAAGCGGGACCACCCTCGATGATCCGAGGGAGCAGGTTCCGGAGGGGTCATAGGTGAAGTGATGAAAGGTTTGAGTTGAGAAGTGTGGAAAACTGGATGGATACAGAGTGCAGCAGGCAGCTGGAGCCGGTAGGTGACAGGGTTGATCCGGTGGGTGATGCAGTAGGGACCAATGTAGCGGGAGGTAAGCTTCCATGATTTCGTGTGAAGGTGGAGGTTACCAGTGGAAAGTCATACCTTGTCACCTACATGATAAGGGTGTCCCGGAGGGTGTCGATGACGATGTTGAGAAGAGCATCGTTGATTGGCACGACAGATGGAATTCCGTGCCCTCCCCCAAATCTCCAGACACCGGCAAACCAACTGTTGGGACATCAACCTCCGGTTCCTGATGGTCGAACATAGGAGGTTGGAACCCGTAACATACCTCGAATGGGCTGAGTCCGGTAGCGGAGGAGGTGAGGAGATTTTGTGACAGTTCCACCCACATGAGGTAGTGAGATTGGGCCACCAGAAGGCCCGCTGAATGAGTTGTTGAGTCCGGTGCACCCCAGGGTGTCCAGCGAGGGCGGAGGAGTGACCCCACTGGATAACCTCTGTCTGGAACGGTGGAGGGAATTGTCGTCCAGACAGCACACCTGCCGAAGGGGGCTCCAAGGCCTGTGCCAGACGTACCCTGGTTTCCAGTTGCCAACAGAGGGGAGCAATGATCCGGTTGGTGGAGATGACAGGCACGGGGTCCATCCGGGGAGCTTCGGCCTGATGTTGCCGAGAAAGGGCGTCAGCTTTGGTGTTCTTGGATCCCGGACAGTACGAAAGATGGAAGTCAAATTGTTCAAAGAAAAGAGCCCACCGTGCCTGTCAAGGGTTTAGCTGTCTGGTATTTTGAATGGAGATGAGATTCTGGTGATCGGTCCAGACATTGAATGGCTCACTGCTGCCCTGAAGCCAGTGTCGCCATTCCTCTAGAGCCCACTTGATGGCCAACAGTTCACGGTCCCCTACACCATAACGCTGCTGAGTGGGGTTACATTTCCAGGAAAAGAAACTACAGGGATGTAATTTCTGGTCTTGACCTGCGTTGAGAAAGGACTGCTCCAGCGCCCACATCTGAAGTGCCACCTCCACAACAAAGGGTTTGGTAGGGTCGGGATGGATCAGAATAGGAGCCGTGGTAAACAGTTTACAAAGGTAATGGAAAGCCTGAATGGCAGCCGGAGTGAAATGGAAGGACTGAGGAGAATGACGTGTCAGGGCGGTAAGTGGTGCGACAACCCTACTGAAGCCCTGGATAAAGCGACAATAGAAGTTCGCAAACCCCAGAAAACGTTGAAGTTGCTTAAGAGTTCGGGGTAAGGGCCACGAATGAACGGCTTCAAGCTTCTGGGGATCCATGGCCACCCCCTGGGACGAGATGACAAAACCCAGGAAGGTGGTGGAACGCTGGTAGAAAGAGCAATCTCTTAAGTACCGCCCTGACATGACGCTGGTGTTCCTCCAAAGACTTAGAGTAAATGAGGGTGTTGTCTAAATAAACATATGCCCAGCGACCCAGCATGTCCCACAGCACATCATTGATGAATTGCTGGAATACTGCGGGAGCATTGCATAAGCCGAAGGGCACGACCAGGCTCTCATAGTGACCCGTGGGAGTGATGAACGCGGTCTTCCACTCGTCACGCTCTCGAACGCGCACCAAGTTGTAAGCACTCCGCAGGTCCAACTTGGTGAAAAATTATGCGCCCGAGAGGGCGTCAAGGGCAGTGTTGGTGAGAGGAAGAGGATGACAGTTCTTGATGGTGATCTTGTTGAGCCCCCGATAGTCGACACAAGTGCGAAGGCTACCATCTTTCTTTTTAACAGAAAAGAACCCCGTGGCAGCCGGCGAGGTGGAAGGTCGGATGGTGCCATGACGGAGGGCCTGGCTTATGTATTCTTCCATAGCCTTATTTTCAGCAGCGGATAAAGAATAAAGCCTACCGCGGAGTAGTGACGACCCTGGGAGAACGTCGATCCCCAGGTCGTAAGGCCGATGAGGGGGTAAGGTGGTGGCCTTCTTCTTGCAAAAACCTCCACCAGGTCTTGGTAAGCGGAGGGAATGGCATTGGTGTCGACTTCAGGGGCCTTAGACTCCCTAGAGCACGTCCCAACCTTGGCCTGCAGACACAGCTCGGAACAGGTCGGCCCCCATTGAAGAATTCGCTGCTGCGTCCAAGAGATGAGGGGGTCGTGGAGCAAGGATGTCCCAAGATAAGCGGGGTGATTTGAGTGACGAGAAATTGGAAGGTCTCGAGGTGATTATCTATGGTCATGATGAGGGGTTGGGTCTGGTGCGTTATGGGACTATGAGAAAGGGTTCGAACGTCGACTGAAGAGACCTGAACAGGTTGGGATAACACTTCAAGCTCCAACCCCAATAGGTTGGCGTAGTTTTGGTCGATGAAGTTGCCCGCTGCTCCCGAATCGATGAAAGCAGCGCTTCCGACCCGTTTGTGGCCACATTGGAGCTGGACCTGAACCATTAACCGGGAAACAGAAAGAGAATTGATGAAGGTGGAACTGGAAACTGGGTGGTTGAAAGTTTGTCGCAGTTGAGAGGAGAGTTGGCGGTAGGAGGAGAGTTGGCGGTAGGAGGATCCTAGCGGTGAATTGGAGCGGATGATGGCCGTTGCCCACTCAGCTGCCTGCCCGGTGAGAAGGGAGACGAGAAGTGCGACCTTCTCCCGATCCGTGGGATATCTAGAAGGCTGTAGCTCGAACACGAAATCGAGAGTCGTTAAAAATACCTCACACTTCCCGTCTGCACCATTCTATTTGTCCGGCAAAACAATCTTCGGTTCAGGGGGTGATAAACGGACCGCTGGCTCCGGAGCATGGGACGAAACAGACAGCTCCTGAACGAGGGCGCGAAGAGATAAGATCTCTTGGCGAAGCGCCTCCACCTCGCCTCGGTTCGCAACGTGGCTTTGGACCTCGGCACGGAAATTCCGTTGGGTTATTGCCTTGTGGCTCTGTCATTCTGTCACTCACCGGAGATAAAAGAACGAGAAGAGTAGCCACAGCCGCTAACAACAGGTTCCAGAGGAAGTGTTGTAAACGAGCAAGCTAACGCTGCATGGAGAGCTGGAGAGACGAGAAGCAGCGCTAGCCGTTAGCCCGATATAGCGTGGTGGTTAACCCAAACGCGGAATGAACGCGAGAAGGTAGGAGAGCCACGCACTTTGTTCTCAGAACTCTCTTTACCAAGAGTAAGAATTCCCACACGAATTCGAGTTCTATAACACACACAACCAATGAGCAAAGAACCAGAATAATTTGGAGTACTCACAGGCCGGCGAGCGAAACAAAGGTCGGACGATAAACGTAAGGGACTCAATGACAGAGCAACTTCCTGTTGTGAGGGCTCCTAATTTAAGCTCGTAGGGAACCGCGATCACCTGTTCCTAATTCCGCGTCCCGGGATGGTGTGTGACAGAAAGCAGCTCAGCTCAGCACTGTTTGTTGAGCTGGGGGAGACCTGTTTAATATATTGACTATAGCTAATTTTCATAAAGGGTGCCAATAATTCTGAAGTTAATAATAAGACAATAAAATAAATTTTTCTGGATTGAAATCTTAAACGTCTGTGGCACTTAATTCCTGCCAACAGTTACATACATCAATAAAACCTTTTAAGTGTTTACTAAGAAAGTTTTCAATCAGTTGTAGCAATTTTAATAGGCTGCATGCTGTAGTCTCTACAGTTTATGCTTGAGATCTTTTTAGTTTGGGAAAATTGAGGAAAAGAATTATGGTTTTAAAAAAATGGAATAAAGCATATTTCTGACGTAATTTGACCTGCACCTTTGCTTCAATAGCACAAGAGATGCATTCCAGCCTCCCTTGAGGCCTACTACACTGGCCAAGACACCAACTCCCGTGGCCGCTTCTACACTGTTATAAGCCACTACAGCATGGCCAAGCAGACCACCTCACGCTCCGTTTCTCCCTGGCTGCCGTCCGGTGGTGCCCAGCATGATGCAAAGCCCCCCAACACAGGCAGCCAATGAGGGTGCCCTTGCTGCTTATTTTATGGGCAATGCCTTGCCTGCTTACTTTTCACCTCATTTACCAGATCTCTCCGGCTTCTTCTCTTCTGCTTTTTTCTTTTCTGTTTTTTTTTTTAATCCATACACTCCTTCATATTTATAACTATTTATTTATTTATTTATGACTCCTTTTTTTCTATTGTATAATTCTTGTTTTTTTGTATTTAATATCTGATAATTGTTTGTACAAAGGCATGACTTGGCAAACCTGTCCAAAATGTTTTTTCCTGCACTGTCTGTGAGCGTCAATGACCCATCTCAAAAGCAAAAGTTCTGTACCCAGGTCCTGTAGTTAGGTTACTGTTTAATTCATTGTGAAAGGCATGATACAAAAAAGGGAAGCTTTATGTGGTTTATTTCCAAACATACAGTTTCTGTGCTTTTACGTCCAGATACATATGACTCATTTTTATGTGAGATATATTAAGACAATAATATTAATATGATATTATCATAGACTGGCAACAGAATACATGGTAAATGTATGTTATGGTTCCTCCTTTGAGCCTAAATGTAAATAGCCCATGAGAAAGAATAGACCCATTGTGTGTATTGCCATAAGACAGGCTGTAAAATTCTCCCAGTTTCTTAACGGATGATCAGCGGCCTTCGGAGCTTTGCATTTTGCTTTATCCAGCAGTTCTATGCTTAATCACTGGAGGATGATCCAGGGACAAACCTTGGACTCTATGATGATTTCAGCAGAATCCTTGCCAAAGCTTGATCTTCAGCCACAGATCTACGCCATTATCATTTTTATATCTGTCGTCAGAAAAATTTTGAAATCTTGTGCTGTTGTTAGTTGATATGTAGCAAAGCCTTGAGTATTTTTGATTGTGTATCCTTTAGGTTTAAAACAATAAAGATAAACAAAATGTACAGTATATTTGTTTCTGGTTGTTTCTTCTGAACTGGGTGTTTATAGTGTAATTTTTGCTTCTCAGCATGTGGTTTGCTCTGATTTACATTTTATGCAATTTACACTAAAGTATGAATGTATATGACAGTCCTTCAAATTATGCTCTCATTGATGTCCTGAGATCTGTTTGAAGCCCCCTTTCCTGGGTGGTAGAGACTGCTTAAAATAAGGGAGGCACAGCAGTACAAGCACTGATTGACAGGTGGTTTATTTCTGCTTGGCTAATTAGCCACCCTGTTCCTCTTGTCTGTTTGGAGCTTTCCTCCCTCCTTGCGTTCACACCGGGATGCCGGTGCCACATTTTGAATGTCAAGATTCAGATCGAAACAACAGCTGCAGAGCGAGGAACGCAGAGGCACAGCAGAATAGAAATGAGAGCAATGTGACAAAGAGGAGCTAACAAATGTGGTGCAAACTGACTTTCAAACTGGGAATGAAGACTGATGCTGAGTTTCCAAGCCCTCTAGGATCCTATGTCTTCTCTCTTTGTACACTCCATTTTAGCTCAGCCTACAGAATCTCATGGGGTTCAGTTCATGGAACTGGGGTGGCCATTTCAAAGGTTATTTTTCTTGTCACAAGAAAAACAATTGTAGATTTGGACTTTTTTTTAAAAATCATTTTCCTGTTGGAAGATCCATCCATGTTTCAGTTTTGGCAGAGACCTGGTACTTCATAGAGTGTATGATGCAATGTATTCTAACAAGGTGCCCAGGGCCTTTGGAGGAGAAACAACTCCACAACATCTCAGATCCTATGCCATGTTTAAAGGTGTAGTGGTCCTGTTCAGTTTATTTTTCCTTCTTTTTTAGACCAAACTCACCTTGAGTGTTCGTTTCCAAAAAACTATTTTTGTCTTCTGAGCATGACACACTTTCCAAAATGTTTGTTGACATGGATGTAATATGTACTTGTAGTTAAAGACATTTGTTGTCCGGACAATGTTGCCACCTTCTTCAAGTCTCCAATAAGGATGCTTGGAAAAATGTCTTTCTAACCATCCTCCTTACTTTGGAATTCTTCTTCCAGGAAGGGTTACACCATTTCTGAATGTTTTTAAGTATTGCCCTTACAGAGCATAAGGGGATTTTTCAAGCATGCAGCTATTTTTAAAGACATTCCCATATTTATGAAGGTCAAAAACTTTGTCTAATCTGTAGTGTTTTCTAATATTTCTCATACTGATGAATGCATTTTGGTTCTGTCACCTCATATTTATAGTGTCATCTATGACATTTTAGAGTCAATAAACTGGGAGGTAAACTTAAAGTAAAATATAACTTGGGACACAAATTTACTCATACTTTTTTTCTACGAATCATAAAATAATTATGTTGTTTTTTGATTTATTTTGCAATTCATCTGAACTGATAATTTTTTACAATTGTGTTGTCTCAAATATAATATTTCTGTATTTCAAGATGTTCTAATGTACTTCCTCTCAGCTGTTAATTTTACTCCACATTAAATAGCTGCATTCATTTAACATGCTGCTAGATTAACTAGAAAATTTCTTCTTTCCAACATCAAATAAAATGTGTGAAATACTTACACAATATTAACATTTTTTTTGCCATTTAGCTTAGTGCACCAAAGGACTGTTTTGCAATCATGTTTATAATATAATGGGAGGAATAGGAACTTTAAACTGGCTTTAATGAAACCATGTTATGACAAAAGGTGATTAGCTAACAATAAAATGAAATAGAATAACCCCAATAAATTATTCCAATTTGACTGGGTTCAATATAGCTGATACAATCCCTTAAAAATATGCCTAAACTGACTCCAGTACTGCTGATAGGATACACATTGGTTCACACAGATTGAAAGAGTTGAGGGTACTTGCTTGAGCTGAACACTAAGACCTCTGTTAAAGTGTTGAAAGCTTTCTTTGATCCAGGATTAACGCTAATCTGCTTGATTGGGTGGTGGTATTAAAGGACATTTCCAAAAGTAATTGGATTGGGGGTAGATTTGAGCATACACTCTAGAACTAAAAAGTGCTGCATGAAGATGTAATGAGGGTAAAGGTGATCTGCCAACATAACCATGCTATGTTAATCTAGTCTAATTTAGTCTTGCATGTAATACAGATATATGCAGACTAATTAAATAAATCATTATATTTAGATAAAATAATGTAAAATATAAGAACCTTGGTTAGTCAACCACTTCTTACACTCTTCAGGAAACTTAACTGGAATAACTGTTAACATTAAACTCATTTGAATGTGTCTTTGCAGAAAAGTAATCCAGGTTCATGTGGTAAATACAATCTTTTGTAATGATTCAAGATTTAAAATGTTTGTCACATATGTGTTAAACTCGAAAAATTAAAATATTGTGCAAAAGTTTATTTCAGTAATTCAACTTAAAAGGTGAAACTAATATATGATACAGACTCATTACATGCAAAGCGAGATATTTCAAGCCTTTATTTGCTAAATTTTGATGATTATGGCTTACAGAAAATTAGAATATTACCTAAAATCAATTAAAAAAAGGATTTTAAATAGAGAAATGTTGAACCTCTGAAAAGTATAATCATGCATATGTACTCAGTACTTGGTTTGAGTCTCTTTTGCATGAATTACTGCCTTAATGAGGCGTGGCATGGATACTATCAGCCTGTGGCACTGCTGAGGTGTTATGGAAGATCACAATGCTTCAATAGCAGCCTTCAGCTCTTCTGCATTGTTTGGTCTCATCATTCTCTTGGCAATGCCCCATATGTTCTGTATGGGTTTCAGGTCAGGTGAGTTTGCTGGCCAATCAAGCACATGGTCATTAAACCAGGTTTTGGTACTTTTGGCAGTGTGGGCAGGTGCCAAGTCCTGCTGGAGAATTAAGTCAGCATCTCCATAAAGCTTGTCTGCGGAACCACTGTGCTTTATTAAGTCCAAGAAAAATGCAGAAGATCTAAAGGCTGCTATTGAAGCATCCTGGTCTTCCATAATATCTTAGCAGTGCCACAGGCTGATAGCATCCATGCCATGTCACACTGAGGCAGAAATTCATGCAAAAGGGGCCCAAACCAAGCACTGAGTTCATATGCATAATTATTTGAAAAACCTTTTTTATTGATTTTATGTATTATTCTAATTCTGGGGTTTTTATAATCTGTAAGCTATAATCATCAGAATTATAACAAATAAAGGTAAAATTGCTTGTAATGAGTCTATATCATATATTAGTTTCACCTTTTAAGTTGAATTACTGAAATAAATGAAATTTTGCACAATGTTCTAATTTTTCGAGTTTCACCTGTATTTTCTTGTCGTTCTAAATTCTTGAACCCATCTGAGAAGATGATGCAGAACGATGTTTGAGAATTCTTTTGTAGGGCATTTCTTGAAAGACATGGGTTTGGTTCTATCTGCATCCCGATAAAAAGCAGCACAAGCAATATTAGTTTAGCCATGTAGAAGATAGTAGTCATAACTAATTTTATCGTTCACACTAAATTTCCCCAGTATAATAATGGAAGTATTTTTTAAAATGCTTTACAGCATCACTGAAAGACCAGAAGTCTATACATTAATTTAAAACATTTCTCCTCTGCACTTTAGGACTCTTAAACTCAAATTTCTTAGTGCTGTTTTTTAAAACAGTGAAAACAATATTTCAGCATACTCTGGTTACAATACCTTACAATGTTTTGTACAGCAGCAAACTAAATCTATGGACACAGATCAATTTTAACTTCTTGAAAATAAAAGAATAATGGAGAAAGACAATAATAGGTATTATCACACTAGCTAAGTAGCAAGTTTGCAACAGCCATCAGTGTACAAACCCCAAGTTGGATGATTTTCTAAAATTAAAAAAGCAAATATCTGCAATTTGTAAATTCTTTATTTAACTGAAAAGGGAAAAAAAATTGTAAACACATGAATTTGATGCCGGCAAGTGTAAACATAAAAGTTAATTCCAGTAACACCATTTTGAAAACATTTAAAAATGAGCAGGTGAACTGGTAACATCCATCAAAGGATCAGTCATTGCAAACGGGTTATGAGTCATGTCTCAGCACTTTGTAACAACATAATGACAGAATTGACCAATGCCAGAAACCACTCTTCAAAATGAAAGTCATACATCATTATAGCATAGCCACTGAGTTCTCTGGGCTGAAGTGAAAAAACAGTGGAAACATGTGCTGTGGTCAGATGAGACCACATTTTAGCTTGTTTGGGGAAGAATGGATGTCAAGTTCTCAGTGCCAAATATGAATTGGATTACTCAGAGTGTTATCAGTTGTCATGATATGGGGTACATCAACACCCATGGTTAAGGTGATGCATGTGTGTGTGAAGGTACTACTGTTGATGCAGAGATATTGTATATTGGGATTTTAGAGAGACATATGCTTCCATCAAGGTAAAGACTTAGTAAAGTCATTGCTAGTTCAGTAAGACAATGCCAGGCCTCATTCTGCTACAAAACCATAGCTTTAAAGACATGAAGTGCATTTGCTGCCTATCTTGATCTGTCTTCTATTGAAAACGTATGTCGCATCATGAAGAGGACTCTTGTATGAAGCGAGAAACATAAACAATTAATATCCTCAGTTCCCAAGAAAATTTAAAAGGATAATTAAATGTCAAGAGTAAAGCAGTTGTAAATATGACAAGGTCTGAACCTTTTTTGAATATATATATATATATATATATATATATATATATAGAGAGAGAGAGAGAGAGAGAGAGAGAGAGAGAATAGTGTATACATATAAAAAAATATGTGTGTGTGTGTGTTAACAGGGTGTTCAGACTGATTTAACATTTCTAAACTAAAAAATATATATTTAGTGTAATCTTCTCTAGGAGCAGCAGTGTGTCTAGTACCAATTCATATGTCTAGATGAAACAGACATGAACTTAGAGGTGCAGAGCAATCTAGATCTAGGGCCAGATTTACTAAGAAGCACACAAAACTTGTTATGTATGTTAAAATTAAGTGAGCTCAGCTGGCTTTTGTTTGCACCTCATTTTACTACAACCTGTTGTTAAAATGGCATCATATGCAAACTGGCTAATTTGAATACCAGAGGTGGTAAAACCAAGATCCACTCAAAGTGCATCTCAAATAGCTGTAGACAGAGCAAACGCAATAGCACAAAAGAACATCTTTCTATGACAGCTGGAAATGCTAAAGGTAGAGGTGGGACACAGTTGCTAAAAAAACAAGAATTTTTCGAAAATCACTTTGAGGATAACAAATGCAATAAGAACTATAAAAAGATCTGCAAGATAAATTGAAAGATCAGGCTGATCATCCATCTGCCATGCCTCACAATCAAAATAATACTTTTCATTTCAAAGAAGGAATGGTATTCATTTATTTTATGCAATTATTATTTTGTATGTAAATAATACTTTTATTTATTTACTATTATTATTATTTATTTATGTATTTAAATATTTATTTAAACCCTTTATGGTCTAAACAACCTTTAGTTGCTGAAATGCCAAAAACCACAACTACTCAATTTCTTTAAAATTGGTTTAAAAAACATTAAAATATTAATAAATAAAACAAATAAACCATACAGAAAATCAAATGTGTGCTTTTCAAAATTAGAACCTACAGCTTCATTAATTATTTTAACCACATCTTAAACATCTTAATGCTCTCATATCTTTGTGGCTTTCTATTCCTTATTTGAAAGCTGTGAAGAAATTTTTGCACACACTATATATGTTTGCACCACTGCAAATGATTAGCTATCTGTCTCCTAGTCTATCTTAGCCTAACTACTAGACAAGGAACAAACCTTGGGTTGGTGAAAAGACAGTAGCGAGGTTAGGGTTAGGGTTAGAGTTAGGGCTCCCAACTAGCAATCACAGCTATTCAGTCAATGTAGATTTATTTGCTGGTATACTGAAATGAAGCTTTATTGAGTTAACACTGCACAAAAATGTATATACATTACTTGATGCTGTTTGATACAGGCAAACCTGTAGCCTAAAATCCAGTCTTTATCACAAAATATTTCTAATATTTCTACTTTGGGTAGTCTGCTGAAACTATTTCTACCAACAACAGCAAATTTCCAATAATGCAACACAATACAAATCTTTTAGTGAAGCTTTAATAAGGGTTAGCTCCTTACCTAAAATTTGTTTAAATTCCTTTCAGTGATTTGTAAAATACAGGTTGCAACTGTTACCTGACCCTTTAAAGTGCTTAACCAAACAGAATTTAGTAAATATGTTGAATCAAAATATAACGAAATCCTAGAGTATAAAACAGGGTTGAAATAAGCCAAAAGATCTAAAATGTCCCTGTATATGACAAACATCAAACCTAAAAATGTATCTCTCACATTCTCATGTAATCAAAGGATAAACTATGCATTTCTAAAACAATTTTGCCATTACAATTTATATCAGAAACTGCTTCATTTTGCTTCATATTGAGCTCTGTTTTACCACTGTCATCTCATGGGTTTCCATTAAAAGATAAATATTAATAAAATGTGCATCCATATTTTTTATTTTTTTTATTGTGGTTCAAAAGTAGTTAAGTAGTGGTGTTTTAGTTTACCCAAAACAGTCATCATTTATTTCTACATTTCTTACCTCGCTTTATCCTGGAGGTAAACACTGTTTCTGCATGAACACTGCATACATTTTATTATTGTTTTATGATGACAATGGTGATGACATCATACCGGGTATATTAAATGATGTCTGTACTGAGAGCCTCTCATAACCACGGGCCTTTCATGCGGACTTAAAAACCTTTCTATTTCATGACAACTTTTTTTCCTCTTCTTCCTCTTCTTCCTAAAGGGTTGTTTTTTGTTATTTTTCCCCCTGTGCATGTGTGTAGCGTCCTTGGGTTATAACCTGATAACTCTTCTGCCCCCAGCTCTCTGTCCATCCCAACAATAAGTGGTTGGGACTCATGCAATTGAAGATGTGGTGAGGTTTTCCCGCATCCGTGCCTCTGCTGTGGTAACCATGGTGACTGAAGCGTAGCTCAAATTAATCATCTGAATTAAGCTACTTTTTCACCCACACAAGAATCCCATGGACAGCTGCCATAGACTTAAGAGAGTTAAGTATCTCTCAGAGTTGCACACACACATTTAATCTTAGCATTCATGACTAAAAACTTTCCCCATTGAAATCTAGTAAAAGTGACTGTTTGTCATTGTGAAAACACACACACACCACAACCAAATGTAAGGTCTGCATTTAACCTATCACACATGCACACATAGAGCAGCAGGCAGCTATTAACAGTTCCCAGGGAGCAATGTTGTGGGATGGTGCCTTGCTCAAGGGTACCTCAGTGGTGCCTTCAGTTCACAAGACCTAACCACTGGGCCCAATAACTACAATAGTGTGTTTTCTGACTTTTCTTGACCTGGCCACTTTCTTTGTTTGTCATAAGTCTAGCTGTTTTATGAACAAAAATGGTTTGCTAACACCTCTAACTCCTTACTTTAGCACAACCAAGAGAGTTAAAAAAAACTCTAACCAGCTCTGGCTCAGCCTACAGCGTAACTGATGTGCTGTGCTGACAAACTTCCCAGTGGCAGCAGTAAAGGATGTGCAGAACCATCTCGCCTTTTTTCCCATATGATTTCACATTGTCCTCCCAATCCAAGTAGGCTTCAGTTCTGTCAATATAGCAATGGTCCAAAGCCATTAGATCAGAGCCAATTGCTGCTTGTAAATTTGACAATACTCAACACCATCGCATCAGAGTGTTGCCAATCGCTACCTGTAAATGTAATAATGCTTAAAGTTAATAGATCAGAATGCAGCTAATCCCTGCCTGTAAATTTTACAATCCTTAGAATCATTAGATCAGAGAGCTGCAAATCGCTGCCTGTAAATTTGACAATACTTAACATCATTTAATTAGTGCTCTACCAATTGCTGCCTGTAAATTTGACAATGATCAGTTCCACTGGATCAGCACTCTACTAGTCACTGCCTTAGCTGCCCTAGCCTTATCCCCCAAAAACAGAACAATAAGCTTCCCCCAATCCTAAACTGCCTTTACAAACACAGAAGACAGAATTATTTAGTTGTGCTCTTTTGAATTTCAGTGCCACCAGGGTCAATTTCCAGATGGCAGCTGTACCACTCAGCAGCTCAAAAAACTACTGTAAAATTAAAGTAAATAGAACAAGACTGTACTGTAAACTGTTGTGATGTCATTAACCATTGGGACATCATTGACTATTGCTACATATTTTACCCATGTGACATTGACCATTGTGAAATTGTTACGCATTGTGATGTATTTAACAAAGACAAAGACATCACCAACCTCTGACATAAGAAACTATTGTGACATCATTCACCGTTGTGACACCATGCAATGTGACATCAACAACTAATGTGATGTCATACATCATTGTGACATCACCAACCCCTGCTTATCATTAATATTTTACCAATAATCATTGTTAGATCATCGGTCGCTGTGACACCATTTACCATTATGACATCACCAACCATGGTGACGAGTACATGGAGCAATGCCTTTTTTTTGTAGTGCAGACACAAAGATGTTATATTGTCAAGTATTTTTTATATAAAATGCCATCAAAGCAAATGTAAAAATTTAAATATCCTGTTTCTGTTCAACTGCATGTACTTCCACCTATGTGAACACAATTAAGTCTTTCCCTTCTCTTTTTTCTCTGTTATTAGAACAGTTTGTGAGAAACCCAAAAAATACAAAGTATGTACATGTGATTTTCAAGTTAAATTACATGTCTTTAAATGGTACAAAAGTAATAAATACACTTTTGCTTAAATATATTATTACTTTTGTTGTTGACTGCAATCTCCTCCAATATAAGGTAAAAACAGAAAAAAGGTTGTGTTTGTGAAGCAATACCTGCAGCTGTTATGATTGCTGGACAACAACAGTGGTGCTAAATTAGGCAGGTGGATCGTGAAGTTACGTAAATAAGAAAGGCTCATTTAACGATGTTTGGTTGAGCGCAGTTTGTCCCATTGTCACTATTGTGTAAGTATATTTCTTCTAGTATATTTCTAGTATATTTCTACACTTTTGAACCTGTTCCTCGGTTATTGACCTTTAGAAGTTTAGGTAAAGGCCATGAGAAGGCTTTACCTCCGGAGGAGTCATCTTCCCTTCGGATCTTCCTTCAGGATTCAAATGGTATGTGTTGACTCCTTGTGCATTTATAAGGTATATTTAGATATTGGCTTAAATGTTTGTGGATTTTTGGCTTAACTGGCCCCTGCTGGCATTACCAGATGAATATTTCGGTAGCTACTTTTAGTCAGGTAAAATATGCTAATTGCTTCATGTTGGCATGCATGCAGCCGTGTTTGTAATTGTCTTGGATGTTCCAGTCAGAGGCTAGGCTTTTGGTGGTGGTGCAACTTCATGGACTTGATGCCTGCTGGAATTTGGGTTTGATGAGTTTTTATAGGCTTTATTTTAATATGTACTAGATATCTGTAAGAACAAAACTTGTAGTGAAGAAATTTGTTAGATCTGTTATCTAGATTACATATCTTTGCTGTTTGAAATGGTCTTGCTGGTGGAGTGCTGTGGAGGGCCTCGAGTGCCGAAATGAAATGAATAAAAACATCATTTCAATAATAATTATTTAATAATAATTTAAATTAATTAATTAAAATAGGAAAAAAATACATAAATAATTTGTTAAATACATAATTTATTAAAATATCAAATAATGTCATTTAAAAATATGTATGGTTTCACTGTTTAAGTGAATTTATTTTCGGTCACTGCGGCTCGTCAAAAGACCCTAACATCTCATTGGTTACCCTGCACAGCAAGTCCAGACTAATCGATCCCAGACACTGGATAGATACAGAGCCAGTGAACCCAATGCTGATATTTTAGGTGGTATTTGTCTTTACGTGTGTTTGGATAGGCGATTAAGGTGTCAACAAAAATATAGTTCCTGCCAATAAAAATCTAGATGGAGAAGACTTGATCTTAGTTGTGCACCTCAATGCTGGTACATGCGAGGTGAAGGAGAAATGTCAAAAGGCTGTCTGGAGCTGCTGAGAGAAGCAGTGAATTAAAAAAAGTTCTGATGAGAACTCCACAGACTCCGGCAGCTCAGGCACAGCAGATACCGGTCACACTGTGACAAACCCCTCTCCAGTGTAAGAAAAGCTATTCAGATTAGTAGTTAGGCTACTAATTGATGGCTAACGACACACTTACAGATTAACTAACAATATAGTTTCAGCATTTAATGTTATTGGGGATAGTATGCATGTACATTTTTTATCTGGTATCTAATTATGCAGAGGGATCATTGCTTATGGTGGCAGCATACAACTTGCTAGTTGGCAAAATGGTGTTGACTGTTGTTAATTACAAGATTTGAAATGATACTCTGCTGTGAGTTCAGGCAGTTTTAGCTGACTAATGGCATCATTTGTGATACATGGCATCATTTCTATTACAGCCGAAGTAGCAAGGCTCTTTGCTCCGTATAACGGTGGCAGCAGAAGGAATATGATGACACCCAGGAAGTAGCCAAGTAAATCAAAGAAGCTACACACACTTTCTGTTGTTTGGCTGATCACAAGGCTGATAATGTTCCAGACATTCAGCTTAAAGCAGACCTTGTTGCTTTAGGACTCGGAGAGCACAAAGTGATGTTTTCAGGTCAGTCTGAAACTAGGAATTTAGCAAAACACATTATTCCGTGTGGCTCACTGCAGTTATTCGTAGTTATACTTTAAATTTCTTTTCATTCTCAGATGTATTTCCATGTGTTCATTTACATTAGACTCAAACTTTAACTATGTTACAACTAAGCTGATGGAAGTGTTTCCAAAACTCCAAGAAGGGGGAAGCTTTGAACTTCTAAAAACTGCAGGATCTACCCGTTGTCAGAATTTTGCATTGCTTCAGTGTCCCAGCACAAGATCCAACTACGATGATTGGACAGGCTACAGTCTATATACGTCAACTTCAACAGGACTTACAATGTCTCCACCTGAAACATAATATAAAGAAATTGTAATGGTGAGTTTTAATTTTTTATAATTTTTTTTTATTACGAGAGCTCAGGTAATGCCTCTGCTTTGAACTTCCTTGTAGCTCTCACTTCAGTGTTGCCATGTGCAGCTCTAATGCTTAATTGTTCCTCTGTCTTGGAAGTTGCTTTGAATAAAAGCGTCAGCCAAATAAATAAAATGTAATAGAAAAATGTAAATGCCTCTGGTCCACTCATCTCTGCATCACATGTCAGAAGACAGTGAAAGTGTTCCAGTTGACAATGGTTTGTCAACACAATAGAGCTGCTACAAGATTGCACAAAACGTATATAAAAATATACAAAAAACTACACTTGTAACACATAATTAAATAAAAATATAAATAATTGCATTTAATAAATAACCTAATTAAATTATAATAATTCTTACTCTTGAAATATTGAATTTTTGTGCTTAATGCTGCCTTGCAAGCCTCTAAGTGAGGCTGAGTAAACTCAAAACAGCAAACAAATATTTTGAACAGAAAGTATTTTAATTGTTAGTATTTATTAAGACTTGCATTACTTACACTCATCCTCACTGCATTGCATTACTTACACTCATCACGGGCAGTGGTGGCCTAGTGGTTAGGAAACTGCCTTTGAGACCTGAAGGTCTCAGGTTCAATTCCCGGCCCGGGCACTACTGAGGTACCCTTGAGCAAGGTACCG
>JBBPDA010000025.1:3154918-3178912 GCA_037974385.1 Arnoldichthys spilopterus | reverse complement strand
GTTAGACAGAGTATATCAAATTCCTGATCAGTGATAATATCATTGATTATAAGGGTTTTGGAAGTAAGAGATCTAATCATGTGATGTGAGGGCTTGAGCCTGGCAATCTGACTGGCGCTCCATTCTCTTCTCTCTTACCGTTTTATGGTCCAGCTCTGTTAAATATCATTGCTAAGAAAAAGCAACACATTCTGCACCTTTTAAATCGGATTTTAATTGAGTTAGATTTCAAAATCTTCTGTATTTTTTTTATTTTTGACTTGCCACTTCTGCGATGGGTTGGCCTCCTGCCCTGGGTGTACCCCGCCCTAGGCCTGCAGTCAGACAATATGATTGATGCTTTTCTAGCCTAGTACAAAATTGCTGCCAGTTAGACAGCAGTCATGCAAGCTCTTCTTATACTACAACTCTAGGCTGAAGGTGTGGTATGAGTTTGCATGGTTGATATTAATTACACATGCAATCAGGTTTAGCATTCGGGACACTGTCTTAATAATAATGTGAGACACTATTATTTGGATACACTGTCTTAGATTGGTGAGAACATCTTCTGGTTAAAAAATGCCTTTAAAATGTCTCAGCATTGGTTCTGAACTATAACTGAAGGCTCTGTCACCTTTTGCAAAAAATTTTACAATTCTCTTAGATGTACTAAAATATGTGACATGATCACTTAGCCAAGTACTATAAAAACTTCTGATTATTTAAAAAAAAGGAAGACAATTTGGATTACTTTGGAATTTGGCAAATTGTATAGGTCCCACTTGTGCCACCAAAACAGTTCTGACCCATTGAGGGATGGACTCCACAAGTCTCCTGAAAGTGCTATAGTATCTATCACCAACATGTTAGCAGCAGATTCTTTAAGTTCTGTAAGGTTAACATTTTTAAAGCCTTCATGGACACTGAGAAAGTTTGAGTATAACCATGGCTGTTGCAAAGTCGAATTCAATCAGTTTATTAAATTCATCAATTTTGTAATCCCTCACTTAAGAAGAAAACAATAGTTTTCACCAGGCAGTACTGGGCACAAAATCAAATATGACATGCCTTCATGTCTATTCTTGTTAAACATTGATATATATGCTTCAAGATTCAGCATAGTAATATCTTACTCTACTAGCTACTCTCTCTTTCTTTTGAATAAACTAAGTGTGATTACTGAATTATTTCAACCATTCTCTATCTCTTCATTACTGTTCCGTTTCTGACCACAGGATCACTTTCTGAATATTTTAGGTTGGTAGATTCTGAAGTAGTCTGTAGTAATGTTTAGTTTATATCATTATAATCATTATTAATATGTATGAAGACTCAAGTATCACCTTGCAAGCCCCATTTCCTGAAAAGTTGGGATATTTTCAAATATTTTCCACAAATTAACTATTTGTTGGCTGCAACACACTCAACTTACACCCAACTTTTATTGAGCCATCAGATTTTGTATTTGTATATGTTTATTTGTACATGTTGTATATCACCTCATATGCTTACAGGGTGTGCACAGCAGCTACTAGTGAATCTGATGTGGGTGAAAAGAACAGGAAAGACACACTTACAAAATTCACAGGTTGTAGGTTTTTTTTTTTTTTTTTTTTTTTGCATTTTGATAAAAGGGGTTTGTAGATTAAAGAACTGCAGGAACATTGATAAGCATGGCTTTATTTGATTTCACTGGAGAACCTCAGTGAAGGTAAGATAAAAATTGCAGTTAATTAGGAAAATGTGGGCTCAGCAGTGTATGATTTCAGCTGAGTTACTGTTAATTCATCTTATTCATGTGGCAACCATTTTGCTTCATCACACAGAAGGTGGGTACAGGGTAATTAGTCAGTCAGCAGCAGCTGTTGTGCCCCCTGCAACTTCTGGAGGCATTGAAAAATGGGGAAATGAGTCTGTAAAAATACTGTTTTTTAAAAAATAATGCACTATACCAGCTTTAAAAGTAACAGGAATATAGGGCACTAACTGGATATAAAAGCATCAGATGCTTTTTGGAGTCTTATTTTTCACCACAGGTAAAATTACCATCTGGTTTCTATTAGTAAATTACTGTACACATAATTTCAATGTACTCACTGCTTCCCAGTTCAGCTTCAAGTGAATCCCTTTATTGTCAGATGTTTTAACTTGCATCATCTTCACATGCCTGATTGAGCCTGGCATGATTTAACTGGCTAATCTTCTGTTTTTCTTCTCTCTGCCACAGCCGTCGTGACATAATTAAAAAAAAACAACAACTCATGACAACCCAAAACTCTCATCTAAATGTTTTGCAAATTGATAGCACAAATTAATTTGTTTTATACTTGGAAAATCAACTGGAAGCTTTAAGCACCATACATATGTTCACTACTGAATAGATATCTCTCAGAATGTTGCTACCTTAATGAGGGTTGTAAGTTTATACATGGCTCTGTGTAGGATTAGCAGGGAGAAATTTTCTGTATACGCCATAAAAGGTTTGTGACATTTTGGCCTGTGAGGTTCTGCAAAACCTTTGCATTTTATGTCCAGATGCATCAAGATCTATGCCTAGAGAGCTGGGGCCAGTATAGCCACCACTGGGAGCTATATGAAGGAGACAGGACATCATTCATTAAATGTAAAGTGCTAAATGACATGCAGGCAATTTAAAACAGAAAACAATGTACAAAGTTTAGTCAAACATTTTATTTATGTGATTCATGTATTCAGTTTTCATTGATCTCAGATGAAGCATTGTTATATTTTAGAAGTGTATGATTTATCTCTGCCATTGACCAAGGCATTTCATTTTGTTTTTCAAGGACCTCTGCTATCCTCAGAGTCATGATGTGCCATCTCTCACAACTTACGGTTTTCTGGCTCTGTGGAGCTGGTTCTAGGCGAGTATGTCTAGCCAAAAGCTGAACACCAATAGTGCCTGGCTCTAAGTGATCTGAAAATATCAGTAAAATGAAGAAACCATTTGTGCAAGTATTTAACCCTTCATTGCATAGCGTCCCACAGATGTCCTGCGGGCTACTGTCTCCTGAAGCGTACCTGCCAATGAAAATGCTGTTGATCACAGTGGTGAATTTTTTCCAGTTTTTTCAGGCTACAAAACAGAACATAAACAGAAAAGTGTTTCTATTTCCAAATAAGTTGTAAACTCTAAGGACGAGGCCTCTAAACCGAGAATACCGAGAATATATATTCAATTGCCACATTTATAAATATTTAATTTTTCATACAGTATAATTAGTAATATACCAATGTTTCATGTATCACACCTGAACAAAGTTACAAGATAATTTCTGCACTTGAATCTATGCTGGTTTCTATAAAAGTGGACAATATATTTTATATTATTTAAATATAACCATATGGTTGTCAAATGAGCTTTATCAGTCTAAAATAACCTGTGTATGTTGCCTTTTAAAATAGCACTGGAGTACGTGATGTTAGTTGACCCTGCAACATATATTCACAGCATAGATAAAGGAGCTGCAGAGATTGTGGATGTCAAACAATGACAAAGAACATAGTACTACCCATGGCAGGCATTATAAGTATTGTGTAAAGGGAATTTGAGAAACTGGGGAACCAGAGCCTTCTGTGTAGATGTTCTGGACATGTAGAATTTGCTACTGCCATATTCTACTGCTGTACAAATAATGAAAGACATTCACTTATTGAAGAGTAAATTGTTTTCTTTGTATTTATTCTTTGTGTTTGGTACTTTAAACTGTGGGCTTATTGACTTTTTTCACTAAAAACAAACTAATGTGAAATTTAAAAGATAAAAAAACCCAAGCAGTAAGTTGTCACCCCATGTGTGAATTCCAGAGCCACATTAGCACTCAGTAACATATCTAAAATTTATTGAGCATATATGCATCTATTTACAAAGACTGCAAAGATTTCTGATTATGCATATGACAAATGGAATATGCTCTAATGCCATCCTGCCATCACAAGCCCATCTCATCCCTTTCCAATAAACTTTCATTTACAATGTGCCTTCTTGTGGCAACAGACCAGTACAGCAAGATAGAAATTTGGTGTTCCTAGGTTGTGTTTTTTTTTTACATTAAGTCACATATAGCTGTTTAATTATGGATTTTTAAACAAAATCAGCATTTTTGCATTTTCCTTGGATTATAGTTTAATGTTTTTTTAAAAACTGTTTGTGGTCAGTAAATCAAGAAAGAAAGATCTATTGTTCCTCCATATAGAACAGCTTTAACTCTGGGATGTTGGTGGGTTTCATAACATGACCTGTGGATTTCAGGCCCTTCCACAATATTTCTATTAGAAGAAGGTCAGGACTTCGATTGTCACAACTTTGGTCATTCCAAAACATTATTTTATATATATTTTTTTCCTTTTTAATCATTCTGTGGTAGAATGACTTGTGTGCTTAAGTTCGTTGCCCTGCTGCCTGACCCAGTTTATCTTCAGTTTACCGACAGATGTCCTGACATTACCATATAATTCAGAATTTATTGTTGTCTTAGTGATTGCAGGCTGTTCTGACCCAGACGTAGAGCTACCTTTAGGATTTGTGTGAAAATCTGATGATGTTTTTGTCATATTTATGCAGAAATATAGACAATTCTAAAGGGTTTACATATTTTTCAAGCACCAGTGTACCTGCTCAGTGGAGCTCCTGTTGGGATCATGTTGGTGTAGTTAATCAAAAAACCTAATCCTTTGCAAAATACTTTTTTCTACTCTCAAATCACAATGTGATCACGCAGCTTATTACTCACTGCTCATTATTTCTAAAACCCATACACATTTGTACCAGCTGTGAAAAATTAAAGGAAACCTGAAAGAAAAAGCCTGACTTTTGGTAGTAGATGACTAGTTATTCTTTATGTAATTCATTAATAGCTATTGCTATTTAAAAAAAGTAGGCTAAGCAGAAACAGCGGTCTGTTTAGGTAAAGTTGGGGCTCTCTTCTTATTTTTATGCATCAGTTTAATATAAGACCAATTAATCATGGAATTGCCAGTGCTTCAGTGCTTGTGATGTACTACCTATTTATAACTGAAACTGAACAGGTAGCTGTTGCAGATATCACACATGCACAAATTATGTAAAAAGACAGACATACAGTAAATAATGTATATAAAAAGAACTGTATGTTTTAAATGTGTTACATTCTTTTGATGTTTTCCATGCTATGAATGATGTCAATTATGATTACGTCCTTTTCAATGAAATTCTTTATATTGTATAGAATTAATCTATGGTTTAAAAGGATATAACAAATAAATCATGCATTTCTAAAACTTTGACTAGACCACGCATACTCTATAACAATATATTCTATTCAAACTGAATCATTACAAACATCTTCAATATGAAGAGTGAAACATCTTCTAATGTCATGTTCTGTGTCTACGTACTGCACAGAACTGGTTTCTGCTGCTTAAGAATGTTTCACATTGCATAATTTTACATTTAGTCACCCCTCTCTCCAGCATGCAACACAGTGGGGATGATTATGAAGTGCTCGGCCTCTTGCAGTATTTGTAACAGTTCTAGTCAGCTATGTGAAAATGCTGTGCCTGTTGCTATTCATTTGCTATGCCTCTGTTGCCAAATACCGGATGGTAGACGATAATATTGCTCTTACTGGCCAATGGAGCTCTAAGGTGATGGGCAGCTCTCTTGAGACAGCCGGGGGCAATGTCCAGTTGTCAGCAGCTCTGGCAGTCCACATGATTATAAAGACTGCAGCTCAGGTGTAAGTCATGCTTCAGAGTATTTTGATCATTTCTCTGAGCTCAGCTCTACTCAGTCCTGTCTATAGGGTGATTATAAAGAATATAATATTGGACAGATAGATGGTCTCCTGATAGATGTGTTGGAAACCACAGAGAAAATATCAGAATCTTTTGCAAAGAATTTGGAAGTAGTCTCTGTGCTCCGCAGAGAAAGCCTAAATAAGAAGGAGTTTTGCCTTAATGTTTCCAACTTTATGTCAAGCTTGCGGAAATAGAAGATTGATGATGATAACTAAGAGTTTCTTCATTTTCAGATCCATGATAGTGGTGGCTGATGGCAACTTTTTAACTGATGGGTGGGTCTATAGCTGTGCACATTGTTCAGGTCACAATTACACTGATCAGGCTATTTAAACCACTTGCCCATTATTATGTTGGTTCCCCTTGTGCAGCAAGAACAGCACTGACCGATCAAGAATGGAATACACAAGATCTCTGGAGGTCTGCTGTGGTTAGGTTATCCAACAAATCCCACAGACGCTCATTTAGATTACTTTCTGGGGAATTTGAAGGTCAAGTCATACCTTGAACACATTGTCCTGTTCTTCAAATCATTCCTGAACAAATCTGTAAAGTGCCAGGGGGCATTATTCTGCTAGCCTTTGCACATGCATCACTGAATCTTGGGTAATCATGACCTGTCACTGGTTCACTGGTTGTCCTTCCTTATAACACTTTTGGTAGGTACTTACCACTGCATACTGTGAACAATCCACAAGATCTGTAGTCATAGTCTCCCAGCAGTCTTATGAAAGAGATATAGGCTTGAATGAATGAGACTTCTTGAAAAAAATAAAACAAAAATGAATGAATAAAATAAATATTTGTCACAATTTAACCCTTGTCAAAGTTTGACATTACCATTTGAAATACTACTAAAATATACTGGAATGCAAATGCTTGAAGCATAAATGGAAAACAAAAGAATCCTTTTCATCCTGACTGGAGCAAGCCCTTGAATAAAGGCCTATTCACACAGAGCACACCAAGAACACATGTAAAAATTGCAATAAAGAGCATCTGTATACTAACAGCATTTGTCACAGAGAGTCTGTATCCGATTATCTTTGTTGTGTAATCTGTTGTGGGCAAAGGAGGAACAATTCTCTTGTTTTTGGTGGTTTATCTGCCATTGCATTTGTAAAACTCAATCTCAATCACTGAAGGTACTGAACTTTTTTTCAAGTGAGGGTATGTATGGGGGAGGGGTGCTGCCATTAGCTGGTCCATTAAATAAAAATGTGAATAGGTTTAATTGGGGTATGGCTTCTGGCTTCTGGCTTAAAGTGCTTTGAACACAAAATGTTTTTTTTCAATGCAGTTAGCATAAGTGGGACTTTTTGTCCAAGTTCTAAGTTATTCATAGGAGCCAGCCTTTTTAAAATCTGTCAGCTTTGTGCATTGAAAAGACTTCCTGTGCACCTTTCACCAGCACACCCTGGTATAGTGAATTATTCTAAATAAAGACATTTTGCAGAAAACATAGCTCCTGCATTAAGCAGCAGTGCTACAATTTTTCCTGCGGCTGTTTTGTGGTGTAGCGTGGACATAACCAAAAGGTCGTCAAAGCCCTCTGTTAGTGCTGGGCTCTCAGAATCATCCTAACGTTCATAATGTAATATGCCCTCTTGTGCTGCTTGAAGATGGTTTTGTGAGGCGTTCTGCTGTGGGTAATGCTCATCACTGTGGCATGTTTATCATTTCATTCATTAATGTAAAGGAGAGGTGTTTGGAACATGGAGAAAACAAGTTTTTTTTTTTTTTTTGCTAAACTTTCATTTTTTCAAGAATGTCCTTAATCTCATGTGTGCAAACATAATTTCATGGTGATGCTTGTGTATGTTTAGTAGCTTTATAGAAAAAGGAAAAATGCTCTTGTACTTTTGCCCAGCTGTCATATATAGACATTTTGCCTAGTCTGTAAAATAACACTTTTTTTCCTGTGATAAGCTTCAGTGAGTGCTTTGCTTGAGTACTGTGACAGACCCGATTTGATTCACTCAATCTTCCAGTCAGACGGGGCCTTAAAAGCATGTAAGTACTGATAAATGTCCATTTCGTGTGGGTGAGCAGCATAATTTGACAGGCAGTGACTGAGGAACATGTGGCTTGAGAAGCTGACAGGCTTCTACCAAAGCATTCTGATGCATATCTGCCATCTGTGTGTGCATGTGACAGAAAGAGAGAGAAAGACTCACCCGCTGTTCTGCTGTCACGCAAAAGCTGTTGCTTAGCTGGAGGGAGACAGTTAGAGGGTCGAGCATCTTTGCTAAATGAGGCAAGTAAGGTCAAGATAAAATGCATGCATGATTTGGTAGTTAGAGACAGGTTAAGGCCATTTGAAGAAGAGTGTAAAATATAAAAAGCTATAGAATAGGAATCTAATATATGAGCAATATGGGGTAGGCCTGCACTTGAATTAAGTATGTTCTGGTGCTTATACATATAAATTACCTTTGCTGCCCAGTACAAGTAAAGTCTTGTACAGGGATTAGACATTAGGAAGGAAACCAACAATTTTCGGTGACCTATATCTTTAGGTTTTTAAGTGGGAAAGAAGCAGAAGATTTTGCAGCCTAAAATGCTTGAGCACAGTACACAGCACTGTGTGTGTTTATCTACTACAAGCAGCAAAAATATCTGATAAAATATTCATACACTTTAGAGTTTTGCGTGACTGATAAAAGACACCATTTGGAGAGAGAAGCAATTCCTGTGTGTAGTGTGTAGTTGGAATTGCTCAGAAGAGAGGGCAGGAAGGAATGTATGTAGGAAACATAATTGCCAGGGCACCAATAATCTTGCTTTGCCACATTCTTACAGGTACTGAAGGATGGGCAAGGTGCAGCCGATTACACTCTCTGCTGTATCTTGGCCTTTTCCTGTGCAGTGGGAAAAAAAATAGGGGACTTTTTGTCAAATGTCTTTGGTAGCTGATATTGAGCCAACAGCTAACTAACATTCAACCCAGTATGACTAATCCAGTTTCTGAGTGTCTTTATGTGCTCTTTCCAAGTGGAAAATGTGTTTTTCCAGATCAAGAGTCAAAACTAAGACCAACTGAAATCAGCATTACTTGTGCAGCTAACTTTTGAACTGTGCTTTAGTAACTTCATTGTTCTAATCCTGTTACTTAAGACATCCATGTTAATGCTAAAGTCAGCCTTCAGTACAGGTGTTAGTAATGCACACATCCCATCAAACAGACTTTTTCATGATAGAAATGCTTTACATACTGATGTCATTTCATGCGACCCCCCCCCCCCCAAGAAAAACAACTTTTGGATTCCATGCTAACCTACTGATAAGTACGTATTTATTTATTTATTGATTTTCACCAGAACTGCTGTGTAAAAAATATGCTAATCCATCAAGTAGAGGTGATAAAACACTTTCCATTAAGATGCTGTAGCCTATTCTTGACATCCCCCTCTGTTAGTGTTGAAAACTTCGTTTATTTTTGAACTTCATTATTTTCTTGTGTCTCCTCCTCAGTTCTCTATATCAGTTCACCATGATCTGTGTTTGTTGTAAGAAGCACATGAGGGAAACCTGTTACATGACATTATTTTGCTCACAAATGTGTGCCAAATAAAACAAAAAAACAAAAATGTTGGAAATGTAGGAAATATCATTGTTTCCATTGCCTACATGGACAAACTATTAAAAGCTTTTTTATTGAAAGACATTTCTCATTAAAAATTCTTTGTATTGAAGTGAGTTTTCTTCAAAAGACTCTCAAAAGCAGGGTTGTCAACCTGGGCACTTACTAAACATGAGATTCGACAAATTAGCTAATTACCATCACTTCAATTCGGAGTGTTATGCTGTGCATGGTTGTAGCCCCAGCTGACCTGTTGCAGATCTCAAAAATCGTACCCACTCACTTCAGGACCAAAGCTTCTGACACCTGTGATTAGTCTTGTAGTGTAAGCTCCTCTGCTAGTAGGAGCAGCAATGTGAGATTCAAGTGTCTAGAACAACAATATTGGTAAAGAGGTTATTGGAGAAAAAAATCTACCAAATATTGACTGAAGCTGCTTTGGCTAGGAGAAGTGTTTTAGTTGATGTTTACACCATTCTTTCTCCTCTGTGGACACAGGCATTCTGCATGAATTCAGAAAATGCAGGGGAGGCTATAGGTCTATAAAAAGAGTGTTAATTCTTGTGAATGTATGTTCTCTTTCTTTCTACATAATAGACATATATTTGGTTTTGCTATAGTTATATACATGCTTTGTCACTGAATGTGTGAGCCTTGCTTGTGATTGTTCATGTAGTGGAAACAATGCTGCGTTGCCAACAATACCTCTATAAGTTGTCTATAAGGGTGATTGGTCAGTGTTCTGCTCAGAGTAGTAGAGTGGTTCCTAAAAAGAATTTCTTAATTAGCTAATTAGGATAATAAAAAAAATACATTTTTCTGATGAAACCCCATCATAACTAGACATCCAAAATGTTGATTGGAAACAATAGACAAAGATGATGCCTCTAAATTTAACTCCATAATGCAGGATTTCCCAGCTCCCTGGATTTCCCAGTTCAAACACATCTCATCCAAATGTTTAGGGAGTGCATTTGAGCAGGAAAATTACCAAACTATGCTGAACACCAGCCCTCCAGGACCAGATGGGGAATCCTCCTCTAAGGCCTTGTTCACACTGCAAAGAAAATCTGAATTGTTTCTTAAATGTGAATAACTGAAACTGACTACCTTTGCTGACAATACCTGACTATATAATTGACTATACCTTAACAAGTACAGCAAATTACCATACAGAGTAAAAATGAGTTAGCTAAATGTCACTGCATGTTCAGGCTATATCTAATAACCCATAAGTGACATTCAATGACCTCTGTGTATGATATTGTGCTATATAAATAAACTTGCCTTGCCTTGCCTAAAGAAATAACATAAAAAACCAATCTGATCCAACTTACTCATATGCTAAGGAAACTGATTCGTAATAGAGTGGAATGACCACCAATTGTAATGAAGTTGGAATAGTTTTTTTTTTCTAGTAGAACAGTGCTAGCATAATATTTTATGGTATGATGACCTTAGCATCTCTGTGCATCTCTGTGCTCAGTATTGTCTTATTATGCACTTGACATTCTGAAAATAGTCAGTACAAACTGGTTGAAAACGTTTGAGAGAAGAAATACTGTGAGTCCCTTTTAACCAAAATGTCAACTTGAGATCAGGTTTAGCTCAATGAGGTGAAAAGATGCATCACTGCTCAAGAACACTCCCGAGGGAAAGCTCCTAGCAAACATGCACTTGCAACACTAAGGAGGTGAGATAGTTGAATCCATGAAAAGAGACATGTAAAGACTTTTCTCTGTTCTAACCTTCTTGTATTGCTGTTAGCTTCCCAGCCCTCTGTTGTCTTGTGAAGGTTCTTCAAAAACCAGTAAGCTTTTCTCTTTCACTTTTGATCTTGTGCTTTTTCTGCTCACATCCTCTGCAGTGTGCATTACTGCTACTTTCAAAGCCTTCCTTGAATGTTTTTGAATGTTTTTGCCTGAGCTGACTGTGAATTAGTCCTTGAAATAGCATGGTGAAATCGCTGTAACACATAAACTGATATTCAATAAGTAATTTGATGTGTTTTTACTAATTAGCACAATAAATGATATATAAACCCCATTTCCAGAAAACCCCATTTTTTCAAAATGCAATAAAAACAGAAATCTATATGTCAATTAACACAAACCTTTATTTAACAGACAAAAGGACAAAGAAAAGATGTCAGTAGTTATACTGATCCACATATGTTTTAGATATACACAGATTTAGAATTAGATGGCTGCAAAACACAACAAAAGTCAGAACAGAGTTAAAATAAAATTAAAAAGTGCACAGAAGAATGTGTATTCAAGAAACAATTGGTAGCAGTTGAGGAATCATGATTGGATATAAATGTAGCCTCAATTAAAGACATAAGCTTTGCAAGGAAGGATGGGTCATGGGATCACACCTTTATGACAAAATTTGTGAGAGAATTTTTAGTTAGTTTAAAAGGAACATTCTCAGATTGTAGAGATGGCAAAGCCAGACCACATTCTGCATGCGCTACAACAGCATGGCTTCACAGACACAGAGTAAGTGTGCTTGACTGCCAGTCAACATAATTGTCTTTTGTATATGTCTACAAAACAATTTTTTAATAAATATTTCAGAGAATCTGTGAGGTCATACTTCTGTATATTTCAGGTATTTTGTATTCTTTTGGCTTATTGAGGTGTACTGAAGTCATGAAAAGGGACCCACTGCTCTATATTACCAACCACTTAACTTCATTTCAAAAGTTTTATGAGAGTGATGTGTGGTATTAGCTGCAAGGATCATGAGGACATTTTGTTGTGTCTAGACTTTTGTTCCAGAAGGAGAGAGATATAAAAAGCCTTAGGTGTGACAGTGTGTCAGTGAGGTGAGACAGCTGCAGAACATTTTCATGGCGAGAAGAAGAGGTGGGAAATTGTACTTGCTCATGGGAATACTGTTTCCCTATGATTAGAACTGCACTCAGAAAAATGTCTTTATATGCAGTGTTGTTTCCTAATTATTTAACGTTACTTTATGCAGTGTCTGCCATGTTTGGAGATATAATTTGATACCATCTAGAATTCTTTCTGTTTGTGAAAAAAGAAAAATGTATCTGATGACACATTCAGTCTTATTAGCTTATTAGCCTATTTAAAAATCTAAATCTTAAATCTTACAAAAATCATCATTAACATGAACCTTTATTTAACTGACAAAAGTATTAAGATTTGAATAGTTTTACTGACCAACACAAAGGTGTGAGACTTGTAATTCAGGTAACATTTTCACAGTAAATATACTGCAGGCACATAATGTAAATGATCGATTACAACTGTCAAAGTAGTCTACAGACCCTCATATTGCTGAAAAGGTAGAACAGAATACACCTACTCTCAAAAGATAAATGTACTAATAGATTTTGTGGATTTCCTGATACGTAATCTACTCTTCATCTAAGTCATTCTCAATCCTTGTCCTGAAGTACCACTGCCCTGCATTTTGTAGAGTTTACCTGCTCTAACACACCCAGTTGAGCAGAGCAGGAGCTTGTAAAATAGTTGCTCCTGTCCTGGGTGTACTCTGCCTTAGGCCCGTAAACAGCTGGGATTGGCTCCAGCTTCCCCATGATCTGGAAATGGAAGAAGTGGTTTAGAAAATGGATGGATGGATGGATAATTGCATCAGGGATGTTGGGTTTCAAGAGAAACTGTAAATATGCAATGTGATGCTCCAGGACCAGGGTTGAGGATCATTTGTTCAGAGCAAGTAATTCACAAACAGATGTATCAATCTGCCTTTAGCTAATGAATAAGGTCTAAGGACTGTTAGAAGAGGGAAAAACGTCAATCTCTTCAGAGTATTAGAAACCCCAAGATCAGTGACTAAACAAAATTGGTGGAATGAACCAGGAGCCACTGGAATTTATATTAAAATAATAATTATATTAGTATTATAATAATGTTTAAACATACATACATTATAGCCAAAGTTTCACAAACCATCTCTCAGCAATATGTGTTGCAAGATACTCACACTTGGTCTGCAGTCCCTTATAAAGGAGATCATTTGACATTTCTGTCTTGATTTCTTTCACCACTTGCGCCCTAGTCTACAGTAAACATAATTAAGTAGTTCTGTTTGGTTTCGCTGCAGTAGTGGTCAGGTGCCTTTCTTTTGGCCAGTTATTTTGAGCATCTTTTGGCATTTCAGGGTTAAAATGCAGAAACTACAGACGTCTCTTTGTAGCTTCCCTTATCTGCATTTTCTCTCTTTGATTCCATACCAACATACAATAAAATGAAATACCGTCGTCTTTTTTTCTATTTTTTGTGTGCTGGTCATATGATCTGTTAGCGCAGACCAGTACACAACAATATTTAATCCTTTAAGATTTTTGAAAAAACACGATAAGATGAAGAAGACAATAGCCCCAACTGCCAAGCGCGCAATGCGTTATATGTAACATCCCCCAACATGGTGTCTCAATCCCACAATTCTGTGCATTGGTGATGTATGTGCACCTTCTTTATTGGCATGGTTGTCTGGCCAGGCGGCGCGGAGTCTTTGTCCCTGTTTGGCAGTTGTGGCTGACTGCTTTAGCCACACTGGACTCTCACCGGTAATTTGGTAAAGGTTCTGGGTTTTAACTCAGGGTATCCCTTTCTTCCCCTTTTCCTGTTTACCCCAGCAGATAGTACTGAGTGACTGTCTGCTGGGGGAATTTTTATATTTTATTTTAACTCGAGTCCGCCTGTGGCTGTGTAGGCAGTGAGCCCCCTTCCCTGGCTCTCTGACAAGCGTGCCAGCCACAGACAGACCGGTAGAGGCATGGATTGCCTGCGCTCCCTCTTGAGTTGAGGTTTTCTCTGAAACTAATAGTAGGCATGCCGATCATATGCCTGGAGCGCCACCACTACCGTTAGGCAGACTCCCTAAAGGCCAAAGAGCAGGCGAGCTTGAGTGGGTTCCTGCATGCAGCTGGGGTTCGGCTAGTAGGAGCCCATGCTTGCTTCTAGAGATTCCTTTCCTTTACTCTTAAACCCAGTTGCCTTTTCCTTTACCGACATTGCCTCAGGGTGGCCCTACGTACGTTAACCACCATCATGCTCTGTTTACATATTGTGCAATGATCCACCTGTATTTGGCTAGGGCCAATCAACTTGTCTAGTATCGTAAAGTGAGCTGGGAGGTGGTGTCCCCTTTGCTCTTCTGCATTTGGGCTCTTCTGAAAACTTCAGCTGTGCCGGCATGTTACAGTATTAGATAAGACAATGCGGTAAATCTGTCTGATTATATCACTATTTTAAAAAATATCCATTCTTTTTATTACCTATAAAAGTATATAATGTAATAGTTTTTCCAGTCACATTTTGTAATGCTTTATGTCGGGCAGCAAACACGGATGGACACCTGGTTGTGAAAACAACGGCCTTACACATTTACATATTTAGCAAGTCTACTTTATTTTAGATTCACTTAAATCATGTTGAAATTTCACATTTCATGATACAGTAAATAATTTTTTAAACTGAGAATTACACCCTTAATTGTCATTCACTGACCACTTTCTGGAGCTTGGGACAAAATGCAAAAAGTGTATAAATGTTCGTGGAATCTGATTTCCCTACAGTAAAAAAAAAACCATGCTGTCACTTAGTCCTAGTCGGTGACACAATATGTGCTGACCGTTGTCTCTGCATATGCCCTGCACTCTTTCATTTATGTCAGCTTTCACAGCTGGAAACCAAAACGTACCAGACGTGCTGTCATGGCAGAATGCAATGATGTGCAATTTACAGAAGACGAAGGTGCGTATATGTTTGTCAGTCCCTCGGACATAATATGAGACATTCTGTCAGTCCTTGACAGAACATGTTGCACATGCTTGACTGAATGTGATGTGCATGTGCTATACAAAGAGAAGGGGAGCGAGCTGGAATGAGAGAAAATACAGGCAAGAGTGGACGAAGTAATTTCTTCTTGATGGAGCAGTGTAGTCATACAGGAGAAGTACATAAACAGATGGAGGAGGGATAGTGACAGGGTATAAGCTTAATGACCCTGCCACCCTGCCAGACCAGTCACATGCCTTAACATAACAGATGGGCAATCTAAATATTACCCTGCTTTACTGATTCAATAGACACTCTTACAGTGGTAACTTTGCTATTATATTACTTTGCTGTATAATCCATTTCTATTAAGAATAATTATGATTGTCAGGTGGATAAATGTTTGGCAAAATGATTACCATGGTAGGGAACAGTTGGAATAACAGATGACTCTTGTTCTCAAATTCCAATGTGTCTATTACAGATGTTTGTGAAGCACAAAGTTTTTCTTAATGTTCTTTAGTTTCATTTTTCAGTTTAATACGGTTTAGTGTCCTCTTTAAAGAGTATAATTAACACCTTAGTTTAGCCTTTCTGTATGTGTTCTAGCCTGTATTTAATGTAATTTAATAGGTGTTGATCGATGTCTATGTCTGTCTCAGTAGAGGGGACAGAGAAAGATGGCCATTGTGCTGTTACTGTAGTTACTCAATAATTGTACTGTATAAAGGGACCATATGGGCCGATTTCCCAGACATAGGTAATGGTCACTTTTAGATTAAAAGAATTTCCAGTGGAGATTCAGAGCTGTCCAAGTCTAGGCTGTCTAGAAACCCATATGTTTGGCTTTTAAGCTTGTTTTCAGAGGCGGATGCAGTCACTAAGGTACTGGCATGTGCCAACCAAGCATGTTCCACAGTAATGTATTGCAGAAGCCTTTCAGTTCACTTCATAACTAGCTGTCTACCTGTTTGCCACTGCTATGATCATGCTAATTTCTAACAGCACTAATGGGATTTTCAATTCTAAGTTAAATAAATACTAAGCATTTGTATTTACATTGACATTACAACAGCTCTCTAGACTAAATACTTTTGGGGCTTGTAACAGTAACATATGCTTTAGTTAGGCTGCCCGACTCCTTTGACCTCTTTGAATATAACTGGAGCTTGTTAGCTCAATTTAATGTCCTAATTACTGAGATGACAGAATCGATCCATTGATCCCACATAACAGCAAAAAGACTCTGCTAAATCAGTCACTAACAAGTATGATGTTTAAAATATGTGATATTACATCTTTGCATTACACTCATTTGTCCTTTAGAGATGTCTGTATGTGATCCGGCAGATGCAACAGTGAAAGTTTGATGGCTGGATGAGTGGGTATAGTTATTAGAGTGGGGAAAGATGCTTATTTGATGTGATGCTTCATTAAGCAGCACATTCTTAAAGCCTATAAAATTACATGGCACCTGTAGAAGCAAAATACCTCAAATGGTAGCATGTTTTTCAATTTCCCAGGTAGCAGTTACAATGACAAATACTGTATATCAAACTGGCAACAAAAATTAGGTATTGTTTTTATGTGTCTCCTCTTAAGGTTGTTGTAGATTGTGGCCAAAATGTGAAAGTGACTATTTGTCATTGTGAACACACTCAAGTACCAAAACAAAACATTACCTCTGCATTTAACCCATCACACGTGCACATGTGGAGCAGCTATGCAACCATATCCTATCATTAACAAGCTACATTTCCTTTTTCATTGAGGAAGGACTGCTTATGACAACTGGTTAATAATAATAAGAATAAGAATAATAATAATAATAATAATACATATATATATATATATATATATATATATAGTTCTGGGGAGTGGGGCCTACGGGGACGACCTCAGTGACCCAGAAGTGTCAGTATGCATGCTCGGTGTGGCAGATCCTGCAGTGTGCACGCTGGGCACTGCTGCCCCCGCAACGTGCAGGCTGGACCCGACTGACCCAGCGGCATGCAGGCTGGACCCGGCTGACCCAGCAGCATGCAGGCTGGACCCGGCTGACCCAGCGGCATGCAGGCTGAACCCGGCTGAGCCAGCGGCGTGCAGGCTGGTACCATGGTCTGGCAGTGCGGTCCGGAGTGGCGCCACTCACCTCTCCTCACAGCTTGCAGCCTGGGCTTCACTGCTGTGGCCCTGGAGCTAGCTCTTCCTGCTAGCTCCTTGCTGGCCCTGGGGAGAATAGCTTCCTGCATCAACTGCGATCCGGAAGGAGCAGGAGCTTCCGGGGTCGACAGCTGCGACCTGGAAGTGGTGGTGTTGCTCACCGCCATCCCCCTCTCATTGCGACACCCCCTGGCATTCCCCTTCCCCCGCCTTTCCCCTGGAACTCTGGTGACGTCACGTGCACCCTTCGAGGTGTGGTTTCCATGAAGGCAGAACAGACGTGACAAAAAGAGGTTTTATTAAACTAAAAAAGCCAGGACAGAGACCAAGGCAGTGTACCGAAGCACAGACAAAGACAGACAAGGAGGGACGCCCACGAAAGCCCTTTAAATCCTTTGATAATTGCCCACAGCTGAGCCAGAGCTTCGGCTCAGCTATGGGGGCGGGGCTAGGGCATCCTCCTAACAGGCCTATAAATATGAAGAGCTGTAACAAAGCAATCTTTCCCTATACTTACTGTAACAACAGCAGCAACTGAAAGTAAATGACATAATAATAAATATATAGATGTAAGGGGAGCTGAGGCTCCCCCTGGAGGTCGTGAATGGTCAGTATCTCCAGAGTATTAGGTAGCCATGCCCCTCCCAGGTGGGGCTCATTTGGGGACATCAGGACAGGCCTTCAAAAAGGAGACAGATCCACACATAGTTGTGAAGTCTCGTCAGTATTTTCTGTGATTCTGAGTGTTCTGGAGGCAAGCGTCAGAGGGAGAGTACTGTAAGGGAAGCTGAGGCTCCCCCTAGAGGTCGTGAACGGTCAGCATCTTCAGAGTATTAGGGAGCCAGGCCCCTCCCAGGTGGGGCTATTTTGGGGACATCAGGACAGGCCTTCAAAACGGAAACAGACCCACACATAGTTGCAAAGTCTCGTCAGTATTTTCTGCGATTCTGAGCATTCTTTCTGTGTTTTTGGATTTCTTGGATTTTGACTTATTTTTTTAACTTGGATTCTGATTCTTGCCTGACCCCTTGATATGTCTGGCATGTGTTTGAACTCTGCCTGCCTTTTTGATTACATCTTTGTCTTGCCTCCATCATTCCTGATTGCCGTGAATTTTGACCCTTTGCTTGGACTGCACTACGATTCCGCAATGCCTTTGATAACCGTGTTTGCCATGTGTTGTGACCCTTTTTCTGAAGATTTGGAGTTTCTTATTAAATACCAAATTGAATCTTTCTGTAGAACATCGGATTAACAGATTAATGTTAAGCTGCAGCATCTTTACCATAACATTTTAACATCCCAGTCTGTATTTTATTTCACTAGACATACTTATTTCACTGAATACTTTTACACAATGTTAAGTAGTATTTTTTCAGCAGGTTAAACATGACGTTAAACATCCGTCCTTCATTGGGAAGCTCAATCAGACGGTACTTTATTTGAAATTAAGAAGTTAAGGGAAGTACTGGTCAACTTTATTTTTGACTTTTGATATAATAGAAACTGTTGATTAACTGTTTCATTACAAACTGAACATGATGTTTCACCACATAATTTTTCACATTGCAGTCACTGTATATACACTGCCTCTCAAAATCCCTTGCTTTAATTTGCAGTCCAATTTTAATCACTGTAAAAATTCTTACTGGTTTTAGAAACTGACTTCACTATGAATATAAAGCATTAAATGTATATAATGTGATGTTACACACTTTAGTCTTGGCAATGTAAGTTAGCAAACAGTGATTAGGCTGTCACAGGCTGTCACCTTCTCCATTTTATTATGAAAGGGTATTTTGTGCTCATATCATGGAGTTTGCACCACTATAGCCTTGCTGACAGGCAGACTAACATTATATGCAGAGACTGAATTTATTCAGGACTGCAGTGGAAAAAGCCTGTTTGAAAGCATCTGTTTTTATGGCTTTTTAATGTTAATTTAGTTTCATTATTTATTTTATCTGCATATGGCATGAAGTTCAGTGAGTCAACAAAAAGAGACTTCAACAGCCAGCCTGACTTGTTAGTTCACTAACTTAGCCACATACCAAATTTTTTCAGTCATTCATTTTTTTCTTCTGAGGTCATACTTTTTATGTGTATTTGGATTTAGAAAATGGATAGAATTTCACAAGCTGCAGTAAACTTAAGATATGTATGTGAGATATTAAGACATGAATTATGGGAATTTTAAATTTACACACATAAAAGCACATCAATTTTAAGAAATAGCTGTTCACTTGCTGCCATATCCCACCTCCCTGAAAAGTGCCAGAGAAAAGAAATAACTAGAAGTTATTGTTGCATATAGGTGGCATAAGGCTTAGAAGCAGCCTAAACAATGACTGACCATAGCCACTCACAGAAACTTTGATAAAATTATTAAACCTTCAATCAGATTCTTTTGAGCTCATCTGTATGGATATACCGATCCTGACCATGAGCTCTATTTACTTTCAGAGCATGCAAAAATGGGAACAAAAAACTTACAAGACTATCTACCCTACCCCACTGCCGTAAAGTAGCAGACTTTTGCCTATGCATGCACAAAGCCCTGTTTTACAGCATAATCTCCACCTCCTCCCTATTAAATCTGGCAGACGTGTCTTATTGTGTTCCCTGTTCAGTTGTGATTTGCATTCACAGGTGGGAGAGGAGGACAGGCTTTCATTAACAGCCATTTTAATTGCTAATTGACTATGCTAATGAATAAGGATGGAGAAAGGCTAGGAGCAGCTAACACAAAGGCTGCAGCTATGGTACTTTTCAAGTGAAGCAATAGTTTAGCTGCTAGCACTGTTCAACATCTAGTGATTTTGAATGCATGTAGTGTAAAGGCTAAATAACTATCACACTGGTAATTGTTCTCCCTATAGATTTGTCTAAATAGACAAAGTGAGGATGGAATATGTCTCATTGGTTATATCTATGAAAGTCTGAAATGGCAATTGTTTACTTTAGATACAAAATTATGGAATCAAGAACTCATTTCAGCTTGGTATGTCAGCCTTGTCTGTAACAAATTATTAGTGACAGTTTTAATGAGTTACGTACACCACACACAAATAAATAAATGTTGACTTTTTTCTAATATGTTAACAGAATGAGTTGAATGCATGTTTTTGAGAGAGTGTGCAAGTCTGCGCTTGGCAGGCTGCAGATCTAAACAGTGCCACACATTATAGAGCAGGTTAGATTCTGACTATTTGGTACTCTGCTGATAGAAATGCCAATAAAAACTTCATGTATGACAGAGTAATGCCATGTCTGGCTTTGGAGTCACGAAATCAAGCCTGTTGGGTTTTAAACCTTAGTATGCTGGTTTAAGCTAATGATATATAGTTAGTGGGGCAAAAGTTCCACATACTACAGAACATGTATGGATCCAGCTAACTAATGTTAAAACGACAAGCTTCGACAATGAAAACTCATATCTAAGAGTGAAAAATGTAATGTAGTGGTAAGTCTTGATGAACTACTGACCAACATAGTTTTTCTGTTTATCTTGAGATTAAATTGCACCAAATGGAAAAAAAGGACATGTAAACTGGCACTGAATGCACAGGGAGACCTTGTGAGAGTATGGTCATGAAAAACATATGGCTCTACAGTGGAAAAGAAGTAAAAAAAGTCAGCATTACAGTAGTTTCCATTTGGGCTGTCACTACCAGTTTTATTAGTAATCTAGATTTCTGTCTGAACAGTAATCAGAGGAAATCACACTTTTTGAAAAAAAAAAATCAGTTAACATTAACAGGTAATTCAAATTATCTTTGATATAAGACTTTTTACTACTGATGTCAAAAAGCAGCTTTACAGAATCAAGCCCCCAAGGAGCTTGAGGCAAGGAAAAACTCCCTAAGTTGGAGGAAGAAACCTTGGGAGGAATCAAGACTCAGAAGGGGAACCCATCCTCCTCTAGTCGACACCAGATAGCAATAAAAAACAAAGAAAAGTAAAAAAAAACCCTCAGTTTATAAGACCCATATTAGTTAGTTAGGTCTGTAAGTTTTATGGCTAGTAGGTGCATATTAACAGCATATTAAGCACATCGAGATGGTCCATGGTGGTTAAACTTTTCTGAAGACCGAAAAGCCGGAGGCCTCACTAATGGACAGTCTGGTCTAAAGTACAAGTTGGTTGGAAACCCTAGCGATAGTAAATCAGGCTGAATGAGATAGGAGCAGTCAATAGTAAATTAATAGTAGTAATAATAATAATAGTAAAATTTTGAAATCGATATGGAATTTGACTGAAAGCCAATGAAATTTTGATAATATTGGTCTACTATAATCAAATTTTATACTTTTGTTAAGACCCTGGCTATAGCTTATTGGACTAATTGTAGCCTGTTAGGGTCAAAGTTCATACATCCTGATAGCAGGGCATTACAGCAATCTAGTCATGAGGTGATTTTCAATTTTTTAAAGATTTTTTTTAACAGTAATTTGAAGATTTTTAAGCAACATTACCTATGTGTGAATCAAAGAATAGAACTGAGTCTATAGTGACACAAATCTTTTACAGTTGAGAGGAGAGTGACTGGAGAATTGGCAAGGTGTAGCCTTAGGCCTTTTTAGCAGACTTAGTTTAAGTTTATTGACTGGTACATACAACATTGTGTCATCTGAGTAGCAGTCAAAGCTAATCCTGTGTTTGCAGGACCATTATCTTGCCAACTGCTAAACATTATTGTTGTTTCATGTTCAGATTCTGAATTACATAAATCTAATCTAAGACTATAGGCATGAGGTCTAAAACTTGGCTAATTAGCCTGGTAACCCCAAAGACTTCTGTTACTATAAATGAGCTGTAGGCTAATGATCTTTTAGCTTTCCTGTAATTCTTTTCACAGTGGACACAGTGGAATACTGCTATGCTGTCAGTGAGCAATACAGATTTAAATAATGTTCCTTTGTGCACATATTTGTTGCAATGATTGCAAGAATGAGCAAACCCCTGCTGAGCTGAAATGAGAACAGTTTACATCCTTGTTGTGTGGTCAGCAAGTGTGCCATTCATTCGGCAGCATATGTGGCCTTCATATCAGAAAGTTTTAATGTCACAGGGTACATTTTGTAGTCTGTAGCTGAATGATGCTAACAGCACTAACAAATAATGCTTTCTCTATTACCTCTCTAAAATATTATTTTCTGTGAGACCTGTTTGAGACATAGGGTCTTTTTTACCAGACTAGAGACATGGTATAAATAATTGAACCACTCTCCTGGCTTGAATATTGCATGCTAATAACTAAAAAGGAGTCCTAAAAGTCACCAGTGAGGGTGGCGCCAGAAGGGAGGAAGGCAGTCGTGCGAGCAATTAAACGGTCCAGAGAAAAGTAGGCCACACCAAAATTACAGTGTTCTCTTGGGATCCCTAAAGACAAAATGGAAAGCCGGGAATTAAAGAGGACCACAGAACTTGCTGTATTTGAACAGGGCATATAGGACATGTGGTTTCATGTTGGTGTTAAACTCAAGGACAGGGAGGTCACCAGCGATCTACAACACAAAGAACAACTGTGAACTTGTGTTTATTGACCACTGATTTCTTTGCTTTACTGCGCACTATGCTTGTTATTCTAAAAGCACGCCTGAAACTGCCTTTAAATGACTTACCCATGTTTATTCTACAAATGTGTTTTTATAGTGTTTTTCATTTCGAATGAATTTATTTTGTATGCATGTAAAAATGTCACTCATTTTTTTGTATAACTGAGCCGCACAGATAAACATAGCCTATGCAATATATTGAAAGGTGCAATTGGAGTAAAAAATAATAGGAAATAGAAAATAAGAAAAATAACTTAATTTACTGATTATCTACCCTCTCCTCACTGCTATTATTTTACAATTTGATAGCACTACTGTTTTTGTGTGCATAATTTAAATACATAGATAAACATGGCCTATGCAAGAAAAAGGTGCATTTGGAGAACATAACAACAACAACAATGCATAATAACCATCAGCATAATCATCTCATTCTGTCTTACAGCTCAAGAGTTATCTAAAAATACTTCTTTACATCCTACTTTACTGACTTTCCATGATGCAGCACTGGGAATACCTGAGATTTCAGTTTTCTAATACTGACACCTGGACCAGAAAATGAAGTAATTGTGTCAATAATTAATATCTTGCATCAGATATGCCTGTAACATTTTAAGTAGGCTAACATTAAATTTAACAACTTAACAAACCCTATGCAATGTCACCATGAGCCCCTAGTGGTTCACAAACCTACTGTAAATATAGTCTGAACTCATATTTACATACCATATTAAATGTAGTTTGACCAAAACTAACCCTATAGTTTCTCATTAGGCCAAATATTGTTCCTTAATATTGAACATGAACATTCACCAAAGCTTGATTAATCTTGAAACAGCTGAATGATGAAATTGAATAATTGGTCAATAAAAATGGGCACATTTGTGTCAGTATAGGATTTCTCTGGTCAAGAGCTGTCATCAGTCTTATGTGTTTTTGCCATTTCCATTCTCACATACTGTAACGTATCTGGGTGGCGGCAGACATGAGAGTTGTTACAGAGCCCAACCGCAGGGTGGCAGTAAGGGGACACATCAGCGAAGAAGGGAGGCGCACTTTGCGAGACTAGACAAGTTGATTGGCCCTGGCTGAATACAGGTGGAATTTGCGTCGGCGGAGAACGGGTGGGTTT
>JBBPDA010000025.1:3115854-3131360 GCA_037974385.1 Arnoldichthys spilopterus | reverse complement strand
CCAACAGCGCCCGGGGAGCAGTGTAGTGGGACAGTACCTTGCTCAAGGGTACCTCAGTAGTGCCAGGGCCGGGACTCGAACCTGCGACCTTCAGGTCCCAAAGGCAGCGTCCTAACCACTAGGCCAGCACTGCCCACAATTTATCACAATTCTCTGTGTTCTGTGCAGACACAAATGCTTAGAATGCTAAATAATTCTCAGAAAATGTCTAAGTACTCCTGTAAATTGTAATATTTTACTTTTGAGATTTTTGACATTTCTAGTTACAGTGATTTTGGTCAGGCTGAAATGAGCCTTTGTCAACAGTGAAATAAACAGTTTTGAATTAGTGAACAGAATAAGTCTCAAATGCAGAACCACTGAATCCAGCCAGATGGCTTACTTAATAATTTGAGAGCCTGATGCTGCTCAGTTTAGATTAAGTTAACTTCTAAAATCTTACTGAGTGTGGACAGAATTAAATCCTGCAAAAACAATGTCTTGGGTTTAAGTTTGCCAGACTTTTCAGCAATGCACAAGGACAACTAAAGTCTGTAAGGAATGTTTTCATTTTCCTGAATACTGCAGTGTCATAGTGTGCACTGCATAGTAAGCATTTTTGTAATGTCTTATCTTGTGGAACTGAAATTCAGCTCAGCTTCTTTGACTTTGTGAAAAGAAAAAAAACTAAAGAAAAAACAAAAGTCTGCAAGGATAAAGACAAGGCTAAAACCAAGCAGCATTGCATCAAAAAAAGTCAAGTTTATTTCTATAGCGCTTTTTGAAACTGATTTTGTCACAAAGCAGCTTTACAGAAAAAGACATAATTTTTGGTTTGTTACTACATCGAAATATCAAGTTAAAACTTTATATATTTGCATTTTTCAATAATGCTGCTGTATTTGCCAGGCCAGAGCAAATTTAAGATGGACTGAAGCAAAATGAAAGTTGTGAAATTTGAAATGTGAAAAATGAAACTTTTTTGAAGTCACAGACATCAGGTCAAATTGGAGAGGGACAATCTGGCTTGTTACCAGAGTATGGTTCATGATGTAAAGGAGTGCATTAGTGCACACTGCATGGGTAGCTTGGACACTTGGAAGGGCATTATTAATGCCAAATGATATATACAGAGTTTGGAGCAACACATCCTGCCATCCAGCTGAAATCCTATATCAGGCCTGAATTGGACAACTTGACTTAAAAAATTCCAGTAATTGGTCTCCTCAGTAACCAAACAAGAGTAAATGTGACACAATGGTAAACATAATCTTGTACCACGATAGAATGTGACACACTGAGGTCACCAATAATTGCCAAGTTCAGCTCTAGATTTCATATTTTGAATAGGTTAAATAACTACTCACAAACTGGCTGTTTGCAGATTTTGGCATCTTGCTCTTAAAGAGTCCCAGTGGTATACTTTAAATCTGCCATTTTCCACATTGTCCTGTGATGTGAGCAACTTCTGAAGAGGTGGAATGATCAATAGATCAAATGTCACACTTACAAAGGTTAGTTATGAGCTTTCAGCCATCTTTAGGGTTAATCTAGCTCCCTGGTAATGTTGTGTGGGGTCATCCTATGCATTATTTCCTAGCATTTGCTTATATTGGGTATGTTGGCAGTGGTGAACTAGTGGTTACTAGGTTACTTGGGACCTGAAAGTTGCTGGTTCAAGTCCTGGCTGGGCACTTCTGAGGTACCCTTGAGCAAGGTACTGTCCTGCTACATAGCTCCCTGGGCGCTGTTGATAGCTGTAATGTTTTTGGTGTTGATTTGAAAGCAAGTTCCAAACGTACTTAAGTTCAGAGTTTTAATAAATCAAAATAATAAAAACACGAAATACACTGACATGGAATGTTGCTATGAAAACGATGAAAACAGACACTGGTACTACTGAGACGACAGATATGACAGGTTCTACAGAGAATCCACAAACACACAACCTAACATGGGGGTTTATATAAAGACATGACATGGGAAAAATCTGAACTGAAGACGAGACGCAGCTGGGAGGCGGGGCTAGACATAAATGAACACGAGGGGCAAAACACGTGGATAAGCGGAAACAAAAACATGAACACGTGGAACAAGGGGGCATGATCGTTACAAAGCCCTCCCCCTAGGAACAACGTCCCGGTGTGACTAAATACCACCACAACCGAGCACTGACCTAGGAGGAAGGCAACATGAGACACAACATGGCACAAGGAACCTTAGACAAAACACATGGACAACAACCTGGACAAAAGATCAAACATGTGAACAAGGACAGGGAACACCAGGGGAAACATGAACTGAAGCTGAGGACACATAAACATGGACTGAGGGAGCAAAGTCCAGGACAGAGGAAACAGAGTCCTGGGCAAAGGAAATGATGTCCCGGACTGAGGAAACAAAGTCCTGGACCCAGTAGTCGCGAAGACGGAGCCCGACGATGCCAGCAACGTCCAGGGGGGACCAGGCACCCGTGACGTCCAGGGGAAGCCAGGCAGCACCCGCGACATCCCGGCGGAACAGGCCGAAGCTGGCGAAGTCCGGGGGGAGCAAAACGAAGATTGTAATGTGAAAACAGAAAAAGGTGTAGACTGCGACATCTGGGCGGAGCAAGGTGCGGCCCGGGACGTTGGGATGGAGCTGGGGGCGACAGCGACCCATAGCCTGGACCCTCCGGCGTCCTCAGTGACCCATAGACTGGACCCTTGTGCCTTTTGCGCCTCGTGTTTACACACGCGCCGCCAGCGGTCTCGGGAAGAAGGTCCAGCTCATCACCTTCAATGACTACCCGGGCCAGCCCCGAACCCAACAGCCCCCCCCCCCAAAAAATTTCTCCCCTCTCGAAGGGCTCCTCACCCTCCGGATCCTGCATGCTTACAACATACCTCAGTTTCTTCAGCCTCGTCTGCTCCTCTCCCTTCGTGAACCTCAAAAAAATGCTGAGGTCGCGAACAATGTTCCTTCCCTCCTCTGGATCACGTCCATTGTCCAGCCACTTCTCCACCCTCCTTGCTCCCAACATGAAGTACGTGGCTGCTTCCATACTGGGTGGATTCTTCTGTGATGTTTTTGGTGTTGATTTAAAAGCAAGTGCCAAACGTAATTAAGTTGAGAGTTTTAATAAATCAAAATAACAAAAACACGAAATACACTGACATGGAACGTTGCTATGAAAATGATAAAAACAGACACAACAGGTACTACTGAGACGACAGATATGACCGGTACTACAGAGAATCCACAAACACACAACCTAACATGGAGGTTTATATAAAGGCATGACATAGGAAACACCTAGACACAAGACGAGACGCAGCTGGGAGATGGGGCTAGACATAAATGAACACGAGGGGCATGACACGTGGATAAGTGAAAACAAAAATATGAACACGTGGAACACGAGGGCATGATCATTACAGTAGCTGCCCACTGCTCCACATGTGACTGGTTAAATGCAGAGGTCATTTTGTTGTGGTGCTTGTGTGTGTTCACAATGACAAATAGTTACTTTCACTTCACTATTTAACCATTTATTCTTGTTATATTTTTAATTGACACAATCAAAGAACACACTTGACTTTTATTCAGCACACTCGATCGATATAAAACTTTTGCAACTGATACAATTTAGTCTTAAAATGAAAAGGGTTAATTTAGTAGTAAGTGATTATTTGTCATTGTGAACACACCACAGCACAGGACACCACAAAGAAATGTGACCTCTGCATTTAACCCATCCATGTAGGTCCAGTGGGCAGTTGACGTGAACAGCACCTGGGGAGCAGTGCCTTGCTTATGGGTACATCAGTGGTGCTTGTTCCGGTCTAGGACTTAAACCTTCAGGTCAAAGAGGCAGCTTTCTAACCGTTACATCACCAACAGTGCTTTATTGACTGATATTGTCACTTGTCAAATGGAATGGAAAGTTTTAAATTGTTTTCTGAAACATAAATAAACATATTCAGAGATAGTTTATGGTCTTTAATAATATTAATTATGTAGTTTAAAGAAGTGCTTTCCAGCCCTGGTCCTGGATGCACCCGCTTTGCATGTTTTATTGTTATGTCTGCACATGTACTTATGTGATCAGACAAATCAGCTCTTTAACAACCAATTAGTTGTTTGTAATTGAGCTGTAGTATGTGTGTTTAAGGCAGAAAAAGCAGCAAAATTTGCAGGGCAGGGGTCCTCCAGCACCAAGGTTGGAAAACTGGTTTAGGTGACTGAGAGTCCCTAGAAGTTATGTTGATTTCTCTTTATTTTTCCTCTTATATTCTTTGTTTTTAAAAAAGAGTTATTGTTATGTTAGAATTGTGCCAAAGCTTACATTTAGATGTATTTACATGATTGTATTATTTAAGTCTTGATGGTGTTTATGTTGAGGCCTACAGAGTTAAGTCTTCAGAAGTGGACAGGTTTTCTTATGTTGGAGAATTCTATTTAACGTTTATCTTCTGAAGATGGACAGTGTACAAGTTGCAAGAAGAACAGTCTGGATTACACTTGGAAGAAATAGGACTTTGACATCACCCATGTGTGGAAGGTGATAGCCTGATATAATATTTATGTAATCATAATTGTCTGATAATTCAAAGCCAATTAAATGACGGAACATCCAGTTCCTGAAAATATTCCTAGTCTGGTGCCTTTCCTTATCTGCAGGATCCTTTTAAATGGACACCTATTCTGCAGCCAGTGATTCAAATGGCCATTAAGAGCAGAACCTTTGACTGTGTGCTTAAAACTCATGTTTTATGTATAACCCCTTTTGCCTTTTTCCTTCAAGTAGCATGAGAGGCATTTAACAACAGAGCTTCCTATTAACATGTAAAGTGCCATTACAGCATTCTTTCTAGCGAGGACCACTATACAGTTTTTGACACTGTCTTAAATATAATTTTTTATATATAGCTTTTGTCTGCTGGCTCACAGGCTTTCAGCTCCATATGCTTAGGGCGTTTTAAAGCGTCTGTCTGGATAACTCTCTGCTTTCATTGTGTCAAATCAAGAAGTAGCTGGGGGCAAAGCTGGCACTTTATTTGGGAGGGATTCATAATTAATATGGGCTTGTATCTCTCCAGCTCTCCTTTCTCCCTCTCTTCTAAAACAGACTTCCTTCCAAAGCTTAATGGTAGAAATTATGGAGCAAACCTCACTTGTGCATAACAAATCAATGGCCTATTGGTTTGCAGCACAAAAAATATAAGATTGATGCTTAAACATTTGGGGTGGTTGTCAAGTCAGTTTTCCGTCCCACCGGGGAATACATTTTGAAATAACTACCTGATTAAAATAATAATCAGCACAGTGATCTAAGAGATTATGCAACATCAGTAATGTATTCTGATTACTTTCGCCAACATTCCAGTTACTTGCAATATAAATGACTGAACACTCCTCTTTAAAATGATTAATGCCTTCTACTTAATGATTATGCCTTAGATATGTAAGCAGGGCCATGGCAGTACTTATTAATTTCCGTAAGCACCTCCAAAGGTTCAGCACACTAGGGTGTCTTAGAGCCTAAACTTCAAGCCTATGGCTCACTTCTAAAAGTCCTTTCTGAGGGTCAGGCTAAAAGTAGGCCTTTACCCACTGGGTCACAAATGTATCTACAGGCTTTTGTCACCTATTGTGTCAGCCGTTCTCTTTTGTTTTCACTTTTCCTTGTATTAAGGCTAGAGTTTAAAATATATCCAAACTTGATGGGAAATGACTGTTTAGCTTTAGCTAAGTTAAAACATCATTTCTCAGATATTTTGAAAATGGATTTGGCTTGAAGCCTAGATGTTGTACTGCAGTTCTCACAGGCAATTACACTGCACTCATTGTGCCTCAACAACCAGTGGTGTTTTTGGCCATTTTGGTACTCTAGGTGAGCTTAAAATCTTAACCCCAGGAGCCATAGTCAACAACAATGTTTGTGATTGTGATTGGGGGGGTATTATGTGTATGCTGGTTGATAAATTTGCCTATGCTTAGAAACACCCCTTTATTATATACCCCTGAATTGGCTCATGAGTTAATTAGCAGGGATGTTATGGTTCACAGCATTGGACGAGAGAAAAAGTAAATGTGGCCCAGAAAGAAGCCGGTTTGACATGTTCATGTCGCCTGTGTCCCTCCTTTATTTGATTTTTGGCCTTTTTTGCCCTGCTTTAGTTCTTCATTCTTCCATTCACTTAAAAAAGAACATTCCATACATGGTAAATTCATTACAGTGAATGAACACAGACACAGTACAGTAAACAAAAATGTGTTTGTTTATGGGTTTATCTCCAGTTTTCTCTATTATTACCATGTGCTTTCATTTAAGGAGTACTATTAGTAGAAATATTAAATAAGAGTTTTTCAATAAGTCATTCATACAATTACATGAACCTGCTGCCGTTTATGCACATAAACTTTAATCTTGTCAATTTTAAGGGCAAGACATAACAATTTCAACAAAACATGCTGAAACAAATACTGAAAAACATTTAGAAAAATGTATGATAGATTGTTCACTAACTCTAGCTAATATTAACTTTGATAAAAAATGCAGCTAAGCATTTAAAATAATGCTATATCTTATGGCAACATATTAACCATTTGAATTGATACCTTTGTTCAAAAGTAGCTAAATTCTGTCTTTTATGATGATGATGCAACTTTCTATTATAGTCTTATTACAGGTGGTACTGGCTCCAAGTCATAGAGTCATAGTCATTTTACCCTGCACAGCTGTTATATGTTGTATTCATGTTGGAATGAAGGGTGTTGTAGACAGCAAGGTCCACCTAGATCTGTCAGAATCAATATGAATGCTTTACCTAGTTAATCCTGGTGAGAAACCAAAGACAGAGAGATTGTCAGGTTTGATAAAGCTTCAAGTAAGTCTTTCATTACAGAGGGACTTACAGTCTAATCTGGCTAATGATTAAAAATGATCAATTATATTTCTTTAAAACTTACTAAAACCACAGTTTTAGATCCACACTTGAAAGCATTGCTCCAATATAAAAGCTTTCAAGTTGTTTTGTCTCTTTCTTTTAAGTTAAGCATTTACTTTGTATAGAGCTTTGGTTGTGACAGACTGAAGAATTCTCTATAATGAAAGGCTCATTATTTGAAGCTCTGTTGAACCTGGCAGGTTTACAATACAATGCCTGCAGCTAATAACGGGGTTAATGTTCTCTACCAAAGAATCGAACACCCAGAGACCCAGCACTCAAATTAGAATTTTAACCAGAGACTTGAGACTGGGACACCAGAGGCTTGAGGCTTGATTTAGATTAACATAAACTGACTGATGACCAATTGTAGCTAGCTTCCAAGACACTGTCACACATGCTGACACAAATACTGAAAAACATTTTTTTAAATTTATGATAGATTGTTCACTAACTTCAGGTAATATTTTGATCAGTAATGCAGCTACACATTTAAAATAATGCTGTATCTAATGGCAACATATTATTAACCATTTGGATTGATTACCATTGTTCAAAAGGATCTATGATCTTCTATGATGAAGATGCAGCTTTCTCTTATATTCTTATTAGACTAGTGGTACTGGCTCCAAGCCAAAAAGAGAGAGTCCTTTTACCCTGCACAGCTGGAATATGTTGAGGCAGAGGCTTGAAACTTGATTAAGATTAACATAAACTGACTGATGACCAACTAGCTAATTACTGGACTAAAATTCTCTACTAAAGAATCAATACTTGAGTCAGACTTGGACTGTAATGGGTTTGGTTATTGGAAGCAGATGCAAGAGCATAGCCAGGCTTTAGAAAGGGCTTACCAAGGCTGTAGCCCAGGGCCCTGAGCTGTAGGGGGCCCCAAAATAATCTTAATAAGCATTTGTTCATGCAAAAAAAAAAAAAAACCTCTGGAGTAAAAATGTGGTCAGATCTCACTTTTTATTTGTTCAGGTGTACATCTGTCATGCCTGCTGTAAGTTAATTGTTGTTACTCTTGTAAAGTTCTGCTCATTGCTTTGAAAGCTTGGTTAACAGTGATCTTGTCATTTGGTCATTTTCAGTGACAGCCTCACAGCACTGAAATGGAGGAGTCAAGAAACGAGGTCTAGGTGAACAGAGAGGAGGTAAGGCGGAGCAAAGACAGGGCAAAAACAAAAACACCATACAGGAGCACATGGAAAACTAAAACAAAAACAGACTGACACATGGCACGAGGAAATGTGACACTAACTGATAAATAACTTATTCAGTTTGAAGATATTTATTTAATTTGTTATTTAGTTTACATATAAATTATCTGATAATGGTTGTCATTAAATACTTTACCAGTTGTCTGTGGAGCTTCATTTAACCTCTTGGTGGTGGTGGTCAGGTTAGATTTGTTGGTTATATCTAGATTTGGATTTTAAAAATAAAAAAGAAAATCTAATTGCAACTCTTCAGTCTTACACTTACACATATTATATCTGGTATTGTTTTTTATAGACCTCCAGTTTTTATGAAATCACAACTTACCCTGCAACATTCTCTCCCTGTTGAACCTATTCCACTCCTTCCCCTCACTATTTTTGCTGAGCTCCTCTTTTCAGTAGATCTTTTTTTCATGTCCCAGCCCCCTTTCTGCCTTAATTGTCAGCTTTTCTGACATGGAACCTTCAAACCGTTGCATTTTGAAAAATCACTGACATCCATTATACATACCATGGCTCCTCCCTGTTTGAAAATAAATCAAATAGCGAACCCACACAGGGTGAATACAGCAGGAGGCACCAAGGCAGTCTTTTAGTAAGCTTCCAAGTATTCCACTCTTGGGAACTGCTTTCTGGCAGACTGACACTATGTTAAGCGAAGGTGCCTTAACTTTTCATCATGTGTTCTTAGCTGCCAGCCAGAAAGAGATGGGATGCCATCATTGTGAATCAAGAACTTTCTCCTTGCATGGAAATAAACTTGTTTAACCCAATTTTATTCAAGGCAGTAAGGAACAAGACCGTATTCCTTTAAGTTCCATTTATAGTCAGCCTTGCATTTTTCAGCACATAAACACATCTATACACACATGCGCACACACACACACACACACACGTACACACACGTGCACATTCCCACACTCCCCGGCAGAGAAAGAGTTTCAGGACTAAGCGTACTCTGAGGTGGGTGTAGGGGTCATGTCTCCTGGCGCTGTGTTTTCCTGTCGAGGAAGCATGTTGTTGGTAATTATGGCAGTCCTCCAGCCGTCCCTGCCACGACTTTATTTTTAACTTGCTGTTATCTTTCCGACGGTGGCATGAATAATTGCCGTGACTGATGGAGGCCGAGCTGGGAATTGATCCGGGGACCCAATCTGTTTCCATTATTCTGCTCCACTTCTGCTCCACTTCCGCCCACCATACCACGCCATTACAGCCTCAGAGTGGGAGTCCTGCAAGGCAAGTGAAATATTTACAGAGGTACCTCAAACAACCCGTATATCTGAAAGATACTCTTGGCAAATATTACATTCTGACCTGAATTGTAAACACTGGGACCACTATGGCCTTTTGCTTTTTTTAAACTTACAACTAACTAAAAATAAAACTAAACTCATTTTATTCAATGGCTAAAATGTAAACAGAGTCATTCAGAGTGATTCAATGTGAAGCCAACAAGATTTTTCACCAGCAAACCTATCTGTGTCTTGTAAGTTTTAACAGTTTGATAATGGTAAAAACAGTGGCTTAGTTTTCTTTGTGGTCTATTTTATTCTGCATCACCTTACTGGGTTTAACATTTCCACCATTATAAGGTTTAAATTATTGTTTTCATCCGTTTCTTGGTAAAACTCAAGCATCAAGCAGCGTACTGATAATTTAATTCATAATATTCTGTGAGTTAGCTATTAGAGGCATAAAAATCTTCAGTTTCCTATCAGCACAACAATTCTGACCTGGAAACTTTCTCTAAAATTCGCATTACATCGTAATAATTAAACTGTGCCGTAATTTTTAAAATGGTTGGAAATGTTAACTTAACAGAGTCATCAAGTCTGAATTTTTGTTTTTTAAAGAAATGATGTCTTTGTTCACTTTTATTTCCCAAAATGTAAACATTCTTAATATATTTCAAATAAATGATTAAGCAGTCCTGGGCAATTATGTCCCAATATGACTCAATATGCGATGATATATGTAATATCATCAGAAAAGAATACTGACCAGCTGCAGGTTTTATTACAAATTAAGCATAATTTGTCTTGTTTAATATGATTTAGTGAAGTGCAGCATGTGGAATTATGAATAGAAACCATGTGTGCTAGTTTTCATAGTATCTTTTAAAAGTGGAACTGTTGGCTTTTTTATTCATTCCAGTTCATCAGATATAAAAAAGTAAATAAAAACATAACTTATCACGAAAAAAGTTTAATTTTGTCATATCACCCACCACTACCAATAAATAGTGATTAGCTGCCAACCAATTCTAGACATATGTGAACATTGTGAACAATAAAATGTAGGATAAAACATTTAAATATTAAATTAAAATATAAGCTCTAATTGGTTATGTACCTTTTAGTGAATTCCATGTGTTATTTTGTAGTTTTGTCCTTTTAATTCTTATTGTGTGTCATTATGATTAGAACTTTTAATGTATAGTAATACAGTAGTGATAAAGATTTTTTAAAAAAAAGTAAACAATTGACTCAGAAAAGTTTCTACTCCCTTTTTTGCTTAAACTCTGATAATAATTTCATTTTTCTCCTGTGACCGGAATCATTCTCCTTTGTCCTAGATTATGAAGAATAATAAACATAAGTAATTACAGGCACAATTTACAATTCACAACCCACATACTGTATAGTTCTGCACGTCCCTGTTCCATGACCCACTTGGGAAAAAGAAAACATTAGGAAAAGGTATGGCAGAGCAAAAGTAGGACATGTTTATTATATTATTATGATAATTATTAAAAAGAGAATGTGTTCATGGTGGTCTGTCAGCATAGCCTTAATATAAACTGCATTATGAATGTGCTGACAGTCTTAATATAGAATACTTTCATGTATTATATGTTTTTATTTTTGAAGGAAGTAAATTCTGAAGCAGATCTTGGTTATTTTAACGAGAAGGAGAAAACAAAACTAATAATCTTTAGATATAGATCTGTCATGGTCAAAATTGTTTTGCCACACTATGTTATTAAAACTAAAACCGTGATTTCTGTTTCAGTACTGATAACTCGACCAGGTAGACACCAGGCACCAGGACAAGGAAGTAATACTACTAATTAATAAAACTGTTGGGTGTAAGCCAGGACTGTGGACATCTGAGATATTATAACATACACACACACTTAAACTAAGGAAGTGTGCTTTATTGAAGCTCAATGAATCTCCAGCAAGGGCAGCAAAAGACGACATCTTAGACATATTGGAGCTATAAAAAGAGGCACACACAGCACCTTATATTTCAAAGCTCTGTTTGAAGGATGTAACGGTTATTTAGGTAGGGTGATAAGAAGTAGGCCTAGTCTCCACCCCTCAAAGTAAGTTACTATGTCAGTGGTGCTCATTTCCTATTCTATGCTGTTGGTAACCTCATTTATTGTTTTTCTGTCTGTTAGGAGCAGTGAAGTTGATAAGGACTGTGCACAAGAACAAAACTACTAGAAAGAATGTAATGCTATCCTATCATAACTCTGCCCATTTAATTCAAATTGCAGCAAATCAGTGCATGCTCTGCTTCTCGACATTAAGAAAATGCTTTAAAAATAAGGGTTTAAAAACTAGTGTCAGAAAGCATCAATATAAAAATCCTCAGCGCAAGTCAACTCAGTGTGAACTGCATATCTCTGAGAAAACACAAGGGAGAACAGAAATGATGGGGGAAGAAAGAGTCTGTGGTTAGAGGACACCTGCAGAAGCTGGGCCAAAAATATCTTAAAAGAATTGTGCATCTGGCAATAAGAAGGCATTTGCCCCACAGTTCAAGTGCCAGTGCGTCCTATACTACATATTATAACATAACATGAATTTTAAATTAAAAATGAATTAATGGTCTTGCATGAATAATCGTATTTTATGTAGACGCTTCTTTGACCCTTTGGCAAGGAACAGAGTGTCTGTTGACTGATGAGCTTAGGTCTCTCATTTGCAGCTTTGACAAATAAAACTCTAAATGCCTTCAGCTCTCATTGTGATTTTTCTTTTCACTGTCACTTTGACAAATGCTTTAAGTGTCCCACAAAGGGCAGTCTTAGGCCCTATGTACATTATATTTCATTTCATTCAGTTTTTTTGTTGTTGGGTCATTCAAGCCACCACTGTACATGAGGTACAGGGTTCCATAGACCCAATGGCTTCTTTATTTTTCATGCCATGCTACAATTTCACTTAACCTCTAAATGTAGGCCATTTGTTTCCTTATGGCACACTGGCCTAGATATAGGCATCTCAGGGAGAGATTTCATTGCCAATTAAATGTCATTGTCATTATTATTAACAAATTGAAATGAAATATTTCAACACAAAAAGTGCTAAGGGTTACAAAATGACCCAGTCATTATAATTATCCATGGCTTTTTGTGTAATTGGAAAATGTTATTTTCAAAAAACAAAGAAACAAACAAAATCTTTCTAACTCACTTTTAGTGCAGTCAGGTTTTGCAATTCTGTAATGACATTCACTCCTGGCCCTCAGGATCTGTATATTACTGTACCATGATGAATATCCTCTTTAGAGAACAGCTGCATGTCCCTTAGAGTTCTTTTCCTACATGTTACAATGTAAAATAAATATTTCAGCAAAGGGTTCAAGTAAAACCCATTGATCTTCAACAGTATCCACATCAGTCTCCATGTTCTTTTCTTTTTTATATTACTTTCCATTCCTTATGTTTTCATAGCTGGGGCAGAGCTAGAGTAGTTTCCAGGTTGAAACTGAACAGCCCTGATATCTTACAGGCCACCCCAAGTGCCATCCTAAAAATTCATTCTCTGTGACAGGCGGTTTGTGTAAGGTTTCGTCTTGTCTTTTCTGGTTTTGTTATGTTTTCCTTAGCCGTGTGCTTTTGTCCGTGTTTGTTTTGGTTTTTCCATGTGCTTCCCTGTTTCGTGTCTGTTAGCCACGCCTTGTCTCCGCCCCATTCACCTGTGTTTTGTTTCCCGTCTCCTCCCTGTGTCAGGTGTTCCTTGTTTGTGTTCAGTATATAGTCTCTTGGTTTTGGCTTAGTGTTTGTCGGTTCTCTGTTGATGTCATCATGTTGTCAGTACCATGCTGTTGTTGCTATATGTAGTTTGTCACCTGTAGTTAGTTTTCTGTAGTATTTCTATGTATGTCTGTTTTCGTCTTAGTCTAGTTTATGTTCTTTTGTAGTGCTGGTATGTTTATTTAATTAAATCATTGATAAGAACCTTTGAGCTTGCACTTACTTCCTAAACCCAAAACACAGTTTGATGCTGACTAAGGCTGCACAATATCATCTGTACATTTTCGCAATATTGATCTCTGCAATACTGATTTCTGCAATACTGATATTGCATAAGTCTGCTATATGCAAATGAGCCTCTAACCAACTTCCACGTAAAGCAGGTGGGCTGAACATTTTGTAGGCTAAATAAAAAGATTTATGTAAAAGTTTTGAAAGTTGTGACATTGCAAAAACTATGATTTGAAAATGTGGACTGTGTGGATGGAGGAAGTGAATGTACATTGTGAAGCTTTAAAAATACTTACATACTTCAAGCCTTGTTAATTAGACAAATGTAATACATCAAAATGTTGAAAAACTGCAATATGTGGTGGTATAATCACAATACTAATATTGTGTCCATATTGTGCAGCCCTAATGCTTACTATCCTATTTTTCTTCCTAAAGGAAGCTGTCATTTTGACATCTGGCAGCCCCTTTTTAAATCAATGATGAAGAAGTGAGTAACTGCTTTCCAAACCACACACTTCTATTCTTTAAAAATTGCATTACTGAATGCATTTCTAATGGCCATGTACTCACTTTATGCACTGTTTAGTGTGTTATTATGCGGTTTGGGACACGCCAATATTTTTAGCTCATTAGTCACACAAGTGAGTAACACAACAAATACCTGGCGCAAAAGCGAAAGTTTTAAGGTTAACTTGGGGTTTTGTTTTTCTGAGCAACTTTTATGAAAGTTGAGTTATTTTTTGGATGCATATTGGCAAGTTGGCATCATTAAAGTTAATCATTTTCCAATTTGTCACGTATACGCCCCTCCGTGTTCCCGTGTCTATGTTTTGATATGCCTTGTGTTCGTGTTAGCCACACCCCCGTCAGCTGTTTCTTGTTATGTGTCACTCCCAGTCAACTGTCGTTAATTTTGTGTTGCTATTTAAGCTCGTGTCTGTCCCTGAGTCCTTGTCGGTTGTTTTGTGTGTACGCATGAACAACGTCGTGGTCGTGTTCTGTTCCGTCCTGTGGTTACTCATGTTTAGGTTCTGTTTTTGTGTCTGTGTTTTTGTTTTATTTTTATTAAATCTTTCTTAATTCGAGTATGCTGCGTTTGCTTCCTTGCACGACCCCAAATCGTTACACAATTTGACATCTGTGCTTGTAATTTATGCCAATATAGTGCAGTGTGGTAAGAGACAGTAAAGCAGTGTTTAGCTAAGGGTGTTTAAATAGTACAGGTGTCAGTAGTGAGCAAATTAACATTTGAATTCCATTAACTCAGTCCTAAACAGCTGTTATCAATCTGTTAAAACTACTCTAATTTTCACACTTTGCAGATAAAAGTGTAAGACATCATGGCTACCTCTTGCACATTACGGCTAACAATCAACTAGTGACCAATAACTCAAGATGGTGGATGATTTATCTACCGTTATGATAAAGACTGATTAAAAGAAATGGAATAAAATGTGAGAAGGTATTTAGGTGTAACCAGGGAGAGAGAAAAAAAGCTAAAGCTGCAGTTCCAAGTTAGAAGCATTTAGAGACTGGCTGGTCGGACACACTGAAGGAGAGTTAAGTGGATTAAGACAACTGATGTTGTCACAAAGCAAATTTACAGAAACGGGGTCAGAGGAACCAGGGGAAACCATCCTCCTCTGGTCGACACCAGATAGCAATAACAAACAAGAAAAAAGAAAAGGAACAAAAAAAAAATAATAAGTATATATAATAATAATAGTTCTCAGTATAAATTGGTGGCAACAGTTCCTTGTGTACAGGTGCCGTGATGACTTTAGATCAGTTCTTTAGCAGAAAGGGCTGTTTATATGGGCTCCTCAGCAGAAGTGAACGGGCTAAAAGCCACAAGAACTTCAACCAGTAATAAGGTATCAGGGTGGGTCAGGCTGGTCCAGATAGCAGAATGGGGCAGGATCACTGGTATCTCAGCGGGGCAGCTCGACACAGCGGGGGAGAAGGAGAGAGAGGAAGGGAGAGAGAGAGAGAGGAAGTGAGGGAGAGAGAGAGAGAGAGAGGGAGTGAGGGAGGGAGAGAGAGAGGGAGGGAAGGACTAACAGAAAGTTTGACTAAACAAATATGTTTTCAGTCTGGACTTAAATATTGAGACTGTGTCTGAGTCCCGAACATAATTTGGAAGAT
>JBBPDA010000025.1:3046148-3064318 GCA_037974385.1 Arnoldichthys spilopterus | reverse complement strand
AGAAACATTTTGTGTGACAAACATGCAAAAGAATAAGAAATCAGGAAGGGGGCACATAGTTTTTCACACCACTGTAGCTCAGAGTAAAAAGCCATGTAGAACTGAAGGTCAAATGCACACATCAGGTTTATCAATAACTGTGTACATTTTCCATTTACCCTTAAACAATGTTTTAAATCAGTATTTCCTCACAGAATGGCCTACATGGGTATGAAATCTGAATTTGATCTATTCCTGTGGCTCCAAGGCACAACCCAATCTGGCCCAGTTAGTACTGCTCTGTTCGAAGTCCTCAAACCGAACCTGCTCATGCAATGATAGAGCTGGATTATCACAGACAGGGTTTTACAGAGCTTTGCTTTATTAATAAGCGCTATATTTCAGGGACATAAAATGTTCATTATCTGTATATTTTAGTGGACTTGCTGACTGCATCTGACAGAAAAGCTTCCACTCTCCTTTGTCTCCTGCAATAAAGTTTTACTTGTTGTTGCTGGAAACAGTTTCATGGTTTCAAGTCAGGAGTACATTCACCCACTTCTCAAAAGATCCAGAACTATTTCAAACCCAACTAACAAAACAAGAGAGTTCAATTAAGATTGTGTGTGAGAGAGAATCCAAAAGAATGTGCAATAAAGTTCCTTATCAGAAAACAAATGCAGTCTCGAGAGTGATGTTGCAAATGAAAAATCTTACATATTGTTGGGCCTCTTGACGTCTGTTTGGGTATCAGACCTTCAATTACACTGCCACTACAGTCCTCTTTAAAGCTTTGTACCACTGACATCCATTGTAGCTTTGCAAAAAGAGTAAATAATTCATTATACCCTCCAAAACAAGCATTTGGTGACAAATCAAACAAAACACAATTGTGTTCTACAATTTCATTAAACCTAAGGAAAATGGGAATAAATACATAAAAGTCTTATTACAATGACAGTTTCTACTCCAGAAAAAGCAGTTTCTTAGGCTTGACTAATGAACAGTGGTGTATGTGGGGAATAAACTTCAAAAACAAAGGAGACGTTCAAAGGCAGGCTTGTAAAACCCACAATGCTGGCATAAAGAGAGCCATGGTGTTACCAGTGTGTCCCAAATGGTAAAGACATAAATCAGGTCATTTAAACAATAGCATAAACAGAGGCTAGAGTGATTCATAGGGGAGGAAGAGTAAAGGTCAGGAGGAAATATAAGATATGAACAAAGAGTACTACCCACAGTCATCACACTTGGCAAATATCTTGTCCTCCAATATGGCGTTAAAATGAGGTTTAACTGTTGTATTGTATAGAATTCAAGAACCGACCATGTAACTGGGCAATGGTTAAAATTCAGTTTTCCATATCATGAAGAATAATCAAAATAATCAATCAAACAATCAATATTTTCAGTCAAAATAAAGGTAATATATACATACAGTATGTACAAATGCCGATCTTAAAAGCACCATAAAAGAAAGATTTCTTAATTCTAAAGAACAAAAAGACGTTCTTCCTTTTATGAAACTTTCATAAAAATCTGATCTACATGCAACTTGCTTTAGACTTCATTATTTCAAAACTAAATCAAAAAACCCATACAGAGTCTTATCCTGGTATATGAAAAAGGGCTTCAGAGTGTAGCGACTATCTAAACATTAGTGCTATCTTCGGGAGACTGGATCTTTGATCCCCAGAGCTCAGGTGGGTAGGATTAACCTCTCCAACCAATGTTAGAACAGTGTATGCCAATGCTGGCGTCTGTTGCCTTATGTTTTAGAATTGGCAGTACTCCTTCAATTGTATTGAGCTGTCCAGTGACCTTGATTTAGCAACAGCTTACAAAGATGCTTCATATGGCTTAGTGGAAGCACATGCTAGAAAACTGGGAAAATACACAAAAAAAATGTTTTTTTAAAAAGGATATGAAAAATCCTCCTCCAAGAACTAATGTATTATGTAGGACATTGATTTAAAAAGTATAGCTTCAGTAATCAAATTATGACTTTATGGCTGTCATTTTCAAAATCCCTTTTTCAAGCTTGCTTTTTCAAGCTAGGACATTATCGTACCTCTAACTGCCAGATTTTAGTCCACAGACTTTTTTAAAAGAATCTTTTAAATGCATTAACCAAATAATTTAGTTGTAATAAATGGAATTACAGTGGGAAAAAGGTGGAATTAGAGCAGGAAATATTGGGACATGGCTTTAACATGATGTCCTTTTTAACATCTGCTGCCCTCTCGCTGAATGTGATTTAATTAGAATGGTAGCCTGCCACATGGAGGGACACACAGTCCATCTCTCAGCACATTGACTGGAATTCCATCATGCAGATCAAATGAGCCATTTCCAGTGAAACGAGTTATATGAGTGGAAGTCCTTAATAAATAAATAAATTATAAATGAAACTGAAAATTCTGCAACTGTCATTAATTTCATTCTTTTATTTGAACGAAGACAGGAGACTAGTGGCATATCTCTCAGTTATTTCATGTACATTTGTCATTGGCTTTTGAATGGCTGAAATGAGGGAGGAACTCTCTGGACATAATGCCGGTTTTGTCAGTCTCATTACAAGATAACGTGATAAGCCAGGGGCTAAAATGCAATGTGTTGTTGTTGGGGGGAAGGGGCTGTAGGATGGGAATGTAGCCAGGAAGGCAGAGTAAAGAACCAGTGTCCCCAATGCAATTATGACAGAATCCTCACCGTTCTCTCTTTTTTTTGCAAGTTTGTCTACTCTAGACCAATTATGGTTCCATCGAAGGATATTATGTATGCGTGTTTTGTATGCACGTTGTGTGTGTGTAATGCACTATCCTGGCAGTACATCAAAATCCATGGTGAGGTCCTGTTCTGGGTCTATCCCTTTAGAGTTCCACATACAGACAACGCAAATCTGCCACCCATTTACTGCAGCAATAGACCACAAGAGGCTGCTGTACTGGTTTAACTCATCCTAATACCGTCTGAAAATATTTATAATTTATAACTGTTTTCTCCTACTTCAGTTACATTGTGTTTTTGTTTTGTGAGAATGACAAAACCCAGTTACAGAAAAGTTGGGCTATTTTTTTAAATTCAATAAAAACTAAAATATGTGATGTTAATTCACATTAATCTTTTTTAACTGACAAAAATAAATAATTAACAAAAGTTGGGACTTGAAGGCATGGAACCATTGTATTATATCACCTTTCCTTTTAATAACACATTTTAACCATTTTGGAACTGAGGATAGTATGTAGGTTTACAATTGTCCAATTCTCCTCTTAATGACGCACCATACATTTTTAATAGGAAAAGATTTGGACTGGCAACAGTTTTCCCAAGGGAAAACTGTTCTCTGCATTTTACCCCTCCAATGTAGTGAGCACTTACACACACACACCTGGTACATGACACCTCACCTGTGGAGTCTTCCAAACTTGTTACTTGAATATTCAAGTCATGTGCACTTTTCAATCTTATTTTAACTTATTTTAATTTTGTTGTGTGTTGTAGCCATCAAATTCAAAATGTATCTTTATTTACAAAATACAATCAAATTAGTCAATAAAACCATCATGAAGAGTCATTCAGAATCATGAGAATCACAATGGAAGACAGCGGTGACCACACAAGAATGGACAACATGAATCAATTGATCCATTGTATACAAATTTACCCAGTCAGATTTCTTTACAGTCGAGGTGACAGGAACCAGAGATACACACAATGACCTACAAACGTTGGGTGGCATGGTGGTGCAGTGGTTAATGCGGTTTAGAAAATGGATGGATGGACCTACAAACCTACATGAGTTCTGTAGTACTGATAGTGCTGATAATGATAAAATAGTAGTAGTAATACTAGTAATAGTTTTAAAGCTAAAAAAACTAGAAGTACCTCTCCACTGTGAATGAATAAAATATATCATTTTTAGGCTAAGTTTTTAGTCTAAAAACTATTGTAAAACAATGTCTTAGCTTTCAGGCAGTTTATATATTATCATTTAATTTTATCTGGTGAGCCAATTAAAAAATGACATTCCAGGGTTCTTAGGGTGTGTTGTGGACTTTTAAGTTATCTAGTTTGTCTAAATAGTTTTTCATGAAGGAATGTTTCTGGTGACAATCACAGATTTAGCAGATTTGTATTTTTTATTTTTACATTTTATTAAATTAAACTTAAGAATAATCTATAGAATTTTTTTAAATTTCAAAGTGCCCTTGGGAACTGAAGGTTGCAGGTTCAGGTCCTAGCCCGGGCACTACTGAGGTTTTCTTGAGCAAGGTACCGTCTCACTGCACTGCTCCCTGGGCGCTGTTGATACACATACCATTTTCTCTTTTCTCTCTTCTCTCTGAGCACAGGGTCTGGATGGGAGTACTTGAGATGAAATAAGAAGTCTGTAGAGGATGCTCTCAGTGGATTAGGGACCTGCTATTACACACATTGCAGAAGTGAGTCTGAGAGATGGAAGCAAGACAGAACACGTGAGACACTCGTTTATTCTTAGCCTTATGCTTTAAGTGCTTTTCCTTCACAATATCTGCCTTTGCAACAATAAAACTGCAGAATTCTGCCAGATTCAAATGAGCCTTTAACCAAACACTGGATGTTTTACTGTGTTCTGTGAGCCCCTGACCAATCACAGATGCTTTTGGAAAAATCAAGGCCAAAAACTAAAATGTGACCTTTGCATTTAACCCATCCACATATGGAGCAGTAGGCAGCTATCAATAGCTGTACCTTGCTCAAGGGTACCATGGGCCCGATCCTGCATCACTTTGATCATATGGGCAGGTCCCTAACCACTAGGCTACCACTGCTCAAACACATCTTGCATTTTAATGTGGATAAGCACAGTCCAGATATAATCCTGATACTCAAGATGCATTAAACAATAAAGTGAATACTGGGTCTAAATTAGTTGTCTGAATTTTTAGAGGTTCTACAGTCGATTCAGTGTGTTTTAATATTATGACTGCACTTTTATATATTTTATTGTACAGCGCTTTGTGACTTTTGTCTGTAAAAGTCGATTTATAAATAAACTTTAGGGACTAACTTATTTATAATATAGTATAAAAAAAAACAGAATGAATAAAAATTTGTAGTTTCAAATGTTTGTAACTGACGTGTGCTCTGATAATGATGGATGGAGTTAAAATAATGTAGAAAATAATTTGATGTTTTGTTATTTGGATAACATGGAAAGTATCTCAGCTCAAGTTTGGGCTGCTGAGTTTGACCTCTCATCCTGTCATTTATCACACTCCTGGATTTATTGTCAGCTTCATCCATCCTGTGATAGAACCAGTGCAATGAAGCACATTGGTCACAGACAGACAGCATCCCAAAGTCATGTGGATCAATTCTGTGTGCCAATGTTAGGCTCTCTACAACCACTACAGCACAGTACTAGCAGAGGCCATGTTCCTTCTTACACTTGGCAGGAGTACACTATACTAAATGCCAACCATTCTGATTCTATGAAATGCACTTTGTTTTAATGTCAACAAATGCTCTGTAGCTCAAACTTTTATCAAATGGCTGGATGAGAATTTGTTTTAATTTACTTCAAAGCCTGCCTTCTTTAAAGGCCTGGCTACAGCAGGGACACTTGTATCATACTGTGAGTCACTTTTCTAATTTCTTGGACTAAATTACTTGTTTAGTTTTGTACAAGGTTTAATGTGTGTCCAGGAAAACAGCTGCTTAGTTAGAATTTGCCTTGAGAAGAACACATCTGCAGGGTCGGCCAGAACCATCCATTTTTTCGTTGTTTAATGCAATCACCAGCAATTTCATCTGACATCTGAAGTTTCATTCTTACATGTTTTGCAGTCTCTTCTCTGTGCATGACTCCATCAACATCACATTACTTGGTAATCTATCGCAGAAAGTCCTTCAGCAAGGGCAATACATCCGGGCCTGAACAAAAGATCAAGGCAAGGGATCATTTCTGAGTGATGGATTATGTGAAGTGTAGGTGTATGTGAATTCATAGACTCCAACAGATGTGTTTTGGATGAATTATTAAAATAGATTTGAATAATTTAAGGGCATAATATGTCTAAAATGAATTGTAACTGAAATTGAAATTTTGTGATATTAGAGTTATTATTGTTAGTAATCTAGGCATTTAGAGACATATTATTAGTGCTATTAAGCTTTGATTTTTTTTTCTGCCACTTAGTAACATGTAATATGCCACCAAAGCCATGTATAAATTGCATCCCCAACATATTTTCACTTATGAATTATAATGTGTATATGTATACATATTATAATTAATTATATGTAAGTCATTATGTTTTAAATATGACAATTATATATTGTCACTACAAAAAAGTATCTATAATGCCTGTGGCCATTTACCCTGTATGAAGATTTCATAATGCTCAGAATAAGTGCTCTGAAGTCTTCCATTCACCTACATTGAAAGTTCACTACTCAAAATCACTATTTTAGAGATTCAAGTTTTTGTCCCATCATCAGTTATTATGTATTATATGTTAGGTTATAATATAAAATTTGTGCTTCATGTGATCAGCAGTTTATTTACATTTATTCAAGTAAAACAGTGGCAGTGGTGGCCTAGTGGTTAGGACATTGCGCTGGGGACCTGAAGGTCGCAGTTTCAAGTCCCGGCTCAGGCACTACTGAGGTACCCTTGAGCAAGGTACCGTCCCGCTACTCTGCTCCACGTCTTGGAAGTCGCTTTGGATAAAAGCGTCAGCCAAATATGTAAAACACTTCTGATCAATCTATGCCATTTTTCTTTAACAGTGGCTACTTTACACAGTATATCACACAATGTGTTAAAATAGAGAACACTTTACCTGATTCTGTTGATTTATAGATCACTATGCAGACCAGAGTGCACCTTTTGTACCTTTGATTGCTAGCAAGATGACACACAGTGCATTCAGTCTGCTTCCAGAGTACCCACGCTAGGAAAGTTTGTCAATGCTTAAAGAGAGTGGCCTCACAGGCTATTCTCGAAACTGTTAGTACAGTTTGGCTTTATAAGGTCATTTTACTTTGAGTAATATCTAGGAACTGGTTAAAAATATAAATATAATATTCCTATAACAAACAATGATTAAAAAGAAATTGGCGGCATAAAAGCAGAGGATGAAAGTGGATTTGCACATGCTATTATACAGGTAGAGCTTTACATGAACATATTTTATCTGGTGAAATGAGCAGTAATGTGCAGAAAGAATATTCCATGGATTTAAATCATGTAAAAAAATATGTAAACATGCCTATAAATAGTTTGAATAATCTTTCAATAATGAAATGTCTTTTTAAGAAGCTTTTAGAGTTGCAGTGAGAGAATATATCTAAGTAATTTGTACAATCACAGGCTAATAGAAGTTCTTTGGCCCACACTGAAGACCAGCCCGCTTTGTGTGGAAGTCTGTTTGTATTTCTGTCTGTGAAAAGTAATAGGGCTTCTGCACACCGGTCAATTGCTCTGGGAGGCTAAATCCTATTATTTCGGTGCCTAGAATGCCCCAGACTGAGAAGGGGTGGGGGGTGAAATAGCCATTTAGGGAATCCACAGCCTTTGTAAAGTAGATATTTTTAGTAGATGCTGGTGAGCGCCAGTGCCGGTACTGCGCTTACAGTGGTGAAATCAGGACCCGAGTGCCGGTTACATAAGCACATTACAGCAGTTCATAGCCACCCCCCATTTCCACCACAGCGAGCACTGCCTCGGGCCTGTCATTAACCTTGACTATGTGTTTTTCCAAACCAGCCCATCTTTGTGTGTGTGGGAGGGGTGTTAGGAGTGGGTCCGCTCAAGTCACATATCAGGTCACATAGAGAAACATCTCTCAACCCATGTCAACTCTCAAAAAAAGATACCAGAAAGGCTTTAGAGCAGTTCCACAGGAGAACCAATTTAGGTCCCATAAAGAACCTTTAAGTGCTTTTTTTTTTTTTTTTTGAGGTGGGATCTATCAGTGTCAATGTCAAAGACTTCTAGAGAATTCTAAGATTTTAGACTAATTGAGCATCTGTCAAAGCCAAGAGCCAATTTAGAACCGTTATTTTTGAGAGTGTGGTTTCAGATGGAGTGGTTTCAATTTTAGAAGCAGTAGGTAGGGTCTTGGGGGTCTTTTGCTTACTGAATACTATTTCCTATGTGCTTACTCCTAACATGACTCATAGCACCTCCAGCAAACTCCAGCAAAAGACTTTTTTTAGCCAACATGCTGAATATGTGTAATAGTGACTTTTTGAGTATTGCCTCCTGTGAGTTAGCAAGCATAAGCAGCCTTAATTAAACCACTCATAGTGCATTTTCCTTCCCTAAGGTCCACTTATAATGTTTGCCTGGGTGTTAATGCACCAAATACAGTATCATTCATCATTACTTATAATGTCATTTATACAGTATCACTTATGTGTGAAATAAATCATTTTTACATCACCACATACCAACCTCTTTTTATCTATTAGAATTAAACAGGCTGTTTCTGTTACTGTTCCTTTACTGTTTATATATGCAACAACCTCTGTAGTGATTAGCCCTGTACTGTACTTCAGACAGCAATCCCTTTTGGAAACATTCTTCATTATTTCACTGTTAAGAGGTAGGGCTTACCTAAATAGACACCAAATAGACATAGATGTGTAAGTTTTTCCTGCTTGGTTTTGAAACTTGTTTACAACTGTTTACATACTCCTACTCTTTTACTACTTTTTTTTCTTTCAAAAAATTGAAAATAAAAAAAAACAAATTCCCATTATATTGGCTTTAATTATTTAAATTAATTTACTGTTTTTTGTACTTTTGTAATTAATTTAATGTAATTTATTTCATTAATCATCAAAAATAAAAGCTGAATGAAAAAAATTTATATTTTGTATATATTTTGTATATATATATGTATGTCATATATATATATATATATATATATATATATATATATGACGGAACAGTGCCATGCCAGGTTATATGATCTAGAAGAATTTGCAATAATTACAGCAACAATAGGCTTCAAAAGACTATTCTGGGGGCCTATGCTGCTTTGTTATGCACCAAAATGACATAAAATGTTAAATCACAGACTGTGCTCACTCATTTAGCTGAACATAAAAAATACACTCACCAGTACTATTTTAATACTGTAGTATTCCTGTACAATGTGTTTTGCTGTGTGGACAAAGATGTGGTAAGAATGAGACTGGCTATAGCTTTGGGTATGTTCATTCTCCCAGCTAATTAATGTATGTAAATCACATGTGCTAGAAGGCATACATGGACTGCATGCTCTGAATTACAAATGGAAACTTCAAAGCTTTCTGTCATCACCTAAACAGTAAAACCAGAATATACCTGTGGGGGGTAGTAATTTACTAGTTAAATATCACGCTCATGTTGATTTAGCCTTAACCAAATATTTCTACATTACATCCAAATGTCACCAATACATAGTTGTAAGCAGTCGCATATTATGTGATTGCTCATATGATAAATTAGAATTGAGATTAAGGGTGTGGTGAAGGTTTAATGTGTGTTACTTTTAAAACAAAACTGTTTAATCGTTTTGTGTAACTTCTTAAAGAAACTACACCTATAAAGCTAATGTAACAGACTTTTCTTCATCTAACTTTGCATGTCAGTTCCAGTTCACACCTGGCATTAACATGCATCCTGGGTGTTCTGATCACAAGTGGGCAGCTGAAGTATGTTCATTCACACCTTGCATTTAAATGCATTTCCGCATGCAGCTCAAATGACCACATGTGATTGGGTTTCGCTTCACCTTTGTTATATGCAAATACAAATAATTTTCATCTGTTGAGACCAATTGCATTGTTGCTTAAACTGGCGGGAGCTAGCAATGCACTTGCCGTGCCAAGTCTGCCAGAAAATTTAAAGAAGAAGAACCATAAAGACAATACAAAGTTGAATAAAACATTCTTTCCTATTCATAGTGTAGTCAAGTGGATTTACATGCTCGTCAGCTGTACCTGTATATTCATCAAGACTAAAGCATGGCAAAATCAGAAGGGAGCTTCATAGGGTTATTACAACACAGACTGGGTCTGTTCCTTGATGTGTTTTAGACAACTTTGAATAAGTGCCAGATGGGGGTGTTTTCATTTGTTTTGGGCTGGGTGATATTCATTTATTAATTAATTTATTTTTATTTATTTATTTATTGAGATGGTTGGTGCCAGTGGGGCAGTGGTGGTGTAATGGTTAGAGAGTTACCCTTGTGACCTAAAGGCTGTCGTTTCAAATCCCAAACTGGTACAAGTGCCTCTGAGGTACCTGTGAGCAAGGTACCATCCCCAAGCACTGCTCCCTGGGCGTTGCCCATATCATCTCCTCACTGCTTTTATACAGATGGGTTAAATACAGAGGTCACATTTCGTTGTGGTGCACTGTGTGCAGTGCTGTGCTGTAGTTTGTTTACAATGACAAATAATCAAACACTTCACTTCACTGAAAATGCTACCAGCCGATTCTCACTTTCTTAGACTATGTCAGCTAAGTAGACAGAGCTTCAGACTGGCATTGTACACCTCTACACCTATACTTAGCACTGTCCTCTTTTGATCAGATTACTCAGGATACATGTTAATGCCATTTGTAAATACTGTAGGGCCTTCATCTTATCACAAAACCATTTGCTTTTTAAATCCCTTTTCATTTTTTTCTAGTTCATCTTCTGGATCTTAGAAAAAAATGTTAGAAATTGACACTTATAAATGCTGTTGCAAAATGAGAATGACGGAATATTAAATTCCCCGTTAATACTGAAGCACTAAAAAGTTCACAAAGTCAGTGTAATGTATGTATCATTGTGTGCCCTCAGTTATAAAGAGGTTGCATACTTTTACACTAAAAAAGGCACATTGAAGCTGAACTGCCAGAGTGAAGAGTGAGCCAGAAGCACTGTAGCACAAAGACTGTCATAAAATTGTCAAGCATGGATGTTACTTCACAAATATTCATGGAGCATTGCAGAAACCACCCTGAACTGGTTTAGTGGAAGTGTTTTGAATTTGTTTTTCTATTGGTATGTCAAGAAACTGCTCATACAAGCATTTTATTTTGCTGGAGCAGCCTCTGTATATCAAACTGTGTGTTCTTACAGTGGAATTCTGAAAAGACAAATGTACCAGGGACATTCAGACTGAAAGAAAATGTTGTTTTAATGCAATCTAGGTCCTAGCCCAGGTACCCTTGAGCAAGGTACCATCCCAATACACTGCTTCCCAGGTGCTGTTGAAAGCTGCCCGCTGCTCCATGTGTGTTTAGGTTAAATACAGAGGTTACATTTTATTGTCATGCACTTTGTGTGATAGGGTGTGTTCACAATGACAAATAGGTTTTTTAAGCTCTACTTTTGACCAGTCATTTGACTTGCCTAGAGATAGAAGTAGCTTATGTGACCCCTTGGCAAAATATTCGATATCCGATATGTGAAAATGAAAAATAATTTTTGCAAGAGTGTTACAAAACCAACATCCACTTTTATTTTGCGAATAGAAAGGGAACATTTTATACAAACTGTAAACTAGGTACTGTAATAAATTTGTTGGGTTTACCTTGAATGCTCTTCAAACCACAGCAGCACGTACATTGGAACCTTAACAGTGCCTTCACTGCATTTACGAACCAACACTGAAAAACAGCACATATATTTGTTTGCTCTACTCACATGTAAGGATCTTAAAGATAAAAAGCACTTGTGTTCACATGTACATTTGAACATCGTACAATACATTTTCTTCCATTTATGTTACATTTAGGTCTTGCGGTGGTGCTAGCTTGCCAAGAAGGGTAGCATAGAAATGAACTTTGAAACTGAACCAAACCTCCTGGTGTGAGATTACAATGAACGTTGGCAGTTTTAGATAGGCATATGACTGATAAAGCATTTTTTTCCCCAGAAAGTGCCACAGAAACGAATGAGAGCGAGAAAGAGGGGGATGAAAAGAAAAACATGAAGAAAAGCTATCCTCCCACAAAACTGTGTGCTGCTGCCAATGCAACCACTTATGAATCCCTGTATCTGCAGAAGAGAAGGCCTTCAACTCTGAAATGAATGGTTTCTGTTTGGTAAACATCTGCAAAATGACACATTAACTCTATTTTCTTTGGCAAAAGAAAAGAAAAAGGGAATATTTTGGACTTCTGTAGTTCATTTGCACCTCATTAATGGATTTTTTAAAAAGTGGTCCTCAGATTCTTCATTAGGATACCTCAGCATTAGCAGGAATAACAACACCTGGGACAGTTCCAAATGCCACGTTGCTTCATTTTAAATGTTAATTTGACCCTTAGCCAGAATGGGGCTGATGTTGGTCAGTGCACCAAAGGGGCAAAAGAGTGAAAATGATTCTCATTTTTATGAGAACGAGATGTCTAATATTTCTCATTATTGGAAAGTTTCACTGGAATGATCTTTAAAACAGCCGCAAAAAAAACAGGACAGTAATGGTGACCCACATTCTCTACAAAAATAATAATATCAACAGTTAAATGTCTGTGCTAAAGATTGTGAAGAGGCTTCAGGGCGAAGGGGTTCTGGGAAATAAAAAATCTAAATATCTCAGAAGAAGCTTTGGGTCAACTGGGGGATGGTTGGCAGTAGGGGAGCAAACAAATGCGTAAATAGAGCCTTTTGGAAAATTCCCCCTGGCAAACAATGTCCAGTTAAAAAAATAAGGTTGACTTCCGCAACTGCAGACCCCCCCCCACCCCACCCACCCACCCTCTTATTACCCCATCACGGCAACTCGACATCGAAGTGTACGCAGTGAAGCTTAGTGGTCTTTTTCCACTCTGTATTGGGAGAGATAGAGAGACAGAGAGCAAGAGAGACAGAGAGAGAGAGAGAGAGAGAGAGAGAGAAATAGTGGGCAGCATGGGAGAGATAGTGCCAAAATGGTGGTGGTGGTGGGGGGTGCCTTTAAGCTTTAAGATTTTGGCACAATATACAGAAGGGAAAATCTGATGGATGCCTGGGTCTTATACAAATCTTGTGTTGCTGCTGGGAACACACTCAGAACTTTAGGGCTGTTAAAAAGAGGAAGCGAATGCATTTCTTTGAGAAATATGCTCTCTAAATTGCATGTCACAGGGCATAGCAACAAACAGACACTCCCCACAAACATGTTCTTAGCAATCATATGATCCTGTGCTGAGCACACATGATCTAGCATGTGTTTGCTTCTTTGCAAATCTATGTTCGTGGGCAGCTCTCGGTACGTTTGCAGGGCAGAATTAACTTAGATCTAGGCCACTTGCATAACCAGACAACGCAGCTCGACGAACGATTAGAAGCAATACGGCCTCAGCAGCCTTCTCTACCTCAGTATGTCCCTATTCGTGCTTACTCATGAGACCTCACCAGTTTTGTGTTGAGGTAAAAAGGCTGTTTTTGTGTTTTTGTGGGTTTTTTTGCTGTAAGGCATTAGAAATTGGTGATGAGATATAATTTACTGCCTTAAAATGGTTAAATCATTGCCTTCAGTGGAAATCAGCTGTGTACACAGGTGTGAAAATGTGGGTTGCCAACCACAGCCTCCACACGGTAGTAAAAATAGGGATTAAGAACCAGAAACGAGTGAATGAATATAGATTTTGATTTGCTCCAGTGAAGTGCTAGACAACACCCCACTTTCCACTCGCTCAAGCAGATGCAATTTGCAATATGAAATTTCAGCATTGTGTCATATAGAGCTCGTTGCATTCCAGCTGGATAGGTTATTGCACCGTGATTACAATTTTCAATTATGTATCAATGGCATTTCACTCCAAGGTCACCATTCCTGCTCAAAGGTCAACAGGGATCCAAAACATCTAGCTATGGATTTATTCAGACCAACATCAGCGTCTTGTTGTGTCAGGCTGGCTCCAGTTTGGCATAATGTATGAAGACAGCTGCAATGAACCTATGCGTACAGATTCATGTCAGGCTTCTGGCCGACTTGAGCAAATATCCCTCACCTTTTCAGTGAAGCTCTGTGGTTTTTCAATTGAGCATTCTTTTATGGCGGGCTTTCCTATATAGGGGTTGTGGAAAAGTAACTCTTTTTTTTTGTCATTCCATATTACATGGTAAACAACATGAAAATCACAACATTGTGCCAATCAGATTTCCTGTGGATGGCTCGCACTGGCAAAGTAAGGGACCACCTTCATCTTTCAAATTCTTTTAAAGTGAAGGTGAAGCCAAAATACCTGATACATCTGCTGATAAATCAAATTGCACAAATCCTTTGTTAACTCAGGCTCACAACATAGCAATGCATGTAAAGGAGTAGCTGAGCGATGCTGACTGCTCTCCTTGAATAACAGGATGTTTGAGCACGTTTTTGAGCACTTTTTGCATGCTTTTTGCATCTGAAGAAATCAAATTAGCACATCTAGCAGCATATGGAGCTGTCAACTGAGCCGACTCTGATAAACAGTGAAAAATAAAAACAACACTATATACACATTTCTGTTGACAGTAAGTAGATGCAACCAATGTCTCTACTTGTGAGCAGTACATATTTATGTAAATAACTCACCTACAGGATTTAACAACTATTCTAATGCTTTGTCCATATCAACAGCTTGAATAGTGTTCCTGCCACAACAGAACAGGCATGCATGCAGCATGTAAACACACTTAAACTTGGAAATGTGTGTACATACGGATGCATTGGTTTATTCAAGTTATCCAATGTAATAACTAACCTGTCAACTTCATCAACAAATGATGTGAGTATTTTGCAGATAGTTATCCAGATAAAGTGCTGTCAATTTGAACATTCTTTTGATCTTCAATATTTATTTAGTCAAGACATTTTAAGGTTTTCAGTGAAACTCAGTCTTTTTTTCCCCACACTCCTTTCAAACCAGCATTCTTGTTAGATGTCCTCCATAGCATTTTGTATTCGTAAACCCCATAAACTTTAGTTCAGCAAGGTATGCATTTGTGCTGTCCATTTTGGGTGATGGGGTTAATCTTATCCAGGGAAATGTCAGCATCGCTGTCTAGGTTGCCTGACATGGACGGGGAGAGCTTCTCCAAAGTCTTAATCCCAGAGTCCTCTTCCTTCTTCTGCACTTCCTCATCCTGGCACAGGATGCTGTGAGGGATCACATAGTTGCTGTTGTTGCCTTCCTTAGGAATGTGGCCCTTGGGCTGATACTGTGAGGCAGGCTCAGAGGCTCCGTTGTTGTTGATGCTTACTATCTCAATAGAGTTACTGCCAGGGCAGAGCTGATGGCAGCCCAGCAGAATGGAAAACGCCTTGCGGAAGTCGGCATTGAAGGCATAGATGATGGGGTTGAGTGAGGAGTTGGCCCAGCCGAACCAAACGAAAACGTCAAAGGTGGTGGGGCTGATGCACAGGAAGTCTGTACTCTCATTGGGCTCACAGAAGGGCACCATGCAGTTGAGGATAAAGAAGGGAAGCCAGCAGCACACAAACACGCCCATGATGACCGAGAGTGTCTTGAGGACTTTGGTTTCGCGCTTGAAGGACATCTTGAAAGAGCTCTCAGAATCCATTCCGCCACTGTTGCCCATGCTGCTGTGGCGGTTCTTGGCACTTTCGGCTGCTCGCTCCAGGGCAGAGATCCTGCGGATCTGCTTCTGGGCGATGCGGTAGATGCGGGTGTAGGTGACTAGCATGATGGCCACAGGGATGTAGAAACTGATGAGGGAGGAGGAGATGGCGTATGTCCGATTAAGGCTGGCATCGCAATTGTCTGGGACCTCGTCGTAGGTGCCGTTCAGCTCTGTGTAGCTGGTGCTTTGCGCCTTGTGCCAGTTCAGCTGCACAGGGATGAAGGAGATGAGCACAGACAGTGTCCAAGCCACGCTGATCATGATGAACGCCACCTTGGGAGTCATTTTGCGCTCGTAGCGGAATGGGCTGGAGATGGCCCAGTACCTATCAACGCTGATGACGCATAGGTTCAAGATGGAGGCGGTGGAGCACATGATGTCAAAGGCCACCCAGACATTACAAAAGGCGCCAAAAGGCCAGAACCCCACAATTTCGGTGGCCGCTTTCCATGGCATCACCAAGATGGCCACCAGGAGGTCAGAGATGGCCAGGGAGATCACGAAAAAGTTGGTGACTTTGGAGCGCAGGTGGCGAAACTTGGTGACGGCAGCGCAGACCAAGGTGTTCCCCAGCAGAGTGGTCAGGATGAGGAGCGAAAGGAAGCAGCCGGTCAGAACGCGCTTCGACGAGCCACGCTGTGATAAATTGCTGTCGAGGACCGTGGAGTAGTTCACATCCATGGCTTTTTCATTGAGTAGCAGTGGCAGCAGTCACCCCATAATTCCAATAGTCCAAAGTGTTACACGGGAATCGGAGCAGCAGCATACAGCCGAGGGACTAGATGATCTGTAGGATCTGTCACCATGCTCGCTGTAGCAGTCATTTTGAAAGAAGCTGCACATCATTATCTGAACATTACTTCTTCTGGAGCCAGAAACCAGTGTCTCTTGCATGTGTCTCTGAGCACATTCTCAGTTAGCATCGTCCGATCATTAAAGCATGTGCTGAGCACAGCAAAGTCAGTACAACTTACTTATAGATGTTATTCAGCTACTTGGCACTGCTTTATGTTATGGAGGAATGTCTTTTTTCTCTCCCGTGCCAGTAGGTCTGCTGTTGTCCTTTCACTCCTTGATCCAGCTGCAGCTGCTGATGGTTTCACAGCCTGCTCTGTCCAGCATGTTAGGCAAACACAGGCAGGCGAGATCATTAGCCTTATATATGAGCTTATTGATACAGTCTATTGATTGGATTCAGGCTGCTTTGGTCTGATTCGTCCTCGTTGGTTTCATTCGTCCTCGTCAGGCATCTGTAGGACAGTTGCCAGCGTCACTACACTCCCCCATCTCTCCTCTCTGACGCTACTTGAAAAAAAGAAAGGAAGATAAAGAAAGAAAGTAAAATGTCCATTTCCTTCAAGCTTGGAGTGAATCAGGACTGTTGCTGTCCACTTTAGTGCGATCTGTCCAGTCAGCTGTAACACGACACACGGACCATTCTCACGTTCCAGATGTTCCAGTTGTCAAAAAAAAAAATTAGCTTACCCTAAATGCAACTTCCTCTCCAGAAAAGAGCGCAGCAGATTTCAGTTGTATTATTAGTTAGGAGGACCATCGTCTCGTGCGCATCACCTGCTTTCTCTTTTGGCCATCGTGTGTGCGTAAAGAAGCGCATCCGCGCGCATTTCGCTCGGGAACAGTCCTCTTTACTACAGCTACAAAACTGCCATCTTTGGCTTCAATCTGAGTCCCTTTCTTTGTCGCCCTACGGTATCGGTCGGGTCGCGGTCCGGTGGGCTTGCTTTTCTCGTGTCACTCGCCCCCCTCCTCCTTAAGTTTATCTGGATCCTCATTCAAGTTCAGAAGCAGAGGAGCGCGTCTCTCTCCCCCTCTCCCCACACGGCGCTGACGCGTCTCAAGCGCTCTGGGTGAGGATCGTGATGATGATGCTGATGACGATGTTGGTGGTGGTGGTGGTCGTGGTCGGTCACTAAACCGAAGCTGGCTCGTGCGCGCTCGGTCGCCACTCGAAAGTGAAGCTGATTTATTTCAGTCTTGTACATGGAGCAGACTCATCATATTGCACGTGCTGAGCCCGCTCTTCTGCGTGACCGTGGATGTTAACAATGGGGCATAATTATTATCTATATACGTGTAATTTTGAGGGTCTGAGCCTAATGCCTCACTGAGAGATATATTAGAGCTGCAGTTATTGGAGCGAAACGTGCCTCGTAAACCACGCTGGACCATATTTGCATATGAAGTGGCTCAATGAGGCCATCTACCGGATTAGACCATCAGGCCTGCTAGGCTCATGAATGAATAGGCTAAGACGGCAGGGGAAATTACAACGTCACACTCCTAATCCTGGCCTGCAAAGGCACTTTCTTTACGAAATCCGTATCTTTTCTCTGCTTTTGTGAAGGGAGGCAGTAGATCGCGGCTCTTGCCCTCTCAGTGCATTATATATATATATATATATATATATATATATAGATATATGGGCAGTGGTGGCCTAGTGGTTAGTGCACTGTCGTGGGGTACCTGAAGGTTGCAGGTTCAAGTCCCAGCTCAGGCACTACTGAGGTGCCATTGAACAAGGTACCGTCCCACTACTCTGCTCCGTGACTTGGAAGTCGCTTTGGATAAAAGCGTCAG
>JBBPDA010000025.1:3022133-3046048 GCA_037974385.1 Arnoldichthys spilopterus | reverse complement strand
TGGCCAACCTGGGGATCGAACCCAGGACCTTCTCACTGTGAGGCGACAGTGCTAACCACTGCACCACCGTGCCGCCCCAAACTGAAATCTATTTAACTTTTTGAAAATAAATGTGTAGTGATTGTAAAAACTTTGTATTCATGTGTGGTGTATTATAAAATTAGGTGAAGTTAAAAATGTTTTTTTTTTTTATAGAAATGTTTAATTTTTACATTTACAGCATTTGACAGACGCTCTTATCCAGACCGATGTATGTGGGTGCTTTATAGTCTATAGAGAAAACCTGTTCCTCACATTATTAAGAGCTGCTTGTCAACCACAGCCAGGCACTCTGCAGTTCGTTTCACCACTTATGCACCAGAACTGAAATGTCTATCTTCGATTTTTGAGAAGGGAGGGGTGCAGTCGGTCTGAGCATGATACTTTTTTAGGGCGAGTTGTGACCTGTGGTTTGATCATTGCATACAGGCAAGTAGGGGCTGGACCATTGTCTGGCTTTGTAGCCCAACTTTAACATTTTAAATCTGATGCAGGCAGCCACAGGTAGCCAGTGAAGACCAGACAAGCTGCTGCATTCTAAATTTCTAGATTTTTTGAAATTTTTACATTTTTTACTAAAAGGGCAGATCTGCTTGCACTAGCAATGTCTCCTGTTGGGTGGAACACCCTCCTTGTAGTTACAGAGGTAGCAGATCCAGCCAGGTAGAGCATTGCTAACATGGCAACATGGGCTCATTTGTTCTTCACCATTTAAGTGAGTTAAAATCCAATGAGGTGCAGACTGCTGCTGTGTATGAGGTAACCTCATCCTCCACCAGCTATAAAGCAGGCTTGTTTCTCTCAGCATTGAAGCTCACCAAACAGGCAGTTACATATATAGCCATTCGCACATGAACAATGCCAGGATAGCATTTTTTTGATTCGTCTGTTTTTGTCCATTGTCATTGTGTGTGCGTTTGTGTGTGTGTGTAAGTCTGTTTGAGAGATATTTATACTGCATACTACTTAAGAACATTTCAAACTGACACATTTCAAAATGCCTTAGAGGAGATTTCAAATTATCGAGATATATATTGTGTATAACGATTAAATATTGCAATATTATTTACAGGTCACCTCCTCAAGTTCTAGGACACAGAGGTGAGTGAGTCTGTTCAATACTGTCATATTTATTGGCTTATGTTTTTATCAGGCATGGAGAGAAGGTTAGTCTGAGCTCTAAATGTGCAGAGATAGACCGTGAGATGATCTCGGCTCTGGGCGTTTCCAAGGCTGTCCTCAACCATGTCATCTTCTGCCATCAAGAAGAGTCTAACTGGCCACTCAGTGAAGGAAAAGCACTAAAGCAGAAGTTTGATGACATTTTCTCGGCCACAAGGTAACCCTGGTATAGCAAAGTCTTTGCAATCATGCTATTCTTAATTTTATGTGTTGATTTATTTTTTATATATATTTATTGACCTTAAGATTGACTTAACATGACTGAATTCATTTACTCCCCGTGATTATATGATGCTTATTAAAAAAAAAAAACATTTTGACAGTAGATAGCTGATGACTGGTAGATTTCCACTATATGGCCAAACATGTTGCGACCCTTCGGACTAAACTGTAGTCAGTCAAATTCACCTGAAACTGTAACTATTTCTTACTCAGTCCTCCCTGTCCTTCTGTACCTTGTTGTGCTTTTCCTTTTTTTGTGTTTTGCTGGCAGTGCAGAAGGCCACCCATATTTAGCATGACTTGTTTTCTCACAGGTACATCAAGGTGCTAGAAACCCTCCGGCAGTTAAGGCTGAAGCAGTCCAACACTGTCAAGTCCTGTCAGGTGGAACTAAAATATCTGAAGCAGAACAAGGAGAAGGCTCAGGAGATCAAGGATCTGCTGTCAACTAAAGAAGCTCAGCTAGCGGCCTCTAAAGAGAGTGTGCAGCGCATTGAAAGTCAAATTGACCCAATGGAAGTAAGACATTAAGTAAGATGGCACTTAGATGAGTGTGTGATATTTTTGGAAGTCTGCCCTTAACCTTGTTGATAAATGATAGTATATGAGGCCAAAGATATTCATTTCTGTCTATCATGTGTAAAAATTTCTTCTAATTCAGTATTCGCTGATACAGGTGGGTGCTGACACCTCTGACAGTAGTTTAGTCTTTTTGATAGAATCAGCAGTGCACCTGACATTTATCCAGTTTAATATTTTATAAGGATTTATTGCGTGTGTGACCTGTGCATTTTCAGAATCGACTGAATGACATTGACGATAACTTAGGCAAAGTCATGAAACTGGATAATGACATCAAGGCTCTGGACAGTAGGAAGAAACAAATGGAAGATGACAATAAAGAATTAGAAGAAAAGATGGAACAGGTAACTTGCTTGACTGTTTTATTTATTAATATTAGTTTTTTCTTATATTCTATACTAATATTAGTAATAGTGGCTGAACAGTGATCTGTTTTGCAATGAGCTTCATAAATAGGAAATTACTGAAAACAAGGGTTTCTACTGTGGGTTACCTTTGCACTTTGCTGAGGAATACCATTTTTCTTCTCGTGAAGGTATAAGGTTTTTGTTTCGTAAGTACCCCTCAAAGTGATGCTACTTGGGGGCTAAGTACATACAAAAAAAGCCCTTCAGTACATACACCAACGCAGGGAGAGACAACATGGTACCACTTTTAGAAGTTCTGTACACTGTGGTACAAGCGAGTGCAGTGTTGTACCATGGTGTAGATTTTACCAAACAGCAGTTAAATGGTTGAAATAATTGTAAAGACTCCAAAAATCGCCCCCAAGCACTGCTCCCCATCATCTCCACTGTAAAAAATCAGATTCATGTTCATAGTGATAGATTTTTATTTTTACACATTCGCAATAGGAGACAGATCTAGACTGCTGGCTGGCCAGTTAAGCATACACAGTCTGACAAGTAGCTTCACTGAGTTGCTTGCTGTTGGCTCATTACAAAAGTTTGAAGCATCTATAAGCTTGTTCAGCAGCCTCTTCAAAGGCACCAGTGATTTAAAAAAAAAAACTGAGCCCCTTCTTTCGTATTTGAATTCTGCACCACATTTAGTCATGTGAAACAGTCTGAAATGGCGAATGACAGGCCAAACAACCCAGGAGTAACAGCAGGTAAAAAAAAACAATTATACGGACCATGGACAAATAATTCTGCATTAAAAAAAATAATTACATTACATTTTGTGATACCAGATAGTTATACATTATTCTTAATATGATCAATGCAAAAATGATATTGAAATCTCCATCAAAATTATGTCCAACCACTAATCCCCATAATGCCGATTCCTAATGGTTATTAGGTTATTACATTGTTTGAATTTAAGGTGTGTTAGCAGGTTAATCCAGCTGAGGGCAGTGTAAGTCTGCAAATTCAGATGGTCTCTATGATTTCTGTAGCCATTATGCGTTGTAAAATGGTTATAGAAGTTAGACATCACTTTGAAGCTCCACTATAGTGGTATTCTTAATATTCCAGCCTGAAAAATGTTTTTCTTCTGAGGAAGGAAATAATGCAATGTTCTGGCACCAAACCATTTTAGATTTTGGTGAATTCTCCATTTCGAAATTTCGCAAATAAACGTGGATTTTAAAGAACTATGTTAATATTAAAAACCATTTTCATTGTAATATGCAATTAAACTATCTGATCCCTTGAACACTTAATCCCTTAAACTTTTATTTAACTGGCAAAATAACAAAGAATTATTCTCTGTGTCCTCACCAACTTATTCTTTTTTCCGCATAGATAGATAAATAGATTATTATATTATTATTATTATTATTATTATTATTATTATTACACCACTACTGTTATTATTACTATTAGTATTATTAGGGCTACTATTATTATGCCTATGTAAGAACAATGTCATCCTGGAAGTTGGCATCATTTGATGGATGCTTCTGAAACTCGCCATGATTTATTGATTGCTCTCATAAAGCGTGTGTGTTCGTGAAAAGTTTGGAGTGAATGAGACAAAGGGCAGGAACACTGAACATTCTAGAACGTTGAAACAAGGGGCGCTCTGTGAAGTTGAGGGGGCGGGTCGGGGCACGCAGTGATAGTGGCGCTGAGATCAGACCTGATCTGACTGAATTTTGATTGGTGCAGAAGCAAGGCCCTGCGCTCATGGATTGGCACCGGTCCGCTGCCCATAGTTTGAGAAACGCTGTTGTAGCACTTGCAGAATGACGTCTGGGGTTGTCTGAAATAACCATGAACTTCTTGGGAAAAGATGGCTCTCGATGGCAGCATATGCCTCAGTAAAATCTCAGTACTCACCTTTGCATCTGTGGTACACTCACACACATGCAAGGCACTGCTGCACCCCCATATTATGACAGATGTTGGCTTTTACATCTGTCTCTTTTAACAGTCTGGGTGGTACACCTTTAGCACTTAAAAACCACTCATTTTCTTCCCAAAACAAGCTTAAATGTGTTTTACAACTGTAAATGTTTTTTTTACATACATTTTTTTCAGTGCATTTGAGATGAGCTAGAGTCCAGATAACTATTTTTCCACAAAACTGATGTTTGTGTAATGCAGTGTCAAGTTGCATTTCTTGTCAATGCAGTGCATTGTGTTTATTGCAAATGGTTTTACAAAGTAGTTTCATGCCCATGTGGCAATATTTTTTAAAGTAGCCTGACAGTTTCTCATGCAGTGCCTTCTGATGACTGAAAGATCCCATACAATCAACAGTGGTTTCTGACCTTTCCTTTGTCTCACCTCTTACCAGTTAACCTGCTTATTGTGGAAATTTTAAAAACATTACTTGTATATTCTATAAACTTTTGACTCCAATTTAGTCCCAACATCATTTGCTTTTTGAATGAGTTGCAGGCAAATTAAAAATTTCTTATTCTTATTCAAAATACAGTCAGGTTTGCCATTCAGAACATAAAAATCGATGTCTTTGTAATTTTGTGGTCTAAACAAACGTTTAAAGACATTTACAAATAGCAGATTTTTGCTTTAATTGCATTTTACAGTCTGTCTGAACTTTTCAGAAATCTGGTTTGTGGAACATTTGTGTATTTGATATTTCTGTTATTTTTTATTGTGCACATTTACACACATTTAAATGGTCCGTGGTCTGTGGAGTGGTCAGTGACGTGCACTGTTTGGTGTTTGTAGGTGTTCCAGGGTTCAGATGAGCAGCTACAGGAAATGTACCTGAACCACCAGCGCACAGTGAGGGAGAAAGAGAGGAGGCTCACAGATTGCCAGCGTGAACTGGAGAGGGCAGGTCGCGAGTGCCAGAGAATGAGTCGCCTCAAGTCAGACCTTCTTGTTGAACAGGGTATTTAGCCGTGCTCCCTCTAAATGTGTGGAATATTTAAAATAGTTAGCCATTATAGCTGATATGTGCTCAGAATTTTTACTGATCAATATCATACAACTTATTAAACCTTTCAGTAGAATAACGGGACTACTGTTTTCATACAAAGTTGTCCTTGGCATGTAACAATGTTTAGATAGGTAGTACAACTAAGTACATGTAAAACCTGCTGTTTTGGAAATGACCAAATGTTCTAACGATCACATTTTGGCCCATATAAAAGTCACGCAGATCTTTAAATTCCAGTTTTTTCTCAACTCCTCAGCTTCATGAACTAACTGTACACTCACTAATATATACTACCCTTTGACAGGTGCCAGAGTATTGAGTATTATTCACTTCACCTATCAGTAGTTTTATTGCTGTGGGTGATTGGTGTATGTAAGTCATATATAAGTTACATTTTCCAGGCATATCATGACATGTAAATGACACATTGTTTGCTTATTACCTGCAGTAATATCAGAGTATACATTTGTAGGGTCACTGCTGTGTATCCCATCTTATTGGCTCATTGCAGGGCGTCTCCAGATGGAAGCAGACAGGCAAACATCACATATAAAAAACAGGGATGCACAAGTGAAGTCCCTGGCTTCTTATCTGGAAATGGAGGGCTATGACAGAGCTCCTTTCAATGAAAGACAGCTCCAGAGCTTCCATAGACAAGTCAAAGAGAGGCAGGACCATGAGACTGAGACCCTCAACAAAATTATAGTAAGTATTTCTTCATAAGTGCAGATTCTTCCTTATAAAGTACATTGTAGGTAAAAGTTTCATGTTTTCTTGTCACAAAACCAGCAGATACTTATTCAAATTACAAGACAGTAGGTAAAAAAAGTAATTGATTGTCATTTCTCTCTGCACAAACCTATATGCAATATGACAAATGCTCTTTAAAGTAGCTACGTGTTTTGTATTGACAAGAGTCGCCAAGAGGCTTAATTACCTGATAATGGATACGGTTTTTTCCAGGTTGATATGCAAGAGAAGGAGACCCAAAAGCAGCAGAGCATCGATGAGATCCGTGATAAGAAAACCGGCCTGGAGAGTACCGTTGAGTTGAAGAGGGACATACAGTCCAAGAAACAGCAGGAGCTGAAGAACATTAAGTCTGACCTGCAGAGACTGGAGGGGTCCTCAACCAGGCTGCAGGAACTAGAGACCGAGCTCACTAAAGCAGTGAGTGCTAATATTTATTGCACCTGATTTGTTTCATTTTTTCGCACAGTGTCTAACTGAAGGTTTATGCATTCACTGCACTCGGCACTCAGGACTCTCAGGCTGGTCTGTACATGAATGCTTTTGACCGCAGACCCGAGAATTAAATTGAAAACAGCGAAGGTACTTGTCCTAAAGCAGTTTGTTCTTTCTGAAGTGAGGAGAAACAGCTTAAAGGTCATACATTGCCTACACGGGCGACCGGCAACAGCCAGATAATGTGGCATTTCGTGGGATTGAAGTCAGTAATATCTCAGAGCCCAAAAAAGAGCACCTGATATTTATGTAGTTATCACTGTGCAGGAGCGAGAGTTGGATAATGCTGTGCAGAGCTCTACAGTGGACAGTCTAAAGGCAGAGGTGCAAGAGCTACAGCGAGAGAAGGTGGAACTGGACCAGGCCCAGCGGAAACTGGATCAGGAGATGGAGACTCTGAACATGCACACCACAGCACGCACACAGATGGACATGCTCAAGAAGGATAAGGTAAAGGCATTGATGTTCTTTGTGTCTGTGTTGTGTTGGTCTTGGGAAGGAAAAATACACAATTACTCATCACTTTGGAGTTTTGTATTTTTTTTTTTTGTGTAGACAGATAAAGAAGATCAAGTGAGGAAGATAAAGTCCAGACACAATGAAGAACTGGTGTCTCTGCTAGGCCACTTCCCTAAGAAGAGAGAACTGGAGGACTGGATATATAGTAAATCCAGAGAGATCAACTCTCTCAGAGAGAAACTGGGCAAGTTCAAGTGAGTCTAAAGGTCAAATTAATTCTTGTTCCTGAAAGTAATACAATATAAAATTTTAGGCAAGCGTTACATTTGAAAATGATAATTTAACATAAACTGTAAGTTGTGCCAAATCGTGCAGGACATTATGGCTTAGAAGCAGGTGGGGTCGGTCACAAGCAATATCACTGATTCTGTGAAACCTTATTGCTTTTTGCAAACTTCCTTTGCCAACACTGGACATGTTTAACAAAATTGGGCATACACATGTTTTTCTTGTTTACACTTACAATGAATACTATTATATATGTTAATTTCCATCAATACAGGAGAAATACTACTCCTTTTTTATATTTGGGCTACATGGATCACTATCTAATGAGGCGCCTCCCATTCTGACAGTGATAAGGTTTAGTTCTATTAAGCTACATATTAAGACTATACATTCAAAATATTATGTATTATACATAATTTTGGAGAACATTTTGTCTACCTACTCTTACCTAAATTGTGGATGTAAACTTCCAAAAAGTGAATTGTCTACTTTTGCTACTGAAAAGTGTACAGCTTTCATGCCTGGCTCAAAAGCTTGTTGGGCAGAGCTACAGTGACCAAAGGGAGTGGGTATAACCAATAGGACAATTCTAACAGTTGCTATAACAGTGAGTTTTGCAACACAGATAACTCAAACCACAATTTCTGCTCTCTGCACTCTTTCAGCAAAGAACTGGCATCTAGAGAGCAGAATAAGAGTCACTTTACAGCCGAGATTCGGCACAAAGAGCAGCAGCTGGCCAGCTGTGAGGAAAAACTCTTCAATGTATGTGGCAGCCAGGATTTTCAGTCAGACCTAAGCAAGCTGCAGGATGATCTAGAGAAATGTTCCAAGCAAAGAGGTATGAAAGGTTTAATGAAAGCATGGCTGGTCAGGGAATAATCCTTTTTCACATTTGTTTTAATTAATTGTTAGTAATTCGCTGAAAAGGAGACTACTGTCAATGTTATCACTGAATGAAAAGTAAAACTTCCTCATGTGGTATAAGTTAATTACCTTTCACAGTTCATTCTGACCTCTTACTCTTATTGATTACTACCTTTACCTCCATTCAGTCATTTCTAAATTTTCCTCCCTTCTCTGTTATCATTTCCACACCTTTCTTCTTGTAGCCATGCTAGCAGGTGCCACAGCTGTATACACCCAGTTTATAAGTCAGCTGACTGAGGAGGGCGAGCCCTGCTGCCCAGTGTGCCAGCGCATCTTTCCCTCTGAGGCTGAACTCCAGGACATCATTAACGACATGCAGTCTAAGCTGCGCTTGGTTCCGGACAAGCTGAAGAACACAGAGCAGGACCTCAAGAGGAAGGAGCGCAAGCGTGATGACATGATGGCCCTTAAACCTATTAGGTGAGATCTTCCACAGTGCTTCAGCTGCAGCATGTTGTGCAAATGTAGAGCCTATAAAAACATAGACCCTTTATTATTAAAGTGTTATGTGTATATAAACCAAATATAACCTACCAAAAAAAAACAAAAAAACATGCAAACTGACTGCAGTACCTGTGGAGGATTGGCATCTTTTATATTATCAGAATTGTCTGGTTTGTGTGTTTTCCCCAATTTATATGTTGTTAGGGACTTTTCCCTCAATATGGCTCAAACTTCAGGGTGCACTCAATACAAACAGTGAAGTCAGTACTTGCACTGTGGTTTACAAAGCCTGAAAATAACTATAAATATGGTAATTGCCAGTAAAAGTTAATACCAGAAGGTCTCAATTGTTAATTCCCTACATGTACATGTCACAGCTGCTATCAGTGTATTCGATTAAATGATTATTTAAAAAACGACATATGTATTTCAGTAAATAAGAGAAGGCTAATGCACAGCCAAAATGTTGGTGGTGTTGCAAATCCTACTTTTACTGTTCTTTTAATTATAGTCTCAGTTTAAAGAGGCAGCAGCAGTTTCTTGTGTACTGGTACCGTAATAACTTTAGATCAGTTCTTTGGAAGATAGGGCTGTTCATCTGGGCTCTCCTCAGCAGGAGAGAGTGGAATAAAAGCCGTAAAAACTTCAACCAGAAATAGGGTTAGAATGGGTCAGGCAGGTGAGAGCCTGAGAGTCCGAGAGAGAGTCCGAGAGACAGCCAGAGAGAGAGAGCGCGAGTCAGAGAGAGAGAGAGAGAGAGAGTCCAAGAGACAGCCAGAGAGAGGGAGCGAGTCCGAGAGAGAGTCCAAGAGACAGCCAGAGAGAGAGAGAGAGCGAGTCCAAGAGAGAGCTAGAGAGTCTGAGAGAGAGCCTGAGAGCCAGAGAGCCTGAGAAAAAGAGAGAGCCAGAGAGTCAGAGAGAGGGAGAGAAAGCCAGAGTGCATGAGAGTCCGAGAGACACAGACCGAGAGAGACTGCCAGAGAAAGAGAGAGAGAGACTGTTCATTATGTGTGTTAATATTGAATAAATGCTGCATACCTAGACACACTTGCAGAGCTTGCTGACAGAGTGAATTTAAGGGGTAATTTTTACCAAACATTTGCATGTTTTTTCGTTTAGCCTACATGTAGTCAATCATGTGGAAGGTGCACTGATTGCATAATAAGATTTAATTATAGAAGATAAATTACAAAAAACTCTACAGACCTGTGTATCTCTGTGGATGGTGGATTTGTGGATTACATACACAGACAATCTCTAGTGGAGCTGCAGGAGAAAGAGCTGCCAGAGCTGAAGAATAAGCTACAGAGTGTGAATCGTGAGATCGAGAAATTGAAGGGGGACATAGAGGAGCAGGAGACTTTGCTGTCCATGTTGATATCTGAGGAAGACACAGCCAAGGCCTGCCTGCAGGACATTTCACTCATGGACCGTTACCAGGTCTGACTTGCATCTTGCCGTTATAATTACAAAAGGCATGTTCATAATTCTCAATACAGATGGTAGTATTTTGATTAAAGGTAGAACAGACAATGCATCAGTAAAGCAGTAATGGCAGCTTAAACATTCAATCAAAATCAACCTGTGACTTTGGAATGCTATGCCAGTTGGAGGCCCCTATTTAAATCTCTTTTTAAGAAAAACATGAAAAAGCATATTTAGGGAGTGTTTTTTTTAATATATTGCAGCTTGACCTGAAGGAAGTGGAGAGGAAAATCGCCCAGCATGCAGCTAAGCTTCAGGGAGTGGATCTGAACCGGACTATGCAACATGTCAGCCAAGAAAAGCAGGAGACCCAGCATCGCTTGGACACCAGTATGAGCACTGAACTTTTTTACATTAACACCGCACCCTAGACAGCATCAGGGAAACCAGGCTGGAACTGCTGTAAAGACTAATATTCGTATATATTCGAGACTCTTTGAGCACAGCTAAATGGGATTGTAGTCCAACTAATGACCATTAAAAATTGACATTATGTAATCATTTCCATGATTTAAATATACAAAAAATAGATCAATCACATAAAAGAGTAAGAACACACATTTGTTATACCTTCAATTCCATACAATTATAATAGTAACGAAAATCATCTACAAGTGGTAAATATTTCAAATGACCAGTGCTAAAAGAAGTCTCCAAGGACCATAGACTTCTATTACCGGATTGGCGGGTAATTACATCTCACATTCAACTGAAGCAATTTTGCATGGAAGAGGGGTCAAACATTTTAGCCAGCTGATGTCAGCATCTGGTAGAAAATGATACAAATCACCTACAAGATATGATCCTAGCTTCTCAGGCAAAGGGGGAACCGAGCATCTCCACAGAAGAGTATTACATCTGTTGATATTTTTGTTAAATTAGTGATTGAAAAAGCTTTCCTCGTGGATTGTTTCAGGTATATCATCTTTATCTGTAGACACTATTAAATAGGGTGAAATGTTTGCTTGTTCAGATGTGTAAAAAAGTAAGTAACCATTTCCATGGGGTGTTCTAATGTTTTCACATGACTGTTTGACCTTTGACCTTAATATATAACAGATATGCAATATGAATAAGTGCAGGGCTTATTTTTGCTTGCATATTTTTACTCTTTTACTCTTCATTTTTACATATGTTTACTCTTTTCACATAATTGTGTGGTCAGCAAGTAGGAAGAGTTCATTCTTATCTGTTTTGTCACACAGCTTGCAGTAAGATGGAGCTTAAGCGCAAACTTATCCAAGACCAACAAGAGCAGATCCAAACCCTGAAGAGCAGTGTGAATGAAATACGTGCAGAGAAGCTTCAAATCTCCAGTAACATGCAGAAGCAGCAGCAGCTGGAAGAGCAGTGTGTAGAGTTAACCACTGAGATTCAGGCACTACACAGAGAAATACGGGTAAAACAAAAAAAGCAAAGACTAAAGAATACTGTCCTTATCTTTTTTTTCTGAGTACTAGACAATGTCAGTCTTCTGTAATGGTATATCTTTATTCTGACATACATTAATGTTGCTCTTCCAAATTGAAAATAATCTTTAGTGGCGTATTAGGAATGAATAGTTTGTTCCCTGTAAATCTTGTTTCTGTCTTGCTTCTGCACGTTCTTTTAGCACAGAGCTTTAATACTCAGGAAGAACTGGCTCATTTAGTTTAATACAGTTTGATACTGTGATATATTTGGAAAATATTGTGAATTATATCAGTATTGTCTTGCACTGTAATGGTCCCCTACCATGTCAATTTCAAGTTCATATGATCTTTTGCACAGTGAATGTTGAGAGATCCTTCTCCTTTGATGCAGCTTTCTCTTAAATTGTGTTCTAGGAAGCGAAGGAGCAGGTTTCTCCACTGGCGACCACTTTGGAGAAACTCCAACAGGAAAAGCAAGAACTGATTGACAGGAGAAGGCAGAAGCAAGTGGAAGGCCAGGAGAAGGTGTGTAGTTTTAATTGATGTTTCTCTGGTTTATTCATTTTTCTTTGTTTAATAGCATTTTATATATACACACTGGTACCTTAGAGGCAAAAAGTAAATAAAACACTTTTACCACCTCGGTGCACTGAGAGCTAGGTACTGCATGCTAGAGCAGTATTAAGCTAGTTCTTTAGATTAAATATTTTGGGTGTAATATGTTAGTATTAGGGCTGCAGCTCTCAATGTATTTTCATACTAGAATATTCTTTGAATATTCAAATGTGTGACAGGACTCAAAAATTTAGAATATTGTGCAACAGTTCAGTTATTTCAGTAATTCAGGTTAAAAGGTGAAACTATTATTTATGATATAGACTCATTACATGCAAAGCGAGATATTTCAAACCTTTATTTGTTATAATTTGGTGATTATGGCTTATGGATTATGGCATCTTCTAAATTATTGGCTTAAAATCCCAGTTATTTCTTTGGTCAGTTGTCAAGAATCTGTATAAACATTTTAAAAAGCCTAAATATTTGTTGGCGCTCTATTAAATTTTGTTGAGCATAACATTATGTACATATTGAACATGTAAGAGTGTGATATTCTGCTCTCCATCATGTTGAGGGTGTTGCCCTGTTTTCTTTGTGTGCAATACCTTTCCTGGAATCTCTGTAAAACGTTGTATAATGTCTGCTTGATTTTATGTGTGGATGAGTGGCAAATAAAAAAAAAAAATATGAAAACGTAAGAGGAAAACAGGTGGTTGCTTGCAGGCATGTGTTCTACCTGATACAATTAAGAAGTTAATGTCTTATCATGCTTTATGATGTATAGAAAATGCTGAGCAGGCCCAGTTGGAGGAATTAGATTTAAATGACTTTGAAAGGATTTAATTTGTGGGGCATGTGTGGCTGTAGCTTCAGTTAGAAGCTGAAGGGCAGTGGAACCTAGTGGTTAGGACATTGCACTTGGGAACCGAAGATCGCAGGTTCAGGTTCCAGCCTGGGCACTACTGAGGTACCCTTGAGCAACTGCACTTTGAATAAAAGCGTCAGCCAAATGAAGAAATGTTGTAAATGTAGTTAGAGAGACTGCTCAACTGACTAGAGTTAGGGTTAGAGTTAGGAACAATGAATAAAGTAACTTTTGTATTTAGATTTATTATTTAGACTTAGATTTAAAGGGCATAGTGTATTATGTAAGCAAAAATAACTCTTTCACAGACAGTTCGTAATTACAGGATGTGAACGTTCCATCTGCAATTACATAACAAGAGGTAGTAAACAAGGACTAAATAATGAATGCACATCAGTGGTCTGAGATCTGGCCTGCAGAAATGTAATATATTCAAAAATGTCAGATGAGTCAACCTTTATCATATCAATCGCTTTGTGTGGGGGTATGGTGCATTTTGGTACATTTTTTTGGACTTGGTTTGGTCTGCTTGTCCCTTTAGCGGAAAGGGTCACTGCAAACCAGTGAAGTTATTCTGACTCATTTCTCACATGCTGAAACATTTCCTTTCTGATAGAAGTGGTTTGTTGTGTTAATTATATGCTATGGTCTTAATAGTCATCAGATATCCCATTTGAACACTTATGCAAGACTGCAGTGACTTGAAAAAACTAAGACACAGTGAAGGTGTTCTGATTGCTTGTGGTGGCCCAGCACCTTACTAAAACAATGTATGTTGTTCGGTCTCACTCGCCTAATTATTTGTATGTTCAAGTGTGTCACTTCTTCTCCAGGGTAATTGTTATGAGATGTTTGTCTTTTTGTAGATTAATGCAATCAAGGATAGGATTAAAAACCTGGCCAGTCTCGAAAGAGAAATTACCAGGTACACTGAAGAAGGTAAAGATGAGTACAAGGAGGTATGATATTTCAACAATGTGCCATTCTGTTTGCAATTTTAGTTTTCTCTCTTACACATTCTCAAGCATTATTTAATTTATTCAATATGCCATCATTTTACCTCCTTTAGCAAAAAGATGCTGAACTTCAGGAGACAAATGCCCAGCTGCTTGAAGCTGAGAAACAACGGGAAAAGATCAACAAAGACATTGGCAATATCCGACAAGATATAGACACTCAGAAGGTGTTTAGCTGAGCTATCTCTTAAATTGATTACCTAAATATCTTCCATTTTAAGGAGACTGCCATTATATTCTATTTTTTTTCTGTTCATGTGAATGATAAATGCCCCACACATACTTTCCTACCTGTTTTTCATCTTGTAGGTCCAGGAGCGCTGGCTTCAGGATAACCTGACCCTGAGAAAGCGTGTGGAGGAACTAAAGGAGGTGACCAAGAAAAGAGAGGTCCTACTGAAGGAGATGGGCAACATGAAGGTCATGGAGTTACGCAAGTAAGTATGTTTTAGTCAGGTGATTTAAAAAAAATAAAAATAAAAATATATAGAAAAAATGTCAAAATATTACAGGAAAGAGTCAAAATAATGAAATATAGGTTAACTCACATGAGAGAGATTGAGATACACGGAAATAAAGCAAGTTGTGTTACCACTTAGTAAGTTTTATTGAAATATTTTGTCTGGTCGTTTCTCTATTGAAGTTAGCATTTTACTGCAGTGTAAACCTGAAATAAAATCTTTATTTTTCATTACGCCTTAAATGGCACAACATTACACTGCAAGGTTTAAAGTGGAACAGAAAAGCAAGATGCTAGCAACGAAACTGGAGCCTTAGTATTGGTTGATGGCTAACAGTTGTTTGGTAAACCAGCTGAATTGATATCTTGAACTTCTTTTTAAGGAGTGAATGTTAACTAACAGCATAATGTAATATTTTTCTTTTTATTAAAAGGCAAATATGCGTAGAACTATCAAAAATACAATTAGCTCATTAATCAAACAAAATCTTCTTTATGGTTAAATATGAAATGTATTTAGAAATATTTTAAATCATGGAATTGAGAATTAGTATTTGGATATTTTTTTGGAAACACCAACCAACAAACAATGCTGTTCAGGTCAAGCCTGTATCAGTAACATTGAACTGAAGCAGAATGCTGTGAATGTTCTTTTGGTTATTTATTTAAAGTGTATTCAGATGTTTATTCCCACTTTTTGCCTTCTTTCTGTGTATTTTTATGTGAAACGTATATTTCTCTAACTGTGGTTTATTACCTGTTGGCTAGACCAGCCGCCATTGCACTTGCTTTTCTCACAAAAGGTTAATATACCTTATTAAGTTTCAAGCACACCTGTGTGAAACGTATTAAAATGAGAAAACACTGGATTGATTTTTGTTGAACAGTGAGCGTCGGGAGTTGGAGCGTAAGGTGGAAGATTTGAAGAAGACCCGGAGTGTTGCTTTAGGCCGACAGAAGGGCTTTGAGGAGGAGATTCTGCGCTTCCGCAAGGAACTCCGTGAGGACCAGTACTGCCAAGCTGAGGAGAGATTCCGTGACAAAATTATAGTCATGAGAACCACTGAGCTAGCCAACAAAGACTTAGACATCTACTACAAGGCACTGGACCAGTAAGTGGTTAATAAATTTTAATTGGTTTGATGGTTTGTTAGTGTTTTCATGGTATTACTACTACTACTTGCATATTTCTAGTCATCATGTTTTCAGTGCAATGTGGTGGTCACAAGAGTGTTGATCTTTGTTTTTGATGTGTTTTGGTCAAATTTAATGCTACATATAACTTTTGAAAAATGTGCGAATGCTGTGAAAAATCTCTGGGTTTCTAAAATCAAACTTTCAGTATAAGCAATATACATTAAGTAGCCACTTCATTAGGTACATCTAACTTGTATATACACTTTTTGTCCATTTTGTCATGTTAATGGTTCATTTTGTACTATACTATATCTGTTTTTCAGCAACATTTATCATCACCATTTACCCTGTTAAGCTTTGTTTGCCTGTGTTCATCTGTCTACAATGACCCTCCACAAGACCACCAGTGAGCCCAAATTATTTGGGTGGTGGATCATTCTCAGCACAGTACAACACAGCAGTGGTGCTGGAGTTTTTATACATGGTCTTCATTTACTGTGCACTTTATGACACACCTTATCATTAGTAAAGATAAAATATTAGTAAAGATAAAAAAAGTTCTCACGGTGGTATAGATATGAGGTGATGGAGAGTAATTTTGGAGTCAAAAAAATAAGCCTTCACCTCCACGCCAACAAATTATTTGAATGGAATGCCAAAAGAGAACCTTGTGTTTTATCTGATCATAAAAGTAATTTATGGTAGTCACAAGATTGTTCATCTTTGTTTTTTTCTTTCTTTTCACCCGATATATGCTACATATAACTTTTGAAAAATGTGCAAGTTTCTTTTATCAGACTCCAGGCATAAATAATTTAAATTGGCTAGCCACTTCATTAGATTGTCTAACTTGTATTTACACTTGTTCTCCATTTTAAGAAGACTTCTCCAAGACTGGGCTGATGTGCTCTTTCCTCTTACTTCTGGTTAATAGCCAAGCTCCAGAGTTCTCAAATGACTGGTCTCTTAGAAGTAGAACTTTTAAGGAAAAATATGGACAACACAAAATTACTACCAAAAGTACTATCAAGGTGTACCTAATAAAGTGACTGGTGAGTGTATGTTCAAGTAAATTTTTCCCCCAGTTTTTCCTTATAAAAATATTAGATGCTTAAAGAAACCTGTATTTTCATGTTTTATTATTACAAAATGATAATTATTTTATATTTATTATATTATAGTTATTATCTATTAAACCAGAATTAGTTCATATTGTGCATTTGCTATTCATTAGTGTCAATTAATGCACTTAGAAAGCAAAAGCACATTTCCCGAGATAACAGAGGAAGTGTCTGTTCATTACTGGTTTAGATTCTTATCATCCATTTACTGAGCATGATGTTACAAAAGGATGTGTGTTTTTTTACCAGTGTCATATCATTCGTCATACACATATTTGTGTTAAACACAAAGGGAATTGCTACAGGCTGCTCAGTATCTTAATACATTAGCTATGGTACAATTATATTGTATTTAAAGATTTATGATCTGCTAAATGTTGTGATGCTGCGAATGGTTTCTTTAGTATAATTAAGCTCATACTTTAATCTCACAAGTCTTTTTAATTAAAGCAAAATGGAGTTTTATCTTTAAAGCCCTTTATTTTCATTTATTTAACAAATATTTCAATAATGAGCAACTTTGCACTGGCAGGTGAATATAATCTAAAGAGTTTTATTGGTTTTATAGTGGGGTTTCTAAGTCTTGGTTGAAAAATAAGTCTTGGTCAACCAAGAGTTCATTGGTTGGCCAATTGCAGAGAAAAGGACTCCAACGCAATTTGGCAGCTATACCTTATTATGACTTATGACTACTTGGCTACGCAAATCTTTAGCCAGGTGCAGCCCTTGTTCCTAGTAATAATACCACTGAAACTTTGAAAGAAACCACTTCTAGTGGAATAAGAAAGCAGTGCACATTGGTAAAAATTACTCTAAAAATGGGTTTAAGTAATGTTACAAATATTAACGATAAGCAGTAATTAGTTCCATGTGATGATGCCTTTTTTTGAAGTGATACACAATGCTTTTTTCTCTCTCATTCATACATGTACTTTTAAAATCTGCTAGTAATTGCTAGTGTCCATTTTTTCCAGCATTTCGCTACCATAATCACAGGACTGTCAACTCAGTGCTAACCATTACATCCTAACATTATTTATACTGTATTGTGCTTTTTGTTTTGAGTTTTGAATCTCACATTCAGGGCTAGACCAAAGAATTCACTTTAGAAATGATGTCTTTGTTATTTCACCAATGTATTAACGTCTCTTTGTTTATCAAGATTTCCATATGTCAATCATAGAAAGTTCATGGAATATGAGAGAAAATGTGTCCTGGATAATATTGTGTTGTCTTGGAATATATTTTCAACATTCTCCCATCTTCCTTTAGCTGTCAATGAACTGCTGGCTGTCTATCTGGGCTTTCTAAAATTGATAACGTTGCCATCTGTAAGTGCCAAGTTCAGGATTGTATTAATGTTTATGAGGTAGTTGATGAATGAGAGTATTTTAAATTGGCTGCTTTTGGTTATGTTGTGACAATGTTGTCAACAAACTCCTAAGTTACACCACATAGTTGTACATGCAGGTTGGATGAAATAAGTGACAAACTGATTAATGTTAGTTACGTTATTCTTCTAATGCCCTTTTTAGTCATTGCTGGCTGGAGCTGTGATAACTGTGGTCTACTTTTATGTTTTTCCTAAGCCATTTCTGCTTTCATTTAAGTTCTGGATGTTTTTTCTTTATCCAGCATTGGTATTTACAGTGGTAGTGTAACAGTTAGGGAGTTGTGATCTGCAGGTCTCTGTTTCAAATCCCATGTACCACGGAGGTACCAATGAGCACTGCCCTTGTTGGCTCTCCGCTGCTACTACACGAACAGATTAAATGCAGAGAGACATTTCAAAATAATCACTCAAAAATACATGTAGGGGCAGCAGGGTGGTGCAGTGGTTAGGGCTGTTGCCTTATAGCAAGAAGGGTCTGGGTTATATCCCCAGGTCAGCCAAGGGTGCCTTTCTTGGCGGAGTTTGCATGGTCTCCCCATGTTTGCGTGGGTTTCCTCTGGGTGCTCCAGTTTCCTCCCACTATCCAAAGGCTTGCAATAGGTTGACTGGATACTCTAAATTGCCTTTTGGTGTGACTGTATGTGTGAAAAGATGTCTATCTATATGTTGCTCTGCGAGTCCACATTTCCGCTTGTTTTGGGGAAAAACTGGCATTCGTAGATGATGTTACTATAGAGTAGGGGTAACACATCGCTCGCGAGCTACCAATAACTCACTGCTTGTTTCTGAGTAGCTCGCGGAAAGGTTAAAGGATTATGTACGAAAAATCTGACAATTAATGTGCCCTAGAAACCGTTTCAATTCAGTCAAAAACACAGACATCCCAGCCAGTGCCAGCACATAACGTTTTGCTGTCCTAGCTTCACTTCAGTCGTGAATGTATTTTGTGGTCTCTTTTTTTTTTTTTTTTTTTTTTTCTCCTGTCAAACAACGATTGGCAGCGCTCCGATCCAAGGGCATTGAACATTGCTGGATTGACAGAATTGTGGTGGCATTAGCAAGCCAGTTTAACTTTAAAAGTAGCCAGATTTATGATGAATTAAGAAAGTGCCCAGGAAATACACACTATTTCCATTAGGAATGGGAAAACCTTGCATGTTCAGGGTGCGTGTGCATGTGCCTTATCTGTGATACCAGTGTTTCATTAGATAATAAATACCATGTTGAGTGTTATTCCAAGGCAGCTTTGCACTGGTTTCTCCTGCAGGTGAATAAGCTTAACTCAAATGATTTATGTTGGTGTTTGATAGGTTATGTTAATAAATGTAAATAATATAATACATGAGTATCTCTCTGCCACTTTCATTGGTTCAAAATAGCTTTCAGAAGAAAAAATGTTGGAAACCCCTGCTACAGGGGGTGCATCAGTGCCCACAGGATGGGGGAGTTGCATATATGAAGGTGCTATTGACTCTCAGGCGCATATTAGGATTTTAGAGAGAAGTTGCCATTAAGATGATGTCTCTTCTTGGGACTTCCATGCTTATTTCAGCAGAACAATACCAGGACTATTGAGGCAGCTCTTATATCAAACAAGAATGGACGAAATTTCCAATAGCAGAACTACTTCAATTCGTTTCCTCAGTTTCAACATGGTAAATTGTAATTAAAATGAAAAGTGATGTAACACAATAGTAAACATACCTTTGTCCCAAGTTAGTCATTAAAAGCATTGCAAACCTTTCACTTGAATTAGTATTTGTTTTTATTACATTTTGGAAAATGTTTTAACTTTTCTGGAACTTAATTGTTTATTTTCAGATGATGTTCATTTTGTTTGTTGTCTGCAACCATGTCTCTCACATCAGAGTACACATAGTATGCCTACAGACATTACTTCGAGACACCAGAACCTGTTGGCTACATGAACCTAAAATTTGTGCTTGTTGCTAATTTGTAACTTCGTGCTACAACCTGTTAGCTTCCGCTTACAGCTTAAACTCCAGTGTTAGGCTCAAGTGGCAGCCAACAGACTGTAGCAACTAATTACAAACTGGTGTTGAGCATAATGTCCAGCTGACTTTTTTGGTGGTGTAATTGCAGGACTGTGCTTGTTTTGCTTTTTGTGAGTTTATAAAGAAATTTAGATTTTTTTTGGAGCCCAGTATTTTAAATAAAACTACTTTTTTACCTACTGAAGTTTCTGGGGAGATGAAGAGATATGCATCTTTAAAATATGGAGAGGTTGGACCTGGAACAGGAAATCTAAGTTGCAGATTAGAGATATTGTGTTTGTTCTGTTCAGGTACCCAACAAATCACAGGTGTTCTCAAAGCCACATATGTTACTCAAAATGCTCTTTCTGACAAGTGTTGGAGTGTGTTGTAGGAGGCAGTTTCTTTTGTCTAAATGTGTGTTTATAATGTTCTGTATGTACCTTTTCTTTTGTTCCATCGAGGCATCTGTTCAAAGTTAAAACAATCAGTGGGGTGTCAGCATAATGATCAGCAGTATATTCATGCAGACAGCTTACCCCAAAGGAAATTTGAATGCTGCTATTGAGTTTGCTCGCTTAGTCAGCTTTTCTTATCATTTCAGGCCTACAGTTTCTCATGATGATAGCATCTCTGCGCTCTCTGTGCATCTATCTGATTGGAAAGACCAACCTCAGATTTTTATATTATGCTGTCTAAAATGTTAGAAACGAAAGCTGACAAACTTGTGAAAAAGCATTGTTTAAACATTTATAAAAACGTTTGTCATTTATATTAATGATTCATTTAAAATACCTTGCTATTATATGCTCTAATAATGTTTTATATAATAGTATATATAATTTTCAGTGGTGAAATGTGCTTGTCTGATTTAAAGTTGGTCGTCTTTACCTACAGAGTCACCTTTTAAAACAATTACCAATGCAATGAAAGACCAGCTTAAGTCTAGACTAGTTAAAAACCATCAAATATGCACTTATCCATAACATTAATGCCACCAGCCTAATATTGAGTAGGTCCACCTCATGCTGCTGAAACAGCTGTAACTGTGCTGCACACCACAGTAGCTCTTCTGCGGAATCATATTCAATGTGCTAGCCTTCACTCATCCACATGCATCATTGAGCCTTGGGTGCCCATGACCCTGTTGCTAATTTACCCTCCTTGGATCACTTTTGGTAGGCAGATCCTCATGCTTGCCCATTTTTCCTGCTTTCAGCACATCAACTTCAAGAACTGACTGTTCACTTGCTGTCCAATGTATCTCATTCTCTTGACAGGTGTGGTTGATTGAGCTTGAGATGATAGGTCTGTTGCTATTTTCTATCTATGGCTATTTGAAAGTAAAAGTGACTATTTTTCATTGTGAACACACACAAGCATCATAATCAAGAAATGTGACCTCTGCATTTAACCCATCACATGTGTTTACATGGAGCAGCAGGCAGCTAATAACAGCCCCCGGGGAACAGTGTAGCACAACAGTACCTTGCTCAAGTGTACCTCAGAGGTGCCCAGGCCGGGACTTGAATGCGACCTTGAGTTTACAAGGGCAAGGTCCTAACCACTAGGCCACCACTGCCCACTATTTAATACTAGGATAGGGTTCCGTACCAAACTGAATATCACCGAACTAAATATTATGTAAAAATCAGTGCAGAACCACTATAAATGCATTCAGAAATGTAGTATGTACAGTAAAGAAGTGTGTGGTTAGGGACATGGCTGTCTAAAATCTGAAAGAATGTACCCATTGGCTACAAATCTAAATGATTAATTAATCAAATTGTCCATCTAAATATACTCTCTCATTCTGTTCGATAGTATGAGTGTTCTATCAAGGATATAAAACCCTGGAAATAGGATTTTCTTTTTTAGGTACTGCATAGAAAAAGATCTGAGAGGCTGCATTTTTCCCAGCACAAAACCATTCAGTTGCGCTGTGCATGGACAGAAAATGACAAAAAGACTAAAACAGCAACTTAGGTTTGAGTTTATTTATTTATTTGTTTTTATTTACAATTTTATTTATATAGTTTCATCAGAGGATTCTAAGGCTTTCTTTGAATGTCTTAAAGGCCTTGAATTATGTGTATAACACGTGTGTGTATAAATCACTTCTCTCTCATATCCTACATGTTCTGCTCTTCTTCTGAAATTTTGTATGTCTGTATTTTTTTAGGACAATTATGAAGTTTCACAGTATTAAGATGGAAGAAATCAACAAAATCATCCGAGACCTGTGGAGGAGTACATACCGTGGACAAGGTCTTTTCACACTACAGTTTTTTGTCATTTTTTTATTTGTTGGGAGACTCATGAAGTGTTTATAAACATAAATCAGCACTAAATTTAAAATGGGTTTATGACAAATTTTTGTGAAACTGTGTGACACAGTACTACAATTGCCATTTTCTTATTATAAAGTTGCATTATCTTTGCATTATGATTATCTGTTACAAAATAAAACATGATGTACTATGGACTGTGGTCCTAATTATATCTGTATGCTTCCTTATTTCCATTTGTCTTCTTAGACATTGAGTACGTGGAGATCCGCTCAGATGTGGATGAGAATGCCTCTGCTGGCGTGAAGAGAAGAACATACAACTACAGAGTGGTGATGGTTAAAGGAGACACAGCTTTAGACATGAGAGGGCGTTGCAGTGCTGGACAAAAGGTATATATTCACATTACATTCACATTTGATAGGTCACTGAGTGTGTCGGATGTGCCATCAGAATCTAGTATAAAAAACATTCATGAGAAACACAGGATTACAGCTGTTTTTATTCACATCCTGAGACTAATAAATGATCCTTAATTAACTGCCAAATCCTAGATAAAGATACAAACTCCTGTAATAAAATAATTTAATAAATACTAACCCCATTTCCAGAAAAGATCATAAAATGCAATAAAAAATCTAGAATATGCAATAAAAACTAGAATGTGTGATTTGTTAACTCTCTTGAACTTTTATTTCAAAGAAAATAATCTGTGTTTTTACCGATCAGTTAATATCAACAAATTTAGAATATGATGCCTGCAACACACTCAAAAAAGTTGGGACGGGGCAAAGTAGGAGTGAAAAGTTTATAGAATATAGTGAATTTACACTATTTTGAAACGTTCCGCAATAAGCAGAAATTCTGTTGTCTGTACGACCAGGCCAGAAACCTATGAGCCCTTAGAAGGCAATTCATGCTACAGTGATAAATATAGCCAAGTGGGCTCAGGAGGACTTTGGAAAACCACTGTCACTTAACAAATGCTGCTGCTCTGTCAAGATTGCAGCATCATCATCATGTGTAGTTAGGAGGAGGTGAACATGCTGACGGCTTGTGAGAAGAAGCTCCTATTGAATCTGGCAGTCTTTCGCCTACTGTGGCATTTGCCAGAGGACAGAAGGTTGAACACACCATGGCCCATGTGCATAGGATCTCTGACCATGTTGGCGGGTCTGGTAAGACTGTGCGATAGGTGTAGATTTTGTATGGAGAGGAGGGAAGTTCTGAAGAGTTTCTGTGCTGTCCTCACCACTCTCTGTAGGGTCTGAGAGGGTGTGTGTGTATGTATGTACAGGTCCTTCTCAAAAAATTAGCATATTGTGATAAAGTTCATTATTTTCTGTAATGTACTGATAAACAGACTTTCATATATTTTAGATTCATTACACACAACTGAAGTACTTCAAGCCTTTTATTGTTTTTAATATTGATGATT
>JBBPDA010000025.1:3006803-3022033 GCA_037974385.1 Arnoldichthys spilopterus | reverse complement strand
GGGCTGAATAATTACGCACACCCCACTTTGCACTTATTTATTTGTAAAAAATGTTTGGAATCATGTATGATTTTTGTGCCACTTCTCAAGTGTACACCACTTTGTATTTATTTTTCACGTGGAATTCCAATAAAATTGATTCATGTTTGTGGCTGTAATGTGTCAAAATGTGGGAAAGTTCAAGGGGGCCAAATACTTTTGCAAGCCACTGTAAGCTTGGCCAGTAAAATAATGAATATCTGCTCCACCTGACCTATGGTTTAATATGCATTTTTCTTAACAGATGCATTCAGTTTAGCATTAAAAATGTGTGTAATCTACATAGTATCATATTTATTATTCTTATTGATCTGCTACATACTGATTTTGTCATTTAAATGTGTTTAATGCCATTGTAGTCCTGCCCATTACTAATCCTGAAGGTACAGTTATAAAAATTATATAAATGATATAACCCCCACCACCACCACCAACAACACCCCCATAACACATGTTAGTGTAGACTATATCGTTAATATTCGTCCTTTCTGCAGGACGAATAAATCCTCTCCCCGGGCGTACCCCCATGTCTCTTCCCAGCCCCTCCGGTTACAGGATCCCTCTAGGCCGGTTGATGCTGATATGACAGGACGTAGAAAACGGAACGCGCTACTGTTGCTGCCGGCGCTGCATGAATTATTAGTGAGCGCGAAGAGCGGGTTCTCCCCCACCCGTATTCCGACATACCACCCCCCATCCTCACCACCACTGTTCTTTAGAATGATCATATCTTAGTCGCGCACATGTAGTTCCTAATTCTTTTGGTTTGTTTCATTTCATTTTGTTCGGTTTGTTCAGCGCCCAGTCGGCTTTAACGTTGGTCACACGTCATCACACTTTAAGAGTTCAGCGTTTAGGTCACAAATAAGCCTTAGCAGCTATAGCTAATGTGTACAACCAATACGAATCTGTTTTTCTATACTTAATTCTATTCACTGCGCTGGCAGACGCAGTCCACTTAGAAACGGAACTTTAGGACTTGTCGTCATAATCCTTTTTAGGTTTCGCTACATTTTGAGTAACAAGACTTTTATTGAGAATGGCTGCCTTTCCCAATACGTCAGCGCCTCCGGACAAATAAACGGGCAATTGCAGGGTTTTTAGGATAAAAAATAAATACAAATATAAACACATAGTTGGTAGGTTGTGTTTTTTGGCTACAATCTATTTAATTTTTAAAAAATCATACTTAACCTTATCTGCTTTTAATGGATTAATAATTAATAAAAAGCATTATAATGAATTCATTGCAATATTTACCAGCTATAGAAACTGATATTGTTTTCCTTTATTTGTTATTGCTATTCAGTGTGGACCAGAGGAGGATGGGTTCCCTTTCTGAGCCTTGGGTCATCCCAAGGTTTCGTCCTCCTGCTTATGGAGTTTACTGGCCTTTGGCTTGCTCATTAGCCCATTAGGGGCTCGAACCCGGGTTCTGGCTTTGTGACATCGTCAGTTATAAAAATCGCTATATATTTATTTATTCATGCTTTAGAAATGCTTCTTAATGCCTTCTGATTTTCTTCTTTGAGGGAACCTTCAAAGTGTGAAACAGATTAGCTATCTTGGACAATTTTAATCTATTTCTAAAAAAAATAAAATCTCAGTATCTATGTGATGTTCTATTTTTAATATTTTAAAATACAAGAGAAACATACTGAAACCTAATGTTTGTTAACTACCTTAATAACGTTACATGGCCAGCAAATTTCCTCAGGAAGGTTTTGACCGTATTTTAGAAAATATATACAGTGTCCATGATGTTTATATTATATAGAGGTTGAGGCCTTCTTGTCTCTTTCTATATGTCGTGTGTTAAAACGAATTTTCTTATTCACAGGTTGCCAGTACCAATATGGCGGCATAAATCAATGAATCAATGGCCAATGAGGCGTCTACTTGATGTCTATGGGGTCCGCGTGCTTTACCCACCTCCACTTGACAGTATGGATTCACAGCCAATCCGTGTGTAGAGGCGGGACTTTTGCCAAATACGGGTGGGGAAAAAATAACACCACCTGCTGCGCAGCGTCCAGCAGCGAACTGCACACAGCCTTCATCATCCTCATTCTGTCAAAATGAAAATCTTTACTTCCTTCAAAAGCGAACAAGACACGCTCTCGCGCGCGCCCGCGCTCCCTCACTCACTCGTTAGGAAACAAAATAAGTTGTAGGCCGCATGAACTAATACTCTGCAAATAATAATGCAAATAAAATAAAATATAATAATAATTATAATTATAAACGTTGTTAATATAATTATAAGTGAACATGTGAACATAAGTGAACACTCTTACCTGAAGCTAAGGGCAACAGCTTCCTGCTTTAATGACTCAGCCTTCATCCCTCAGCGGCTCCTGAATTATTCATTTTCTCTCACTCGGCACCTGGGCCACAGGTTCAGGATAAGGTTACACCTGTGGGGAGGTTAGTGTACACTTTACCTGCACACACAAATATACAGAAACCTGTGAGGAAACGTGTAATGGTCTAAAACGGAGGCGGTAGATGCGGGACAGCGTTCAGACACCAAATTTAGTGTTAGTGAGTAAAGCAAATTGCAAATTAACAACAATAACAACAATAATAATAATAACTGCGCCCGTACAAGGGAGCTGTTCTGTGTTAACGAAAGAATAAAGAGTTCCAGTCTTTGGATATTTAACTGGGCGGCTTGTGTACACTAAGGACAACAATAATAGTAACAACAACAACAACAATAATAATAATAATTATAATAATCCGCCATTTTATAATTTAAGGTGTAGTAAAGATGTTTCAATTAAACTTACCAGCGTTAAGCAGCGCAGCAGAACTATAATCTAAACAATGCCTTAATACACTATACATATGGTGAGCTCTTTTAAAAATTTGCAGTAAAAATATTTAAAAGCATATATTAGTTAACTCTTTTTGTTTAATTAATTTGTTTGAGGCATACTAATACGTCGATAATACATTTGTTAGGAAATAATAATAATAACTAAATATACTGATACTTTTAATACTAATTATACATGTCGTTAGCAATTATTATTTTTATAATGTACATTATTCTGTAGTTATAACTGTGATACTGTTAAACATAGTAAAAAGACGAAGCTGCATGAAGCGCAAATTATATTCCGGTAAGGAGAGAAGAAGCGCTTACCTGTCTCTGTCTTTTTCTCTGTGTCTCTCCCAGGAGTCTGCAGCAGCCTTTCCTCACTAATCCCTCTGCCCACAGCCCTCTGCCTCCTTTTATACCAATATACAATTAATATTGCATCGCCATTATTTAATAATCTCAAATCCGGCCGCACAAAGCCGTGACTAAACATTTATTATTCAGCGGTGTCTGATTAAAGAGCAGACAAAGCCATTTGGTAAAGAGGGAAAACACCGAAGGTGATTTTTAAAAAGTTCTTTTTGTTTTTTTGTGTTTTACTGTTTGCTGTTTTGCTTGACTGTAAGTTGAATGGTGGGATCGTATTCAGCATATAGGACGCGCTTCATGTTTAATGCGCGGTGCTAGAGGGGCTTTATTAATAATACAGAGACTTTGCAGGATGTTGCTTCACACCCACTTTTACAACTTTTATACGTGTGAATGACTGAGGTGAGCTGAGCTGGGATTTACGAGGTCAGGCGATCTAAAGCAGAAACAGGTAAACTGATCTGAATCAACGACTACACTGCTCACCCACACGGACACTGTGATTTGGCTGCGTATCTCTCTTTTTAGCCATGACACCTTTGTATCAAATATTTTCTTCTAAATGTGGCGTTTTACTTTCTTATAATGATATGTTTACATTCTTACACCCGGGTCAGTTAGGCAGTAAATTATATTTATATTCTGTGTCCACAGCTTCAAGCCTGCAATTTCGACTTTTTCTTTTTGTTTTCACGACGCACAAAATGAAATTTAAAAATAAATAAATAAAAACCTGACACAATTTAAAAACGAGGCTGCATACAATTGCATGATAACAATTTTAAAAAAGTGCTCCCTTTTAGACCTACTTTACGAATATGTGGACTGACCGTTTTTGAAAGAAACTTGTACTTTTAACAGAATTTCGGTCACTGTTATGAATGGGTTGAATCATGTTCCTGTAAGAGTGTGTATTAAAAGTATCTGGACATCTATAATGAGGGTCCTTAGTGTTAAACCTACTAACTAATACAGGTTTAATATAGTATAGGCTACACTTACAGTGCTTTTATTTCTTGTTACATTCTATTGTAAGGTGTGATGGTTGTATAAACTTACTTTAAGGAATTTTACACTGCTTACTATGAGCCCACCATAGGTGTTTTATTGCTGCTGACTTATATTCAATGCAAGTGACCGATAAGTCAAACGTAAATGATTGTAACCAAAACCTAAATCCAAACATTTACTCTTACCCTACCTCTGATGGCAATTACCAGGTAGTTTAACATGAGTAGATGATGTACAGGGAGCTCTAAAAATGTGGCCAAATTTTTGTGGTCAATTCCTGTAGAAATGTTTAGTGTCACTATCCATCATATAACACTGTTAAAAGTCACGTTTTAATGAAATAGTCATGCACAACTTTGGCTGTGCTTTATTTCTTCACTTAGATTTACAAAATTTTAGAATGTTTTAAATATTAATTACAAATTATTACTAACAAAATACATTTTTAATAATCTCTTAATAATTAAATGTGCATTAATTTCCTATTACACATATATATATATATATATAAATCCACACAATCCACAGCTTACAAAAAAAACTTTATTAAATAACATTCAAAGTCACACACTGTTTTTTTATCAAGTGCAGTCAGAACGTGAGAATACCTACAGTGCTCTCATGTGTCCAACAAAAATCTATGAAATATAGCAGCATAGTACATCTTTCATTACCCTGTCACACACATTTGCATATTCATTCTAACACCTGGTGCAAACGCAGAGAAACAAATCAGTAGCATTAATAAATAACAACAATAACAACAACAACAATTCGTGATCATCGGTGATGTGTGGACAGATGTGGTTGCCACATAAATATGCGATGGCCTTTGGACGAATATTACACACAGCTGTGAGTAGATCCTTCAGTCTTTAAACAGTGTACAACAAAAACACACGTACACACAGGGAAACACAAGGTGATGCGTCATAATACTGAGATGCTCTTCTACAGCCAGCCTCACCCTCAGCTCTGCTCTGCCTTCCGAGGACTTGAGCAGGGCTCCTGCTGAAGAAGTGCAATTTACAGCAGCCTGGTGCAAATAACATGGCGGAGGTGGACAGTCCGGTTAAAAAAAGTCTTAAAGCATGTTAATGGATCTGAGAAGTGCGTTTCCATCCCAGTCGTGGAGCAAAAGATGGGAAAAAGTCGCAGCTTAAAAGTTAAACTTTGATGCATCCTGCTGGAGAAGTGGGGTTTAGATCCCTGTCATTGGTTTAAAGCGTTTTGTCGTTAAAGTCGACCCCTGATGAAGAAAACGTCGTGCGACTGAAAGAGGAACGTGGATGGTCCAATGATGGATGTGGACACAGTGAAGAAGTTGAGTGGATTTCCGTCCCTGTCGTGGGCTTTCGAGTGATTGTTTTCGCACACAGTGATAGAGAACACTTTATAAAGTCCTGATGACGAGAGGTGGTCTTAAAACCCCCATTGTGCTCTTGAACACTCGTCAGTGCCCCGCTGAGTACTTCATCCTCTTCTGCTTCTGCCGCTGGTTGCAGAACCACACGCGCACCACGTTCTTTTTGAGCTCGAGCTTCTCGGCGATGGCGGCGATCTTCTCGGACGAAGGCCGTGGCTGGATGGCGAAGTACGCCTCGAGCGAGCGCTTCTCGGGCGCCGCGATGGACGTGCGCTTGCGCTTGCGCTCGCTGCCGAGCCCGCCCAGGGGCGCGGGCCCGTTGGCGCCGGTGGCGCGCCGGCGCTCGGCTTCGGCCTCGTCGAGCCAGGCCTGCAGCACAGGCCGCAAAGCGATCATGTTGTTGTGCGAGAGCGTGAGCGATTCGAAGCGGCAGATGGTGCTCTGGCTGAGCGCGCCCACGCCCGGCATGTTGAGGCTGACTAGCGCCGCGCCCACGTCCGCCTGCGTCACGCCCAGCTTCACGCGCCGCTGCTTGAAGCGCTCGGCAAACGCCTCAAGCTCGCGGGGGTCCGACTCCACGTGCACGGCCACCGACGGCGGGGGCGGCGGGGGCAGGGGCGTCGGAGGGGCGGGCAGCTGCGCGTGCAGGTGGTGATGATGGTGAGGGTGAGCGTGCAGCGGCGCGTGCACGTCCACCAGGCTCGACGACAGGTGCTCCAGCAGCTCCGCCTCGAGCGACGACGGGGGCGGCGGAGGCCCGAGGCCCGCTGCCCCGTGCGTGTGCGCGTGCGTCGCCATGGCAGCGACGGCGGCGGCGTGGCGGCTCACGTCCGGCTTGAAGGCCGCGTGGCAGGACGAGGCGAGGTCGGCGGCCGCCAGCACGCTCTCATCGAAACCCGCGAATATATTGGCCTGGAGCTACACAGAGAGAGAGAGAAGAAGAAGAAGAAAAAGAGAGAGGGAGAAAATGAGCGAGAGAGAGAGAGAGGTCAACGGGGAATTGTGTCAGAAGCGAATTTAGAAAACATGTTCCAAAGCACCCGAGAGAGAGAAAGTAAGAGAGAGAGAAAGAGAGAGAGAGAGGGAGAGAGAAAAGAGAGAGAGAGGGAGAGAAAAGAGAGAGTTAAAGAAGGGGGGGACTCCTCAAAGCACAGATCATAAAAATTAATAGGAAGCAGTGCCTCAACAGATCTGTGCATGAGAGGGAGGAAGATGAAGGCGGCAGTGAGGGAGAAGATGGGGAGGTGAGGGGAAGGGGGAGGGGGAGGTAAGGCAGTGACGGAGGCCTCTCAAAGTGTGTTAAAGGTGTAAAGCAGTACTGTTCAGTCTGTGCACCGCGCGCACGTACCTGCGGGCCGTTCAGGCATACGCGCCGCATGCCGTCCAGCGCGCTGCTGAAGTGCGCTTTGCCGTTCATGGCCATCATCATTCTGCCTGAACATGGAGGCGAGGCGCGCACTCCGCTCTCCGCTCACACTCTGAGCTCTTGCCATGGACAGCTGCTCCTCATATCACCCATCACACACACACACACACACACACACACACACACACACTCTGCTCCTCTTCTCAACTTACAAACTGCAAGTGAGCGAGAGGCGCATGCGCACTTCCCCTTCATCATGATCATTTATCACTTTTATCACATTGAGTCTCACGCTCATTATTTTATACATAGAACAATGTTAATAATGTAGCAGTTAACAGCAATATTCCGTTTTACATTCAGCCAGTGCACATAATATTAAATTATATTCATATCCAGGGTTATGTTACAAACTTTACACCTTAAAACATTTATTACAATGCAACTACTGTGTGTTCTCATTTGTGTCCTCGAATTGCAGTACTAACATTTAGGTTTAGCTTTTCCTATGGTAATGGTACTGTATTACAGAACATCACTGTCCAAAAAAAAAGTCTCCAAAATGTAAAAAAGTTTAACTTTTCAACAAGGCAAAAATCTTCTTGACCTATATTCTTTATTAATCAATCTTAATAAATCTTTATTAATTAATAATAAAGTCAAGTCAATTTAATTTCTATAGCAGTTTTAAAAAACAACTTTATAGAATCCATGTTCAAGTCTGTAATGAGCAAGCCAATGCCTACAAACCTTGTGAGAAGGATCAAAAGGTGAACCCATCCTCTGGTGGACACAAGCAACAACAACCAAAAGAAAAAGAAAACAAGTTTTTAGAAGCGGCAGATAAAAGTCTATAGCTTAGAGTAACATATCTAGCATATGCGTATAAAGTGAATGCAGCACATGGGGATGATTCATGGTGTCTGAACTCGTCTGGGACAGGTGATAAGAAAGCCCCAGTGATGTTCCAGCAGTAAGAACTTCAACCAGAAGTAGGGCATCAGGATGGATCAGGCTGGTTCAGACCACTGGGTGGGACAAGAGCACTGGTATCTCAGGGGTAGCATGTGCAGCTCAACAGAGAGAGGGTGAGAGAATGAAATCAGTGAAAGGACATTTTAGAGCAAGTGATTTTGAAGCATTTTTATCGGTCTATTCATCATGAAGATTTCACACAGTGTAAAAAATGGAGATAATAATGGTTATAATAATGGTAATATAATAATGTTATGAAAAGTTTAATGCCTCTAAAAGCTACACTATTTAAATTAAATAGTTGAAAATATTTAAATGAAAATTTACCTTGAAAGGGTTATAAATACACTGTCTGATGCCTGACCCATTGTGTACAGTAGTGTTGAGACCAGGGTTTAAAACACATTCAGGTGCATGCAGGGCATGGCAAGGCAAGGTTTTCAGATTTATCATTTTTTTACCATTATCAACATTAAAAACAAAAAAAACTGTCAGCATTTGGGTTGTTGATACTGCAACCTCTGGTTACACCCCTGTAGAGAAACTACAGCTCACCATTTCACATCAAACCATGTCAAATTACTGTTTTTCTTAATGACAGAATTACCTATATAATGGTGAAATTCCCCTTATAATGTTAATAAGTTCTCTGTTCACTCTGTGATCGGTTAACATTTCTTTTTAACATGGCATCATCATCAGTTAATTGTTCACTGTTCTTACTTCAAACCTGTAGCTACAACCCATTAAAAACTACATCATAGATTTCATTTGTGAACGATGTACTGCTGGTTCAACAAACCAAGATATTTGCTTAAAAGTGCCATGGAAGATATTTCTGAAAGATCAGATTTGCGTAGTTCAAATGCATATTGTAGCTGAGCAGCTCATTTGTTCAAAGTATCATGCTAAAATATTCATATTCTAAAAGTGTGTAACTGTGTTATCTCTCCATTGTGTGGCTTCAGTTGATACTAACTTGGTTGCTCCTTCAGTTACAAAGCACTTCCAAGAAAAGTTGTGAGATGTGGAGGAGCTGTGCTGCCTTTTTGCCTCAACTGACCTTTCATAGGACTGGCTATGGTCTTTCACAGTGGCTTGCTCTCAGTTACCCTTGTATAATCAGGTCAGGTGAGCAGTGGTAACTGCTGTAAGTTAACGGATGCAAATTATGCAAAATTAAATTTGTGAACAGTGAGATGATGTATGGAGTGGCGAGCTAAGAACTCAGGAACTCAGGTACAAGGCTGCTAGAAAAAACTGAGTGTTCTTCATAATTTATAATTAGTTTTGTTCAGGATAAGTTCCCTCTAATAACTTTCTTATGTCTCATTCCTATAAAGGAGGAATAAAATTGCCTCTATATACCTTGAAAAAGTCATTCTCACCCATTCCATCCCTTTGTATGGCTCTGATATAAGCTGTTGACTGTAGAAAGAAGAGACACTCAGCGCAGTGACACAACTGCTCCACCTGATCCTGTCCACCTCTTCTGTTCCCCCAGACACTCAATTATTCACAAGCTATGTGGCAGGCATCCATTACCTTGTTGGCATTTTCTTATTCATTATGGAGATTAACAGAGCCTACCTTTTTCACTGGCTGCAAAAATGAAGGGAGTTGTAACAAGTAAGCAATGCCATGATATTCCCTCTCCATATTATGATAATGTTTTAAGATAACGTCATGCCTCCCCTTTCCTCTCCAGATAACATTTCAACACATGAATTTTTCAAAAGCAGAACGTAAAATGTCTCATTCATAGCTTAGCCGTTTATCTTGATATACATAGAGACTTTTTGTAAAATTTTACACATGGTCCCATATAATCCCTCCAAAATATACGTTTATAACCTCCATTATTCAGTGTGAGGCCTTCAGAAAAACAGGTCTGATGTATAGTTTTAACAAGTAGCAATTATGTTAGAATTACTTTTATTTTGACCAGTTAATCTGGATTGTCCTTGCTTCTCTCTCTTCTGTTCTTCTAACATGCAGTAGCATTAAGCTACAAAATAAACCCAAAACAAACACTGAAAATTTAAACATTGTTTTTTCAGAGTCATGAAATAGCCAGGCATTTGCATTTTTAAATGAATGATATAAGAGATAGGATATATAAGCTGCTTGTATTTATCTACAGTATGAATATAAAACAGCACATTTATTGTGGGTCCTAGTAATATAACCCTGTGGTACACCACAAATAATGGACCTGGTTGAGCCTGTGTTTTCAGATGTGCTAGTCCATCATGTTTGTCATTTCACTAGTATATGACAGTTGACAGACAGATGGACAGTTTTTCAGGTTTTAGGTCACTGTAAGAAAACAATGCAAAACCCCGCCTCACTGTGAATTCAGGCATCTAGTTCGTGAACTCCATTATCATCTGCATTATTTAGGGTTATTATTTTATTTGCTTGATTTTCACTGGAGGGCAACATCATGGTGCTGATTTTAGATGACATCTTTTATTGATTTGTTCTTGGTGAGATTTAACAGGAGTCTGCTCTTTGCATGAGGCATTATAGCCGAGCTCTGTTGAATGACCCTGTCGTTGTTGTTTGCTTTTCCGCTCCCTCCATTTCCATTCGGATCCAGGCTCTGAGCGTGCTCTGAGTGCTCGTCACTGCAGCAACAAGGGATGAGAGAATGATGAGTGGATAAGGTTGGTGGTTGACATTCCCTCCCGCGGGGCAGTCAACAGTGCTTGCATTAAATCGAATAGACTTTGAGTGTTTTTCACTTGGCTTCCCAAAGTAAGGGCTGACCATGCATTATTCAATGCCATTTGAATATGTCAAAATTGCTGGAGCCAAATGAAGTTTTACACTACACTGAAAGTTAAACTTGGGTGGCAAAGATGCTTCACTGCAAATGTGCTTTAGGCAACCCAAAAATCTACTGCAGTTTTTTTCCTAATACAAGCTATTTGCCACAGAACTACATAATAATAGAAAAGACAAAAACAAAAAGATACAAAAAAAACCTTTTTGGCAAGAGTTGTATTAAGGAGTTTTATTTTGGCTGATAATGAAATCTAATAAAAAAGGGCTCCATTTACTACAGAGGGAATTTATTTCGAGATGATGGTCACCGCATATAACATTATAACATATTGGAATGCTCCTGAGGTGAGATACAGATCAGTGTTTCCCAGCCTTGGTCCTGGAGGCACACTGCCCTATATATTCGAGTGCATTTACTACTCCCAACACACCTGATCCAACTTATTACCTCATTAACCCCACACTGAGTTATAGCAGGTATGTTAAGCCAGAGAAAGCAGTAAAACATGTAGGGCAGTGTGCCTCCAAGACCATGTTTTGGAAACACTGTGTGCTCATATCTTTCCAGTATCAAGAAATACAACACGAAACTGTATTGTGCAAAGTGAAAGCCATACATCAGTTTCATGCAGAAATGTCAATGAGTTCTCTGGGCCTGAGCTCATCTAAGATTGCCCCAAAAAAATTATCAAAAGTAATCAGACAAGTACATATTTCAGCTTGTTTTCAGAAAAAAAGGAAAGGCTTATTCTGTGCCAAACTGGATAAAATGGACAATAAATACTGTGATCAGTGAAAGGTACAAACGCAAATATCTTTCATGGTTTGGCAGTGCATCAGTGCTTGCTTGATTAGCATATTTGTGTAGGTAACATTGAAGCAGAGATATTGGGATTTTAGAGAGATGTAAGCTGCCATTAGAGTAACATACTTTCCCAGGAAATCAATGGTTATTTAAGCAAAACAATGCAAGGCCTCATTATGCACTTTCTACCTACAGCGTGGCTTCATAGACACAAAGAGTGTACTTGACTGGCCTGCCGACAGTACAGATCTCCCTCATATGAAAATGTGTAACTTCTTTGGACAAAACCAAACAATTATGGGAACAAGATTTTAACGCTGAATTCCAGGATGAAACTTGGCAATGTATTATTAAACTAATGCACACCTACTCCTTTTGCTTAAAACAGAACATTATACAGTACAAGATACTGTACACTAGTACGGTACAAGTACACAAATGATAGGTTAGCTAAAATATATCCCGGAACTTGCCCAGCGTGCCCGAGATGCTACCATAGTCTGGTCATATGTTTGGTCTTGCTCATGCCTAGGAGATTTCTGGGCTTTTCAGACTTTTTCCCATATGTGTGGCACTATAATTAAACCCGAACCAATTGCAGCCGTGTTTGGGGCGCTTTCAAAAGATAAACAATGCACAGCTTTACAGGCTAGTGCAGTAGCTTTTTCCTCTTTGTTAGCTTAGTTAGTAAGTTAACTTTATTAGTAATACTTTTACACTGGGAGTCTTCTAGACCTCCACTTGAAAAACTGAGATACAGCAGAAGTAAACATACGTTTATGTACGTTTTATCTGGTCTGCTCCCCTTTGTTGAACATGTGAAAAGCCTGTCCCTCACTTAAACGTAGTGGAGTTACTCCCCACCTAAATGACCATGCACTGATATTAATGAATATAGTTTAATGTACCAGTTTACTTGTTCTTATGTGCCTAGTTCTTTATCTCTGTTTTGTTTATTTTTTATCTTTAAAAAAGTCAATAAAAGTAGCATATGTTGATTTTGCTGCTTTAAAGCCACTCACTCCTGCTGAGGAGCCCACATGAACAGCCCTATCCCCCAAAAAACTGATATAAAGTCATCACGGCACCTGTACACAAGGAACTGCTGCTGCCCATTTATACTAAGAATTATTATTATATATATTTATTTTATTTATTCTTTTTCTTCTTTTCTTTTGTAGGGTGTCGACCTAGGAGGATGGGTTCCCCCTTCTGAGCTTTGGTACCTCCCGAGGTGTCTTCCTACAGCTATGGAGTTTTTCCTTGCCTCTGTTGCCTTTGGCTTGCTCTTTGGGGGCTCGGACCCGGTTTCTTTAAAGCTACTTTGTGACAACGTTAGTTGTAAAAAGTGCTATATAAAAAAAAAACTTGATGATTTATGTAAGCAAGTTTTAATTTAACAATTTTTATGTATTCATGTATTTATCAGGTATTCTTTATTTACATATTTTATTCTATTTTATTTTATGTATTTTTTTTTACTTTATTCTTTCTTCCTATTTGTGAATTTCTTTAGGCTGGGGAGGCGGGGGGTGTCTTTTATGTTGCATTGTTTGTATAAATTTCAAAAACGTTAAATAAAGTTGTATGGTGCATGGGCTTCAAAGTGCTGCAATGATTGGGAGTCCAAGAGAGAACAATTGGCTGCGCTCTCTGAGTGGACAGTATGGCCCCGCCTTCTGCCCCATCACACAGGAATGATAGCCTGTTAGCTGACAAAACAGAATTGCTAGTCAGTGCTCTGTTCCAGGCATGCCATGCTGTCCAATGTCATTGCATCAGTGGCAGTTTAAAAAAATGCAGTTGCTAGCTTCTCATCACTCTGAGCAGCTCCCTCACCCTTCCAGTGCTGGTGGTGTGATTGGGGGATTGTGATTAGAGAAGACTAAATTGTAGGGGTAAAACTGTAAAAGAAAATATGCATGGCAGGTTATAAAAAGGAGAATCAGGCAATGGTGACCATGTATCACTTGCAATATTGCAACATTTAGTGTCATCAGTTTCTAAACAATAAAAAGTGTAATAAAAGAGAGAGTGTAGCACATTGGTAAGCACTGTCACAACTTACAAAGTATACATTTGTTCATATTTACAGAATACATTTAAGTTGGTATTGACAGAAATATTGTGTGTTGTGTGTGTTGAGGTCTCTTTATGTAAGCACAATGCTACATCCTACTAAAGGTGGGAACAAAGATTTTGGGTTGTTAAAAGCTAAGCATACATGCTGGTTTGGAACTCTTACATTTAACATGAGTTCAAAAATGCACAAAAACATAGAAAAAAAATTAATTACTATGTCTAAAGATAAGCATTACACTATCTGCGAATATTTTTTAATGAAGTTTGGTTCCCTTTTGAGTCCTGGTTGTTGGTTTCTTCTTCATGACTGTTAACATGATTTTAAGTATGACAAGATGGGCCAACATGAATAGATTACCTCTTTACCTGTCCACATCCATGCACTTTTGGGTGTTCTTTCTTGTTCCTAACACACATTATTCAACTACTTAGCTCAGTCATACTGATGTAAGGTGTGTTAAAGGTAGGAGAGGACAGCATAATGCAGGGAAGTGGGCCAACATGATCAAGGTTGTCAAACACTGTCCTAAAAGAAGCAATGTATTGAATGTTTGGGGGTCCAGCCTTCTAGCATAATGCAGAAGCTGCCCAAAACTCCATGCTCAGACCACTCTTCTACAGCTCTCTTCTCATGCTACAATCATATACAAGCATGTGGAAAAAAATAAGTACATCCCATTGAAACTGTTGATTTTTTTTTAAAAATATTTAAACAAGCAAACATTTAAAATCAGTTATACAGTGTCTATAGATAAAGGAGATGAACAAAATCAGAAGCAAAAGTAGATTTTTTAATCTGAGTGACAGCTGGTACAAAAGTTCCTGCTAGTGGTTTGTGTATTTGCATGCATGTCAATGTATTAGTAAGTGTTCAAAACCTACACTACACACCCTTTATTATATACTACATTAATGAGTGACTTCAACAGTTCAATGTGCTGTTGCTCAAATCTGTTTTAGACATACTGGGTAAGAGTAAATATCACAAGAACATCAGCAATATTAATAACAATACTCATGTCTTAAAGTGTCGTCCTCAAGTGCAGACACTGGGATGGACAGACCATTAGCTCTCCCTTCCTTGGCCTAAATGACTAAATCATGCCTGAGGTCTGATGCTGGAAAATCCAGAGCAATCCGTGTGTTCTCACTACTACATGTCCACAAGTTCCAAAGCAAGTCCCAGGCATGTCTGCGTAAGTACATTCATGAAACAGTTGGTATAAGATCAAAGACTGCTTGGATGTATAACCACTCTCAGCAGGGAATATTCCAGCACTGGTGATTGGCAGCCAATATGATATTCATGTTCTGAGGCTAAAATCACTTTACATCCAGATAAAAGAGACAAAAACATCTGACCAGTAAATGTCTCCCTTAGCTGGAAGAAGAAACCTTGGGAGGAACCAAGACTCCGAAGGGGAACTCATCCTCCTCTGGTCGACACCTAATAGCAATAACAAACAAAGAAAAAGAAAACATCTCAGCTTCTAGAGGCAGCAACTAAAAGCCTATAGCCTTGGAGCAACATACACACATGGACAAAATTGTTGGTACCCTTCAGTCAATGAAAGAAAAACTCAAAATGGTCACAAAAATA
>JBBPDA010000025.1:2979024-2996775 GCA_037974385.1 Arnoldichthys spilopterus | reverse complement strand
AAATGCAGAGGTTGCATTTCATTGTGGTGCTTGAGTGTGTTCACAATGACAAATAGTCACTTTCACTTTCACTTTCAACAACTTGCGGCCTCTGCATTTAACCCATTCATTTAGAAGCAGTAAGCAGCTGACAGTAAGCAGTGCTTAGGGTCTGTACCTTGCTCATTGGTACCACAGTGGTACCTGTGTCAAGACTTGAACCTGTGACCGTCTGTTCACAAAGGCAAGGTCCTAACCACTAGGTCACCACAGCACTGTAATACCATATACTGAGGTAGAAGGTAAGAAGGTGTGGAAAAAGTGAATACTGCCCCTGCCCTACTTAGGAGTGAACGGTGATGTGAATAATTGTACAAAATTTACACACACTCATTAACTGTGAAGTTACTACTGAAATGGTCAACCTGAAAAAGTCACTTATAGTCACTTATCACTTATAGCCTCTGCTGAAACTAATACCGTGTATACAGTCTTACATCTGTTTTGGTCTTGGCCTGCATACTGTTGGATGTGGACTGGGAGGCAGGACTGATCTCATTCTTCAACTGGGAGATCTTCTCAGCGAGTTCTTTCAAGGTCTTCATGATGTTCGCCCTCTCCTCTGGCTTCATCCCTCGGTTCTTCTCTAGGCGGGCTATTAAGACCTGCAGATGACAAGTACTTTTAAGCAACTTGATCCTAAGCGACTGACCCTTGTTTTGAAATTCAAACAGCAAAACAAGGCAAAAGGTGAATGTGATGCAGTGAAAATCATGCACTTGCCAAAAAGCGTGAAATAATGGCTTTAGTGTTTGGTGTGGGATTGGTGTGCCTTCATAAACGACTACTATATAGAGGGAAATTTTAGACTCTCATTTCTTTAGCAGTTTTTAAAAAGTGACAGTGAAATTTTACCTGGTGTTTTATACTAATTAAAGGTGTTTTTCATAAACAACGACAGCACTCGTGATTTCCAAGCACATTGGCACTTCTGAACCATCTTACCTTTTGACACTCTATCTGTTTTTCGAGCATCTCTTGTTTCTTTTTTCTCATGTCTTGCTGCAACTTCAAAGCTTCCTAATGAAGACCAGAGAAAAGATGATTTAGTTGAGTGCTAAGAACATTCTAGACTGGGTAGTTACAGGAAGTGATCTTGCTTAACAAAGATTAACAAGGCAAAAGAAACATTCACCTGCTTCTTTTTCAGAACCTCCTGAGCTTCATGAGATTTGGTAGACTTTGGGGGAGGCTTCAGTACCGTCCGAGAATAAGGTCCTTTCTGTAGACTTGAGGCCGGTGCAACTGCCTTTAAACATAGCAAATAACAATGTAAAGAACTTGATTTTATTTTAGAATCAGTTTCTACAGTCTACACTACACACACGCTCCTTACCGATGAGGACTCTGCAATGGGATTGGGTGTTTCCAATTGGGCAGGTCCTGTTCCAGAGTGGGCTGGGTGTTTGGTGAAGGTTTTATTCAGCACATAGGCCCCTGGTATGTGTTGCTTATTAATGACCTGATGATGGAGAAGCTGTTTAGATTGTATAATTGTACTGAATTCTTAATAACGTACCACATGCAGACAGCCATAATTATCTACAGAAAATACACAATGTTACACAATTTTTGTTCCTTACTTCCAGTTGTTATATTTTAACTGCTTATGTTCAAAGCCGATGTAAAAACAGCTATATTCATCACAAACTTTGATTTTATGAACACAGCCTCCAAAGGTTTTGCCATTTATAGTGGCCAAACGGGCAAATATTTATCGTTTATGGACAAAAAGTTATAGAAATTTCTGGACAATCCTAGAAACTTTTGGACACTTCTCACAGTTCCAGAATATGGCAGTCTGCTTCTGTGGTCCAGACAATGAAATTTTTAAATGTATCTGTTCAATTTAAATGCTAAGTAAAGTTTTTTTGTGGAACACTCACCACTTTCTATTTATTTTAGGCATAAGGGATTGGGGAAACACACTTTGTACCCAGGAACAAAAATAAAATAGAACTGTAAAAACTCTGGTGCAGTTTTTTGTTTTTTTAATGTTTGTTTTTTTAACTACCATGCAATATCATGCATACCAAATATACCATGCACAAATAAAATGCTCCTTTTTACATGCTCAATGCATAGGAGTACAAATCATTTACACTGACAGGACTATCAAGAGTAAAGACTTTTTGAGTATTCTGCAAGGCAGAAAGGCTGGCAGTAACAGATATTCCTAATCAACATACAATTTTGGGGACAACAGTAATGTTCCCATCACATTTGCTCATCCCATCACATCCCATCCTGACCTTGTGGGCAGTGTTGTGCTGTGGGTTGAAGCTGGTGCTCTGACTAGGACCCTGTTCCTGGGTCGGTACTGTGGCCTCCCTGTGCCAGTACACCCTAATGAAGCGGTTGTTCAACACTGCCTCAGTACTGGAGATGGCCCGGCGTGCCTCCTCGTTGACGGTGTACTGTATCAGAGCTGCTTCTGGGTCACCTCCAAACACCACCTACCATAACAGAACAACACGATCAGCTTTACCACTAGAGCTAGTAACAAAAAATATATATTTTTATCTATTTACTGTGTGGTCCAAAACACACACCTACTAAATTTTACTAAAAACGTGTGTGAAGATGATGGTTTTCCTGAAAAATTATTATTAGAAATTATTATGGATCCTTATTGACCACACACTACAGTTGAGGTGGACAGAGATTGCTGGAGAACAACTGGAGAACAAACTAGAGAACCATCAACTTAAGAACCAAAAGTTGTTCTATGATACTGCTCCAAAGAACACTGCTGGCACATTTGGTTTTAGATCATATATGAGGTTATGGTCAGTAGAGTTGGTTGAGAGGGAAAAATAAATAAATAAAAATAAAATAATAAAAATGTTATACCTGAATATTCACTATCGTCCCAAACTTGCTGAAATGCTCGTTTAGTTTGGTTATGTTGTTGAGCTCTCGAGGGATTTTACGAACTTCAAGCTTGGTGTTGACATAGTGGTTCTTCTTAGGAAAGGCTGACTTGTGCTGGCTATTGAAATTTTGCCTAGAGAAAACGAAGTTATTTGGTCAGAACAAATGCACAAAAGTGGTTAAACTGTGTCCCATTAAGAAGCATACGTAACACTCAGTTGCTACTTTTAAAATTTTTTTTTATAAAATTTGCTTTGCAAGACCAAGGTGTACATGCACCAATAGGAGGGCACACCATTTGATTCTACATGAGCACCAGTGTTATTGACATTTGCTACAGCCATGAAACACATTGTGAAGGTGAACTCATTAGTGTTAACTGGATAACAGTGAGTAACAGTGTTGGAACAAATACCTGCAGGCACATTTTAGGATCAAGTTGAACAGTCATCTTAAGTGTATAAAATGACAGAAAATCACTGTTTCACTATGTACAATTGTTCGGTACAACAAAATATCAGGCTAATAGTATCTAAGGTTCATATTCATCATGTTGACTCACTTGATTAAACCTTTAACTTTACAACTCGTTTTACTCACCTATATCAGAATTTATTCAATTGACTAAATCCAAGTACTGTTGAACCTGCCTGTATTCAACCCTAAGTTAACCCTAACCTTAAGTGCCATAATCTGAGCTTACACAAATGAACCTAAACTTTAGCCAGCACAGGGATAACTCAATATTCATTATAGCTGTAGTGCAACTGGGCTAATGACTGTATGTTGTGCATTTCAGTTAGACATCGAAATCTCTCTTACTTGTCCATCCAAGGTTTTTTGGCCTGAGGACCGTCAACAGAGCTCAGTGTTCTCTTTCTGTTCTCGGGATCCATGCCGAATTTCACCTCATTGCTTGACACCTTTGTTATCGATGGTTCAGTCTGAATTACTATATTTGCGGCTAAAAAGACAAAAGGAACATTTTCATAAAATATTTCTCTCATTTTTGCTATACATGGGAATGTAACATGCAAAACAGGCATTATGTATAAAATACTAATGTCATAGTAAAGGGTTCCTGCACCATTTTAAATAACAAAATTAAGACCTTAATTATAACCTTGTTTTTAAGAGCATAAAAAGAACAATTTGTCCAATTTTATTTATACAATGGGACAATAGAACAAGTATCACACAAATCAAAACACCACCACACATGCATATTTGGATGTAGAAGCCTTTAATTTAGGCTACAAGCATGTGGCGTTTAGAGAGGTGCCACTATATGCATTTACATGTATTTATGTTTAATAGTAATGTATTATTGGGGCTTATAATAACAACAACAACAACAACAATAATTATTATTGTTGTTATTATGGTCAGATTGTTATGATTATTGGCATTATCATCATTTCTTCTTCTAATTATTATTAATAATAATATTGTTAATAAGGTTGTGTGGTGGAATAGATTAGCATGAATGTACATTATTCTGAAATTTTTGGGGGGGGTGACCAAACCTTTAAAAAGAGGAAGTGAATGTGAGAAAGTATGACTCAAATTGTTTAAATGATAGTTGCCGACTGATAACCCATTTTTTAGACTTAAAACTGGATTGTGATTTGAAAGTCTACTGTGTATATATTTAAAATTTTCCCTGTTTGTTCGCAACTGCTTCAACATAAAATGGCATCAGATTACATACATCAATAGCCTGTCCATTGTTGTGACATAGTTTTAGCCCCAAAGAGCCAGGATTACAATTGTTTTCACCTTCCAGAGTAAAACAGCAACAGACGGGGTAACCGTATATGCAATCTGGTGCAGTTTATTTATAGTAGCTGCAGACAAATGGGGAAAATGCAGAATATGGTCTTTCTATGCATTCATTCTTATTTAAATATCTACCGTTGTTTACTGTGAATTCAACCCATGAGCACAAAACCCTTTTTTTGGAACCACATTAACCCTGTAGTATGCAATTTGTCTGAACTCCTAATTAGTCCTAATTATTTCAGTGGCTTAAAATAAGGACAACAGACGATAAGACTCAATTAAAATATACAACTATACCTGAGGAAAACAGGTTAGATGTGTAGGGCAAAACAGTGTGCTATATGATACCTCGGGAGGTCTGTCCGTCCCCTGAAGTAAGGCCGATGAGGTTGGGTCTCTGGGTCTGAATTCGGGGGATGAACTGCCGATACTGGATCCTGCTTGGCCCTGTGAGACCCGGGGACTCTGGGTTATATGCCTCAGGATCGTAGTTATCTGAGGAGTCAATAATAAATATAACACATCTACTGGGCTTTACAAACTTGACAACATAAACTCTTTTAGAGAAACTTTCTATTTTTCTGTTACACACATTTTGAAACAGGTCACCGAGAGCATTTGCATTTGTTTCAGACATGAAAATGCAACATGAGAAAATGCAGTCTGACATACAGATATTATGATAAATTTCACTTAGCACATCATTTGCATTTCTGTCAGACATGGAAATGCAACTTGATAGGCCCAGCATGTATCCAAGAGTAAAAAATGTCAAGAGCACCACTAACTGGTGAATATTGGTCATTACACTCCCCAAGACAAAACAAGACAAATCACAACCCACCCCCATACACACTTTTGCACCAGAACTACCAACTTAACAAGAACAATCTAAATAATGAATTACACAGAATCAAATCTGCAGATATACATAGCAATAGAACTTCATTTCACTAAAATATGTACTTTATTTTAAACTGTGACACCATGTAATGCTGTGTTTACTAAAGTCAGGTCCCACTTATAGATAAAGATTGACTTTAGGTCTAGATCTTATTAGAGAGTAACTTTTCTAACAAATGGTCATTTCCAGCCTTGTTTCTTTTGTGTAAAGCAGTGCTACTGCAGAGTGTGGACAGGAAGAGAGACAGGAGCAGTGGCTTACATTCAGACAGAGTGTACGGAGGATGGAGAGAGATGGAAGAAGAAGCGGAGGAAGGAGGAGGAGGAGGAGGAGGAGGAGGTCCCACTCCAGGCGGGGCCAGAGGAGAGGAGGTGCTTGTCCGTGCATGGGGTGGAGTCTCTATCCCACTGACTGGGATTAGAGGAGGTCCTACATGGGATAGAGGTCAAACTTAAAGATGCTTTACAACTTCAGGCTAAATGCAGCCTGCAAACTAAAACCTGCAAAGCCTGAACAAACCACAGGCCATCACTGGTACTACTACAGGCCTCAAAACATAATGCAACCAATAATATGAATCACAAACATTGAAATCAAAAGGAAAAACATGAAGTTTGTACACTTTTGCTGTAGTAACAGCCCTCTTCCAATGAGGCTTTACACTAGATGATGGGACGATGCTATTAGAATTTTGCAGTCACAAGGAGATTAGTGTTCAGGTATTGATACAGAATGATGACTTATGGCTCACAAACGCCACTCCAACTCATCCCAGTTTTCCATAGAGCCTCAGCACTCCAAAAAAACCACAGCTCCACTTATTCAGAGTAAAGATATTACCTACTAGAGATGTAACTCACAATTAAGAGATCAGACCATGGATCATAACTTATGTATTTGATTTGTCTATAATGTACTGATTTCTCCTTTGGCATGGCAACAGATCTTTGCCTTTGTTCCTGAAAAAGAGCATTAAGCTCATTTCATTATTTATTATGTATCAGGATCACGATTATATATTATTTCATTATGTATTATGTATCAGTCTGTGTATCACTTACCATTATAGTGACAAAAATAATAATGGTTTAATATTATCATGAACTATTAAAATATGCAAAAATGTTTAAAAAAGTAATGATACCCAAATATTTTTTATTATAATGGGAAACCAGTGGGTATAGAAGATGGCAGAAGTCAAAATATAACTGTTGTTAATAATAATAATAATAATAATAATAATTATAACAACAACAACAATAAGAATAATGAGAATAATAATAAATGTATATTATTATTATTTAGCCAATTATTGCTATTGTTAAATATCAATATTAAAAGGTCACAGGCTAATTTACATCTACTCAATCTGGTGAAGTAAATTAAGATCCAGGACTCACCTACGTCTTTTATAGATTGTGTTACATTCAGGCTAGAAAAACATTGCAAAATCAAGAGCATACACAAGTTTTTAAAAACAAACGCAGAGGTCTCCGTTTCAACACCTCCGTGTAGTCGCTCCACTTGCTTAAATGAGCTTATACAGAACCCATGAACTAAACAACTGTTGGGCATGTAAGAGTTTTTAAAAACACATTGACATACACAAGAGAACTCAACTGGCTTAATAAAATCTGTATTCAGAACACAAAAAAAAAAAAAACAAAAAGAGGAGGCAATTAAATTGGTGGAGAGATTATACAGGGCTGGGTATGCCAGAAAGTGGGTGACTTCACTAGCTCGCCAAGCAGTCAGCTATCCCACTGTACCAGAGCTACACTTCCTACTAACCAAACTTTCCTGCATTTCTCTGTATGGAAAACTTCTGCCATGTTTTCAAAACAAATACATGCTCACCTGCACACCTGTGTCTGGTAGACTGCTGCTAACTTTGGTTGATGATGGACAGTGTTTACCGTAAGTTTAATGTGAGTTTCTCAAATAAAAATGTAAAAAAGGTAAAACTAATATAATGAATTTTCCAAGGTTTTCTGTGATACTGGTTACATTTCACCTTTAACGTATTAGCAGGTCATTGCTTGTATTTGCATATATCTGAAGGTTTGTTATGCTGATCACTGTATTCCAAAGTGCTAGTGTTTCACTCATCACGAACTACTGGCTAAAATATGGCAAACACGTTTTCTGTAAGTCAACTGTGTCCCATCATGTCATAAGTTTTGGAAGCCAAAAACATGCCAACTACCAAATGCAAATAATTTGTATAGAATATTTTTCTATGGTTTACTGCAATTAAAACAGGTCATGCAAATTAAATAATTGCATTGCACTTTTTTAGCCTTGTTTGTGATTAAAACTTAGAATTACACCATTTACATCTGGTCACTTCATGTAACTGGTATCAGGAACAACATGCATATCCGGTCAGCCAGACTAAAACTAATTCCCATGTGGCAAGGAATATGCAAATCAGTGCATACAGAACAACAAATTCCATGTGCAGCTTCTCATTTTTCTATTCTACTTAAAAGTAGAAAATAATTCAGTCAATGCTTACAAGGAGACAGCTGGTTAAGGATAATTATCCTCTTTTGTCTTCTCCATCGCTAAAACACAATGTTCTATACAGAGACAGTGAAAAACGACAAGGCGAAGTAAAGTTTAAACTAACCAGAGTTTCATATGAGATCACGGGCTCATCCAAAAAAGGCTCGAGGCCTATTGTTGCCTAAATTACTGTCACAGTACTGGGTTGAGTGTGTCTTGGAAAGACACCCATTTAATCATTTAATGCGTGAGGACATGAATGACACCAAGCCACATTACAATGCGGGCACAGCCAGTATATATGTATATAAATATACATTTACATTTTACATTTATTCATTTAGCTGACGCTTTTATCCAAAGCGACTTCCAAGACGTGGAGCCAGTAGCCAGTAGTTCGTGATGGAGCAGAGTAGCGGGACGGTACCTTGCTCAAGGGTACCTCAGTAGTGCCTGAGCCGGGACTTGAACCTGCAACCTTCAGGTCTCCAGCACAGTGCCCTAACCACTAGGCCACCACTGCCCATATAAGACACATTTGACAAGCACCACCCCCACACACACCTGCTTTATATTTTGCAAGTTTCTCCTTAGAGTACATTTTTGAACCAACAGCGTCCTCTAGATGAGCTCAAACCTAGCATCTAAACTTTTTTTTTTTTGCCTTGTCATTTTTCACTGGCTCACTACAATTAATGCCTGTGGTTTATGGTGAAGGTGACACAGGAACATAATTACTCTAAACAGCAGTCTTCTTGTAAGCTTTAATGTTGACTAGATCACTTTTACTTTTGAGTCTTATTGATGTAAGCAACTAATTTATGAACAACTTTACAAAGCCACTTTTTATTAGTGACATTATCCATTAAACTTCTTTTTGCCGATGTACTTCATACCGCTGGCTCGAGCTGACCGTGGTTAATGGGTCGATAGGACCCTAGGCTAATAAGGAGTTGGGCGGTGATGGCTTTTCTTCACATTTCTCCATGCAGTGGACATGGTCTATAGAACTGGAAGTCTGGTTGAGGAGCATATGTCTGTTGTAAATTTTAAATTAGTTCCTGATAAAAAACATTAAATTCCCAGGAAACAACAAAAATGCATTAATGGAGCAGATAAGAAGGAAGCATACAAAGAGTTCACAAAGAAGCAAATGCATTGCACTTCCACCAGAATTCCCAGTACTTAGCTTGCATATACTTGAAATAAAATATACTAAGCCATTCTGGGACTGAAATGTGAACAACAATAAAATACAAGTCATCAGTTTTTGCAAGGTAGACCATCAATTTGTCCAATGGTAATACGGTATTAAATAATAAATAAATAATGAATAATAATCAATTTCAATGCCAAACCCTATTTGTCCTCCTGCCTGTATCCACAGAGCAAGCAGCAGGCACAAACTGAACAAGCTGGTGCACGTTTACTCACCTGGCATTGGATAGATGCCTGGCGGTGGAGGCTGGCCGTGGGGAGGCATGGGCATGGGCATGGGCATGGGCATAGCAGGAGGTGGTTCGGTCATAGGGGGAAGTGGCATACGGGCAGGAGGCATGCCAGGAGGTGGGAAAGGAATCATGGTGGGCAGGGCGACGTCATCCACGATCAGAGGATCATTGCCGTGGTCAAAAGGACAGAGGTCACCACGCACACAAAATCCTTTCTCTGGTGGGAGACAGAAAAAGAAAGGAAAAATCTGATAAGAGCCTATGTATAACAAGTCACAGTTTCATGGTCACTGCGTATGAAGGGAAAGTTACCTTCCCTATTATGTTTCCAGATTAAAATGAACTTTCCTTCAATAGATGCTTTATTTCTACAAACTCCACTTTAGGACATTTTGTAAAGTGCAATTAAAAAAAACTAAGATATTATCTGTTCATTCTCTTTTTGTAACATTTGTGACATGTTGATCACTGTTGGATCCTGTTTACTTTATATTTATTTGGGAACCGAGAAGACTAGCAATAGTGCAAGCAGAATTTTTGCCCATTCTTTATCGATATGGGGCTTCAGCTGCTCAACAGTCTGTGGTCACTAATGTCCGATTCTCCTCTTCGTGACACACCATATACTTTCAATGGGCAGCGCATGTGGACTGCTGCCATACCCGTCAAGCACATGCACTCTGTCTATAAAGCCACTGTTGTAGATACTGTAGACCACTCAGTAGAGTTTATGTACTATATGTATGGCTTTCTCTACATGAAATTTGTATTTCTTTATGCAGTGGTGAACTGTGACAAGGCATCTGAATTTCTCCCAAGACCTGCACCAAGAAACCTCCCAATAATCAGTTCCTATCAAAACAAGCTCAGTCATCTACAACCAACTATAAATAAGTCAAACAGTTATGACATCAACGGTGCTGGTGATACTTTAAAGACACCTGTTTGTCAGCACAATCACTAGACATTTAAGAGATCATTAGACGCCCTAGTTAGACAACCTATTCCCTCATGCCTACATACAACCTCTGCCATCTCCCACCAGTGTGAAAAATATCCCAGCTCCAGAGAGCCTGAAAGGTAAATATATACACTACCCCCTTTAGAGAGCTCCTTGGAGACCAACAAGGACTGAAAGATAGCCCTACAGAGAATTCGCCAAAATGATCCTAAAACAAAAGTCATTAGTAACGGTCATTAGTCGTGCCAGGTAGATTTATCTCTAGGCCCATACAAAAGACATCAGCCGATTCATTCTGGGAGGAGGATGACCCAGTCATTAAAAAGATGGAATTAATCAAAAATGTTTTAAATCATCAGAGTATTAGAAAACAAGTTAAAAATGTTTACAAAACAAACTCTGCAAATGTCTTAGGGACCTGTGCAAAAGCATTAAAGCCATTTCTCTGATCAGTGAGTGTCTTTCTGCAGCAAAAACACATTAGAAACAACATCACATTGAAAACAATCCAAACAAGAAAGCAGGGAAAAGAATGAGGATGTGTGTGTAAACAGTAGTTGATGTTGTGTGACAAATACACAGGTTTATTTCCAGATTTCCTCTCCATGCCTCCAGCCACTGTATGGGTGTGTGAAGCTCCATCAGTAGCATCCGATTTCACCTAATGAAGAACTGAATTGAAGCTTAACCAGCGATTTAATGGGAACCACAAGTAATACTGGACTTCCATAAGGAGAGCTCTGGGAATGGTTAAGCCAACAAATACAAACATTACAGTTTACTGTATCAATGTTATTTCCATGAAATACTAATGTCATTTTAGAAGAGAGAGAGACAGAGAGAGAGAGAGAAAGAGAGAGAAAAAGAAAGAAAGGGAAAGAAAGAGGGAAAGAGAGAAAGAAAGAAAGAGACTGCCCACATACAGCTTTAAACATCACTTTCTTAAGTGCCTAAGACCTTTGCAAAGTACTGTAAATCTGTACTGCAGGATACTAAATGTTTTTTCACGTAGTGTAAAATTTAGGACAATTGACACTATTGGTAACATTCTCTGAGGTTAAAGGAGTTAGAATTTTACACAGTTTATAACTGCACCAGATATTTGTGGCCTTTAACAATGAAGGAAAACCAAACCAAACCTCATAGGTCATAAGACCATCATCCATTTAAGAACTGACATAAGGAAACTACAGTATTTTTGGAAGGAACTAAATTCTGATCATACCGACACATATCTGCTCCTAAATTGTTCTCAACAGCCTAGTTTACCCATAATTGTAAGGAAAAAGTTTAATTACATGCTACCATTCATCTCAGACAAACACATTCAGCAGAACTAATAACACATAAATGTTAGTAAAGCTCCTACCGTCGTAGTCCCTGCAGCGATGTTTGAGCACGTTGCTCTTGCCCTCACTGTGGTTGGAGAAGTAAGTGGACCAGCTTTCTGTGGTGCTGTCAGGCAGGTGAGCTGGAGCCACCGCAGTTACTGCGCTTGGGACCCCGGGGCTCCCAGCAGGGGGGAACTGTGGCGGGGGATTGGGCAGTGGGAGCAAGGGGGAGGGGTGCTGCTGCTGCTTCTGCTGATGGTGAGGATTGCCCAAGGGGACCGGAGAAGGAGTGTATGGCTCCAGGTCCTTTCGTTCTTGTTCGAATTTGGACCTATGCTCTGTAACCAAAAGAAACCCGGCGCCCGTCTTCATGTCGGATTTCATAAATGATGAATGATATGACTGATATACTGCTCATTAATAAATACAATGTTTCACAGAGAGAAATTTATAGGAGCACATAAAAACAAACCAAAGATAATATTGAATCAGTAGTCAGCTGTTACTGGGTTCTAAAGAGTACTAATGCCCTGGACTGTGACTACGGAGTAGGGGACATCACCTCTAAATCTGGCAAATACCCCCATCGAAAAAAAAAAAATGCAATAAATTAATATCAATAAATAACTATATATAATCGATGTCAATTTCATTTCGCCATCTGACCTTGACTTTGACCTGACAGAGTGAATGCACTAATTCACACATTTTTAAATAAATAAACAAAAGTAATAAAACATAAATACAGTAGCTTCTGCAAACTACAGCGCTACCTCTACAATCCAAAACATTCAACGATTCTGGAAAAAAGGATGCTGGATTGACTAAAGACTTCAGGTCAACAAAGTACTTTGCATTATACCTTGCAAATTATTTTGAATATATTGCAAAGTGCCCTCATTTGTGCATAAATTGCACATACATTTTATCTGTATGTGCAAAAATAAGCCCTTAAAATTGATTTTTCTATTTGATTTTGAATTGAGTTAATGGTGTTTCCTCTGCTCTAATCACACTCAGTTCAACGTAAGAAGAGTTTAGTAATTAGTCGAATGGCTGGTCAGTTAGCCAAAATATGCAGGGCGTGCGCAAAAGGACCAAAGCATATGGGTGAGGAACACAAAAAAAAAGATGGCAGCTGCTCCGGTTTGTACTAAAGACTAAACTTATTTGAATTTGCATTTATATTTATATATTTGCATCTATATTTTTAAAAGTTTAAAATGTAGTTGAAAACACTTTACTTTTCTAAATATTGTTAGGAGTAACTTTACTCCAAAACATGCATTTGGGTGAGTGTGTGTGTGAATGGTTTGGCTCGTGTCCTGGGTGTACCCCATCTTAAGCCTGTAGTCAGCTGGGATTGGCTCAAAATGGGAGGTAGCGTGGGATGGACGGAAGGATGGATTTGGTCAACATTCACGATATACTATTTGACAATTATTATAAAATATCAATAAAGACCATCACAGTGTTTGTCTCTTATTGGGAACCACTGCTGCAAGCTAAGAATCACTCACCTCGTCTCTGCCCGTGATCCCGTTCTCTGCCTCGGCTGCTGCTGCGGCTCCGGCTCCTGCTGCGGCTGTAGCTTCGACTGCGTCCCCTTGAGCTCACACCCCTGCGCTCATGTCTCTCCCGCTCCCGATATGACTCGTTGCCTTTCCCGTGTCGTTCAGGCTCCCGACGTTTGCGGTCGTCTCGCCGCCGCTCGTCCCGACACCTGGGGCAGTGCGACAGCTCAGTGGCTTGTTTTAAGCTGAACTCAGTTCACAGACTTGAATTGATTTAGGTAGGCTGGTTGTCCCAAAGACAGGTATAGAAGTGAACTTTGTAAGATGTTAAACTTTCAGTAAAACATTCAGACAGTAAAGGTGAAAGACAATCACAGGAAACTCAATATACTTCTCAAATATGCTTCTTATGTAGTTATATTTCAAATATACCGTTAAGGGGAATTCGAAGTCACTCATCACTCAAAATCAACCTATCAAACAGCCACTGTACCCTTTAATATCAAGACAAAATAAAAAGCATTTTTTTCCCCCACAACTACTTATTTTACATTAAATTTAGAACTGCAGGAAACAAATATTGTCAACGTTTTGGATTACGTAACAAAAAGGAGCTTCTTGATCTCTCGAAATGGCTTGGAAAATCAGGTCTGACAAAACTCTTCACATAACTATTAAAAAATAACAAATAATGTGCTTCATGTCATCCAATTTTTTGACAAATTGCATTGGTTTAACCTAGAACAGTAGCAGAACTGGAACAACATTTCATCAAATATGACAATATTTTAAGCAGTTACATTATGAAGCTATCATGTGACCTTACACACAGCTTACACAACTCATTAGTGGGGTTTCTGAGTTTTTTTATTCTAAACTTGCCTTAAAGCTCATGTTAACACTACAAAGGTCACTTGATAACTGTAAGTACTACATTATAAACAGAAAAATAATACCTAATAAGGCTACACAGTATATCTGTATATCGGTAAATCTCCACAATATGTCGGTCATACGCTTTCGCGATATTGGTCTCAGATGATCAAAAGAGCCTCTATTCAATCACTGAATTTCTTACAACTTCCAAATGTGTTGGTTTTGTTACATCACAAAAACTATCATTTGAAAAAACTTAGTTTCCATTTATGGACTGTATGAATGGGGATGAACATAGATTTAAAGCTTTAACAATACTTACATGCTTTTTTTATTTAGAAAAAAACTTAATACTAATATTTTGCCCATATCGTGCAGTCCTAATACCAAAATTAGTATACTACAATGCCTAAGAGTATACTCGTAGCAAGAAACGTGCTAGTACTTTGTGCACTACATAGAACCAAGGTACTTTAAAGAACAATATACAACAGATTACCATAGAGAAGAACCATTTAACTGAAGGTGTCTTCAGGGTGAGGTTCTATGTATAAGGTTAGCCCTTTAGAAGAATATATATGAAAGTAGAAACAACATAATATGGCAAAATGACCCTTACCTAGATTCATTGAAGTCAGGACGATTTCTCAGTGGACTTCTCCTTCTTCGGCTTTCCCGGTCATCTTCGACATGACTAGCCTGAAAACAAAGTCAGAATCAATTTCACAATGCCAGGACTTTAAAACGAAATGAGAAGACACATTGAACACAAGTGATGAGAAGATGTAACACTTCAAGGACGATCACGGTACAAACAGCAGAACTTTACCTCTTCTTTCTCGTCAGGTTTTTGTGCTGGAGATTTTGTCTCCTCTTTAGGAACTTCCTTAGCAGGTGGGTTTCCCAAGTAGTTTTTGGTGGTTAGACATTCAAATAGTTTATCCACAAATCCAGTGGTTTCTGTTGGTGCAAGGTTAACTTCAGAAACACAGTATACAACTTACAATAACTCAACAAGACACAAACTACACTTTATGGGAAACTTTCTAGATAATGAAATTATTAAAATGTACACAGAGTAACACAAAGCGCAATGTTTTAGTGAAACTTACAGAGTCAGAATTGTTCTCATCAGTGGCAAAAGGAACCAGACATTCAGAATGTTTACTGTGTCTAAAGCTACAGCAGAGTAAACTATTACATGCAATTGTTAGGAATAGACAGCCAAATGTCCGAGGCAAGGTTTTACACAGTAATGTGACAAGGTCCCATTGCGTGTGATTGAGTGTGTTTACAACGACAAATAAGTCACTTTCACATTAAAACTTTTATGAAAGTTATGAAAGGCAAAAGATTATTTAGGAAAGACATCTATTCTGCTATTCTACCACCATCATTACAACTTAAAAACTCAGATCACACAGTTAGGTTTGCATGATCTTATTAATAAATTTTCCTTTAAGCCCTTTTAAATAAAATTTTAGTCTGTGTATTTATCTAAAATGCACCATCACACCCAAAAACTCTAAATGATTTTCTCAGTTATTGAATTCTGCAGAATTATTTTTAAAAAATGGTAAAATTCCCCTACACATCCTACAGCTTTCCTTGTTGACATGAAGCACAAGTTCACCACTTCTGCATACTTTCCCGCAACCTGAAAATCCGTTAAAAGCTCACCAACTTATTTCAGCTGTGATCTAGATATTATTTAGCAGTTATAAGACCCTTCTGATCTCAAAAGCACTGTGACGTTTTTGCAAAGTCACAAATAGGCTCTTCAATTACACAGATAGAACATCAGAGACCATTAGCACAGCAATTACATAAGGATATTTGTACATTGCTTAATGGCCTGAAGGATACAGGCAAATCTACAGATTCAACAGTGTTTACCTTTCTGCAAGAAAACGTCCAACTGATCAGCACATAGGGCTCGGAGTTCTTTCTCAGGTTTATCCTTCTTGACTAAAGCCACAACGTAGTTTGCCAGTGCAGATGGGTCAGCATCACATCTGCGAAAAACCACACAACACGTGAGATTATTTTCATATGGCATTTGTTTGTGTTGTTATACAGACTAGCAGACTCACTTGATTTGAATATGCTAAATGGAGCATGCAATATAAACATGTATGTACAAGCAAGCTTCAAAATCTCACTCACAAATGCTTGCTTGTGCCTACAGTACCATGCATCTCCAACCTTCATCCCCAGAATACTAAATCAACAGGGAGTGCTGCAACTGACAAGCCAGGCAGCTTATGTTGTGCTAGCAATTGGATGCTAGAGACATACTTCTCCCCTAGTTTAAAGTTTGGTACCTTGGGCCCTCAGCATAAATACCCAAATATAACACCAAATCCTATGTAACTTTTTTCATCTGGCCCTCTCTTGGCCTAGCTAGTGTGAGAGCAATCACGCTGCAGACTACATATCAATCGCAACCCCCCTCGCTTAGCTTAGCTAGCATTGAGCTAAGCAAAAGTGCACAAACTGAGGCATTGTAGGTCATGTAATTATATTTAACGAGACTCGACATACTTGTTTTGAAGTCGACCACTATTACAGTGCTATACTAAAGCGTCAAAACGTGCGTGCAAGTGTTAAACTGTCTGGGTAGCTAGCAAGCTAGCGAGCTAATGTGTGCTAACGAGTGCTAGCTGGCTTAAAAATGTCATTCCAAGCCCTCACTTACATCGGCTCGAGGAGTTTTGCCAGCCACGATTTCAGAGCGTCCACATTATCTATAATCATCGTGCCGAGCACTGAACAACACCGACTAGACGTTAAGTGTTTTCAGCGTTTCTCCTTCTTTCATCGTCTACAAAATAACGTTAATTCAACACGGGCCTCCTCTTAATCACTCACACGTCTGACGAACTGCTCTACGTTCAAACACATTGGGGACAGCGGTGTCCAACTCGCGAAAGAATCGGCTCGCTTGATCCGGTTCTTTTCAAGACGTTGACAAATTAAAGCATTCAATTCACGTCAAATTAGTGCACGCGTATATTTAGAATGACTAATTGTATTCGTTTATTTTTTGTCTTTAAAAACAGCAATTGGTTTAACATTTATCTTGTGTTGCGCATTATGAGTAGCAATAAGTAGATATTGACGTGTGTAAGTTTAAGTTGGGGCACAAGACTCACACGCTGAATCGAATCACGTTGCATATGAAGAAGCTGACCTGACTTGTGAGTTAACGAGTTTCAACTGACTTGAGTGTTCGACTCATTGAAGAACACGTTCGAAAGAATCGATTCGGTAAACTGATTCAAACTGCTCGTCACAATGAGCAGAACTGGCGATGCCGCGAGCCAATCACGTTTTCTAGAAAGAGGGCGCGCTGAAAGAGCCAATGGTCTAAATTTGAGGCGCACAAACACATTGCACCTAACGCACAACCTCTCTTCACTTTTACTTATATATATATATAGTAAAAGTAAAAGTAAAAGTGAAGAGAGGTTGTGCGTTAGGTGCAATATATAGCTCAGAAATATGAACA
>JBBPDA010000025.1:2945224-2956182 GCA_037974385.1 Arnoldichthys spilopterus | reverse complement strand
TGATGGGTTAAATGCAGAGGTCACATTTTGTTGTGGTGCTTGAGTGTGTTCACAATGACAGTCACTTTCACTTCACTGCATAACCCCAGAACAGAATCCAGGTCAGCATTCCAACCCTTGTCCTTGAATGTCTTTCTTTCACCATCACAACCTCTTCAATGCATTTGCTTTCAGCCTCCTCTCAATAGTTCATAACACATTGGGCATCCTGTCAACATTTCCCCACACCTGACTCTAATGGTTCCCTATTTAGCAGCTTGATTCTGCCAACCCACTCTGAGACTCATTTCACCTCTGCATTAACCCAAACAGTGCCCATGTAGCTCCTTTTAGTGAAATGTGCAAACCAAAATCTTATGCAGTGGGAAAGTTCTGCCATTAGACTGGACAGGCTAATATATGGGTGTATTTATATCTGTGCCGAGCAGAACCCAGCCCGGTGTCATTGGAGAGAGCACACCAGGTCAGCCCGAGGGGCTGAGTGGAGGAGAGACAACATATGTCATGTATAATATGCTCACAAAAGCTCCACAGCTCCCTGGATGGAGAAGGAATGCATCGTCCCCTTGCTTTTAAGATGGCACCATTCTCTTCCAGACAGCGTTAACCATGCTAAGGCTTGGGTAATGGGTACGGGGGAGGGTGGACTTTTCTCAGCCATGTCATTGCACCAATGTGGTAATGGACGTCGGATTGGATTAGGTGTTGCCGTGGTGACATGGAGGTGGGGTTAGTGGGCTGAGCATTAGGGAACCGGGGGGGGGGGGCTTGAGGGAGTTTGAGTGGCTCAACGCACGAAAATAGCTGCAAACAGAAATATTGCCAGGGCCAGATTGACATTTATGGATGAAATGTGCTCATGTCAAATACTGAAATGAAAATCAAAAATTGCTGAAACGAGCAACCCTTTGGCTTCACAGAGTTTTGCAGTAGCTTTGCGGGCACTAACCTTGTTAGGGTTCAGTCTAAAGTTTCAGATCTGTGGAGTAATTCATAGTAATCATATTCCATGTCCTAGTAATTTGATTAACCTTTTTTAGATTAAAAAACTCCTTTGTTCCAATGCACATTCTCCTTCTCTCACAGAAAGGAGACAACAAACCTCCAGCCAAGCCTTCTCACTGCACAGTTTATGTGGCAAAAAACTACCCTCCATGGCAGCACTCCGCCCTCTCTCTCCTGGGCAAACACTACAAGGTAAGTCTTAGTTTTATATGGATTACGTAAGATGTGAATAGAATTTTCTGAAAGGCACATTTTGAATGTTATCACTGAAATGTTGCGCTTTCAAATCTATTCAGTTTTTTTTATTTGTATAGACCTTAGATTAAAACAGCTCTAGCGAAATCTGGATCTGTATTCTAACAAAGTTCTTTTATCACTCCATATAATTACAATAATAAAAAACATATTTTTAGCAAAACATTACAATTTTGGGCTGTATAATGTTAATTGCTGTAGTATTTCCATAAAAAATACAGCTAACATTGACCAATAGTCTGCTTATTGTAATGAGATTTTCATTTTGCTGTTAGCAAAGTCAAGAATTGATTCACATCACTAAAATGAGAGCAGTGAAATCTTTCTTTTTGCTTCGCAATTTTTGTAAATTGCAAGCTTGCTGAGAGATACTAACAACATGACACTTTTGTCCAATTAATTTGCACTAAATAGTACAGGAAAGTCAGTTTAAAAATGTGTTCAGTTTTGAAATAATATAAACTTTAAGATGTTTTTTGTAGCTTTAACCCTTATGTTCACCCCTACAGAAAGTGAACATTGAAGAAATTTCACAATTTACTTCCCTTTCCAAAAAATCATGTCATTATACGTCAATATGTGCAAATCTTCAGTGGTTAAAACATGTCCTAAATATTATTTTGAACTTTCTATATTCTATCGAAAAACAACACTGGATTTAATTATGTCTAACAAAGCCCAATAAATGCCATCTTCTATGTAAAAGGGGGTGTTATTACAGTGGACCTCACTGCATATTATAATATTTCTTTTGTTCCCTAGAGCAACAATGGAACTTTACCTGACAACAAGGTCATTGCCGTGGAGCTAGGTGCCATGCCGGAACTGAAGAAGTACATGAAACGGGTGATGCCATTTGTGGCCATGATTAAGGTTGGCTGATTTATTTGGTGTTTTCCTTTCTTTTTTTTATTGTATTTTTTCCAGTTCTTGGTAAGAGTAGGAGCTTGGAAAATAAAATAGTTTTAAATGTGTTATTTAATAGGTAGAGTTTTTGGCAAGATGCAAGCAGTTAAGGGTTATTTTTGCATGTCCGTGTAATTATCAATTATTAATTGTTTTGACATAACTGTGTGGACAGTAACTTGACCTTCCAGTAATACAAAGCAATAATCAGAGGTCACAATTAAAAAATGTGAACCTTTAACAATTAAAGTAAATAGCATCATTGTCTGTATACTTTGTGCTTAACAGAAGTAAATAGTAGTCTTTTATTATTATTATTAGTAGTAGTAGTAGTAGTAGGTTTAGTGGAGCAGGGATACTGGCATTTGGCCGTTTTTCACAGTTTTGTCAAGGCCCATTAGTTTCAATGAAAGATAATACTAATGACATACTACTACAGCATGCAAACATGGTGTAGACAGTTATATGCTTCCATGTTTGTGGTAACAATTTGGGGATGGCTCTTTACTGTTGCAGTATTTCTGTGCCCCTGTGCATGAAGAGATCTATAAAGGCATGGTTTGATGAATTTGTTGTGGAAGAATTCCATGGGCCTGCACAGAGCCCTGATCTCTACCCCAACTGAACCAAAACATTACCCAAACATTTTTGGGATGAAATGCAAACATCAGTTCTGAGCCAAGCCTTCTTGTTCAATTGTGGCTGACTTAAAATTTTGAGAACTTCTAATAACACATTAACAGAACAATAGTATGTTGTATTTCTTATGTGAAGTCGGGCATGTTTTTGAATTGGTTTTTTGGTTGTGTTCTTTTGACCAGTGCATAAAAAGTTTGTTTGTGCCTGTGTGCCAGGACAACCTGGAAAAGAATGGGCCGAGGGTCCTGGATCTGGAGCTGGAGTTTGATGAGCGAGCAGTTCTACTAGAGAATATTGTTTATCTGACCAACTCTCTGGAGGTAGGCAGGGGAACAGCTGTGCAGTGTAGCCAGCGTTTCTGAAAAGCAGTCAAGAGTCTGATGCAATACCCATAAATTGCTGTGTAAAACAAACTCTCCAATTTTTTTTTTGGGCCAACAATGTGAAGAACTGGCAGACTGTTCCTCTCAGTCTTTTTAGGCAGATGATTTTGTCAGTTCTTTAAGCCTGACAGAAAACGTCTCTGCCATTTTCATGTGTATAAATGACATACGTACATGATTTGCTACATTTTACACTTCCTCTCTTTCTTTCTCTCCCTCTGTAGTTGGATCAGATAGATGTGCTGTTTGCCTCCGAGGCCGACGACAAAGTGAAGGAGGACTGTTGCCCAGGGAAACCGTTCAGTGTCTTTAGATCTGAAGTAAGGCTGTTGCGGCAACCACCCACTCACACAAAAAGGCCTTGTCTATTGTTTCTTCCTTTTATTGGCTGATTGGCCCTCCGCTACGCTCAGTGAGATAGGCGAGCTAATTTTAGCAACCTTCTCTGCATTGTTAATAGTGCCGAGATACAGTTAAAGTTATCATTTAGCTCAAGTGTTCTGTGAGTCAATGCAAGGGTGGTGGAGTTTTTTTTTTTCCACACACTGGAACAATAGGGTCACATACAGTCTAATGACTGTTGTCCAACACCACATATAAGCACTATATATAGAGAGATGGGTATATATGGGTTGTGACCTCCATATGCCATTTAAGCTTTGTACCTGGGTTGTTCGTTTTAGTAAAGTATGTTTGGATCATTAAACTGAAGTTCTTTTTTTTCCCCTCCCCACAGCCTGGAGTGACCGTGTCCCTGCTGAACCCTCAGCCATCCAATGGTCTCTTCTCTACCAGAATTGACATCCGCCAGGGAGACAGCAAGGACAACATAATTCGCAGACTGTCCAAAATAAACAGAGGCATCAAGGGTAAGGCTTCAGGAAATGAACTTCCATACTTTTTGCATGTTGAACTTCCTGAGAGTCTCTGAACTTGTGGTGAGAGTTAATAATTCTCTGACTCTTCTTGCTCAGACTTATCCAAAGTGAAGCTCATGCGTTTTGAGGACCCAGTGCTCGGCCCCCGCAAGGTGCCCATTTTGGGAAAAGAGGAGCAAGGCAAACTCCCCATCTCCGACAAGTCTGTCTTCCACATCAACCTAGAGGAGAGGAAGGTACATTTGAGTGACAACGGCCTAAAGGTGAACATTGGAGACACACTTATCTACCTCGTCCAGTGAGATTTGGCAGTCTCCTTGGGGAGGGGGGGGCATTGCTGTTTCTACAGTTACTACTGTTTGACTAGTCATTTCTTTATAAAGTTTCGGCCATCTGGAAATAGTTCGTCTACTATGAGTTTTGTGGTATTGTGCTAATGGTAAAAGAGCCCAGCTAGATGACAAATTAAGGTTCCTCTCTTAACCTATATAAGTATAGAGAGGGTTGTAATTGGTGAAAAGAACAAGGTAAGCCACACTTAACTGTAATGGTACCCTTTCAGGTCAATGCTCTGTTTTTGTTTTGGGTAGCTGTCATTTATATTAAGGATCTGTGGATGCCTGTAAGATTTATGTAGCTTTTAGGTCTTCAGATATCCTCCATTAATTGGATGATTTTGTCATCAGCACTTCATTTTAGTGGAATTCTGATCTCCAATTCCATGACAATTTGTATTTTATTTGTGTATGACTGTAAAACTATTCATTATGGAACATCTCCTCTTTCAACTGCTTCCTAACTGTCAGTGTTCACAAACATAATTTCATGTAGATAAAAAAAAATAAAGCAATTCTCATAAGTTTTGGATTTTTTTTTTTTTTTGTGTGACTGCACATATCCCCGTATACCTTATTATTAAGGAACCTCTATTAGAGATCCCAGTGAGTTGTTGCTTGTTGTCTTGTGAGCTAACCCGCAGCAGATTCAGAGGCAGAGCTCCGTGTAGCACAGTAAAAGGGATGTGATCAGTTTAATGTGCATTGGGCGTGCAGGAGCAGGAAATGAGGCGAGACATCAACCTCAAGAGGACCTGCACTTCTGCCTCATCTCTCTGTGTTTACTGAAGGAGACTTTTAACAAAGAAATCATAGCTTCGCACATAAGGTACAGTAGTAAATTTATTGTCTGTATTTTTTGTGGCACTGGTTTTTTCTTTTTTTTTTGCCTGCTTTGTATGAATGAGGGCTGCTTAGTAGGCCAGTTATGTAAGTTGGAGAGGCCCACTGTGTACCACTGAATGCCAGTTCATGTTGCTTCTTATTGTGTTGAGGTGGGTGTTTATTTATGCGAGTTGAGCATGCATTGTGCCGTTTGCATGTGTCTTAATTGGCCTTGGAATTGTGAATTGAATGCCTGTGTCTACACTAGGTGTGCCACTTCTTCTGCATTGTGCATTTCTCCACTCTAATTTAGAGTGTGAGGTGCCTGTGTGGCAGCGTATTAGCCACTTGGAGTAGGCTGGACTCTTATCAGTCCAGAGCAGCTGGCTGGTTTAGCTCCTTGGCCAGGCAGCTATCTGAAGGCACACACCCCTGTCACTATGGGGAAATTCACCCTTGTCTTCTTCCTCAGCCCTCCTGTCAGCCTGAGGAATTTGTTACGCACCGACACCCCAACAGCCGCCACAATGTAAGTGTTCGCCTCCTATCAGGAGCCATCACTTGTGTGGAGGGTAACGTTGTCAAAACACTGTCAAAACATTCAGGTCAGGGGCATATTCTTGTAGGCGGCTGCTACCGTTAGCTCCTTGAAAGCACACTGCCTTTGACACCTAGTTGTGTCTCTGTGGTTTCGCCATGCAACAGCAACCTCTTCTGTCGTCTGAGCACAACATGGAAGACTCAGGTGGACGTGCGACAGGGAGCTGGTCACTGCATAATGACAGGATGGAACTTCCTGTGCTTACTCAGCCAGGCCTTGGAGTGACCACCACAACGGTGACAACCATCTCACAGACGGGGGGAGACTGGAGCACGGGACTTTTTGAAGTGTTCAGTGACAGCAGCACCTGTAAGAGGAAGCTTTTATCTCTGAAAACAATTATGTGGTAAACAGACGTGACAACCTCAATGTAGTGCTTGCTCATTTCAGCTACAAAAAAGGCCTTTGGGCTTTGTGAAGCTGACCTATCTGCATATACTAAAGGAATAGTTTAGTTTGAATCCAATGTTTTTTACACTGGTGAAAACTGGTGCTTCGTACTTTCAGTTTATTGTTTGATAGGTTTGTTTAATAATTTCCTTTTGCCTTTTTACTGTGTATACAATTAAATTCTAATTGTGGCATTAGGTATAAGGGGGTTAATGTTGCTTTTTAGTCAAGTATTTCCTTTTAAAAAGAAACATCAAGCAAACATGGTACAGTTGTACAGAGATTTTTTTCTTGGGAATTACCTAGATTTCTGGGTTTCCTTAAATTTGATCTTAATATAAGAGAGAGTAATGGAAAAAATGACAATGCAACAGTGCCAGGCATTCAGTAAAAAAAATTTGTTTAAGCCCTGCAGAACCTATCCATGAATTAGCCTTGTGGACAAACGATGTAAATGTACAAAGTGTGTCCACTAAATGGCCAACATGTTTTGCTAAAATTAAAATTTTTATATAGAATCTTGTCACAGGTGTGCAAGCAGTTTCCTCGGCCAATCACAAGACTGACAAAAGAGAACTTCTGTATTTGAGCCAGAAAAAAATTATTAATTAAAAGTTAAAGACCAAGTGCAAGCTATTCTAGTGAACATAGCTATCGAGTTAGTAATCTGCCTGCCATCCATCTCTTTGTTCATTCAACTGGCACCACCACCATTTCCTATGTGCACATTCAGCAGTCAAGTGAATGAGTTGTGGACATAGCAGGCATAGTATAATACCTGATGCAATATCATTCAGTATTGATTTATTATCCCCATTTCCAGAAAAGTTGGGATATTTGCAATAATACATCATATATAATAATGCAATAAAAAATGTGATGCATTAATTCACATGAAACTTTATTTAACTAACAGAAGTGCACAGAAGAGATGTTCTGTAGTTTTTCTGAACAAATTATTTTTTAATCAAACTCAAATTTAAAACATTTCTTTTTAATTACAATTTTAATTGGATTGGTCATGTTCAACTTTGGCAATGAGAATTCAATGCCCATTATTTCCCGAAAACAAGCTGAAATTGTTTCTGCAAAGAGTTGATGTATAACATCCTTGCTTAATACAGTTTTATGCTGCATTTCTTTATATTTTCTGAAGGTCTACTCAAGCCGGTAGCTGGTGGCTATATCTGTCACAGTAGCATGACTGTTTCTTAGGCAGTGATGCTAACCTTGCCATTAACACATAGAGATGTCTCTGAATCTTTTCACAGTATTATGTACTTTTAGATGTTTTCTTCAACTTAGATTAAGATCTGTTCCTTTTGAACTGAACAACTTAATAATTCTCTCACAACTTTTGCACATTTGGTGAGCCGCTATCCATGCTTACCTAACCTGCTACCAATTAGCCTGTTTAATGTGGAGTTCTCCAAACAAGTGTTACTTGAAAATTCTGTGCACTCTATTTTAACTCAGTTCCAACTTTGTGTTGTAGCCATCAAATTGAAATGGTGAGTAAAAATATTGAAAATCTTGTCTTTGTACTCTTGTTAAATAAAGGTTTGTGTGAATTAAGATATTATTTTTTTATTTTTTTTTTTGGAAAATATAATTATATGTAATTAACAAAATTAACTTAAAATATCCTACAAAGCTCATGAAACATATTATTAGATAATTTCCTTGCCTTTGTACTTCACTTTTCACTCCAATAGGTTTGATTGGCACATGTGTGCCTTGCTGTTTGGATTTGAGTTTGGCTCATCAGTATGGAGAGTGTCTGTGCCTGCCTCTTTTACCTGGATCCACTTTTGCTATGCGGGTTGGCATCAGAGAGCGTTTTAAAATCAGGGTGAGTATTCACAGGTGAAAAAAACATAATACCTAAAAAAACCAACCATTTTTTACTTATATATGGAATTTATGGGGGAGGGTGGGTGCGTGCGTGGGGAGGGTACACATTTTGCAAATTCAGTGGTCCAGAAACACTGAAAGCTTACATCTAACTAAGAAGCAATAATTTTAATGGCAGTAGAGGAATGGAGCTGCTGAAGTGTTCACTGGAATGGAGCTCTCAAATCACAACCATGTAGTCATGTATGTTCCTGTTCTTGAAATTGATGTAGTGGAAGCAGGGAAATGGGTAACAGTTAAGAATCTGAGTCACTTTGACATAGGCCAAACTGTGATGGCTAGATGCCTTCAGAACACATCCAAAATGACTGGTCTTATGGAGTTTTCCTGTTATGCAGTAGTTAGTAGCTACCAAAATGGTTAAAGTAAGTGCCTTTTTACTATTTTACTAATAACTGAGAATTTAATGCTGGATAAAAATGGAGCATCACATGGGCATCAGAACTGCACCACTGAACAATGAAATAAGGTAGTCTGGTCTGAAGAATCATACATTCGTACATGGGATGTGCTGAATAAATTAACCTGATCCATGGATGCCACACCTCCCAATTTAAAGGACTTAGCGCTGCTGTTAACAATCTCAGAGGTCATGTGGAGTCCATACCTTGGTCAGCCAGGACTGTTTTGGCAGTATGAAGGGAATACAATAGGGAACATATACAATATTAGGCAGGCAGTTTTAGTGTGTTGTTAAGTGAATATGCAGTTTCTCAACCTTTTTTTGTTGTTGCAGTTCTTTTACCCTTTGGCAGAAAGTAGTTGGACTTCAGTGCTTGCTGACTTTCATATGTTCATACCAGCGCTATTGATATTAAATGTATAGATTGTTGAGGTAAAAAAAAAAAGCAAACACAAGTAACTTTAGGTCAGAATACTGAATTACTCCTGAATATACTGGTCTCAAAAGAAGATCCTGTCTTTGGTTCTTATTTTTGGTCAGAAAAAACCTTAAATAACCTCTCTGTCTCTCTGGCGCTCTCTCTCTCTCTCTCGCTCTCGCTCTCTGTGTGTGTGTGTACTATCTGTAGGGCAATGTGTGTGAGGACTGGGCTACAGTATACTTCTGCTACCCTTTGGCTCTCTGTCAGATGATCCGTGAGATGAAGAGGAGGCTGAAGAGTCAGACATACACTGTTTCAACTGCACTGGAGTGCTCCTGAGTGAGAACGCCAAAGAGAAAGTGTACCTGTGAGAGACGGAGATATCAAACTCTTGAAAATTAAGAGGGTTTTCTAAAGAAAAGTATTTCTCGGTTAAACATTCATGTCTCTGGCATTTCAAATGGCTGGGTGGGTGGATGAGTGACTATGACAACAAAGGGTTTGTTTTATAATTACTTAAAGTTTGATGCATTGCCAACTGTCAGTGGACAGGTAATTTTACCTCAATTTCGTTTGATTTCATATTAAGAAACCTCACAGGCTGTTGATGCGACATAAATGCAAATTTCTAAAACTGGCTTGTGAAATAAACACATTTAGGTGAAATGGGAAATGACCCATTACTGTTTACTGTGTTTTCCAAAAAAATTAACAAGATAACCATTTCATGCTTTCTATAGAAACAGCAGGTTTTGGTCAATGTACAGCATTTTTTTGAGGTAAACAAAACATGTTATCTATGAAGCATGGTTCAGGGTGTGTAATCGTGCTCTGCTGCCTCAAAGCCTGAAGGAACTGCGAGGCAAACAAAAAAATTATCAGGAAACCCTACAGTAGAATGCATTTGAAATCATGAAATGGTGCATAATGTCTGCCTCTGTGCTGCCCTATGATTGGTTGGCCTCTTGTTCTGGGTGTACCCTGCCTTGGGCCCATGGTCAGTTGGGATTGGCTCTAGCTTCCCCGCTACCGAAAATTGAAGAAGCGATTTGGAAAATGAATGAATGGACCATAATTTCTTTTAAAAAAAGGTGAGATTTTATATGCCAGTAAAAGATTGTCTACTTTTTCTATTGACAATCACTGATGTATAACATGGATACAGAATATTGTATAATATACCACAGTATAATGGTGTGTTAACCCTGTTTCTGGGAAGTTTAGCTTACTAATGTTATAATAATGTTAGAATACAGACCTATGTCTGATTAATCTGAACTTTCCAGGTTGTATATTTCTAGGAATGAGCACCCCTATTTTGGAGGGTCCGCCGACTTTTTCTAATAAGTATATACAAGTCTTATATAACTTAATACGAAAAAAATTGTGTTCTAGCCAAGTATCGTTCACTATGGTTAAGCCACTGCTTGTTTCAAATAAATACCTGAAGCAGTGAGATCCTCTGTGTAGATTTACCACACAGACCGACCAAATACTCTCTCTTCCCACTTTTCCATTTAATCCTTATCTGTATATATTCCAGTGGATGGCACTGTTGCCACACTCACCCATGCAAACACCTTCACTTCTTGTCTCTGTGGGCCACAAACATGAGCGTACACTAAAGTAGGTGCAGCTGAGGGCTTTCTCTGTGCCTCAGGGCTGGGAGATCGCTTTCGCCTCCAGTGATGTTGATTCAAGCCAAGAGAGGGATGGAGAAGGGGAGAAAAGCAGAAGGAAAACAACAGAAGGCTCAACTCCCTTGTGTCCCACTTCCGTGTTCTGTGGAAGCAGTTTGCATCTAGCTGTACATCAAATTGTTTCTTCCTTGGGGTGGTTGTGCTAAAACCCAAAGTAGGCTGATGGAGGGAAAAGAAATATAGAGATGTTTTTTGCAGCCATGGCACTTTGTCTTCCTCATTTGTGTCTTCAATTTCCCTCCCATGCCCCTTGTTGAGGAGTCTTTTTGTCCATAATGTGTGTGTGTGTGTGTGTGTGTGTGT
>JBBPDA010000025.1:2930794-2943749 GCA_037974385.1 Arnoldichthys spilopterus | reverse complement strand
TGTGTGTGTGTGTGTGTGTGTGTGTGTGTGTGTGTGTGTGTGTGTGTGTGTGTGTGTGTGTGTGTAAGAGAGAGAGCATGTTTGGTGGAGCAACATCCCCTTGGTGAATGTTTCCATCCAGGGCAACCACATGGCCACCTGGGGGCTGATATAGCTTGCTGTTACTAGGAGCGAGAGCCAATTGGAGCGAGTACCACAACAGAAGCAGACAGCTTTATACCGGGGGGGGGGGGGGAGTGGTGGTGGTGGTGGGGGGGGTTGGTTGGGGTTGTACATAGCTAACAGAGCCAAGAGGCATTCTTCAAGTAGCAAACTAGTGACTATAGTCAAGCTGCCAATCAGAAGGCAATTTATTTGTGTGTGTGTGTGTCTGTGTGTGTGAGACTGTGTGTATGTGTCTATATATATATATATATATATATATATATATTTTGTGTGTGTGTGTGTTTGTATGCATCTATGTATCTATGTATACCCCTCTGAATAAAGCAGACCTGGAACTTATTGTTCCTACACCCTCTCGTGCATTATTAGCACAGTACTGTAGTACAGGTATTAGTACTGTATATCACTATCAGAATGAGGAGGAAAAGATAAGAAACAAATACACAGAGTAAGATAATGAGCCATAACATTAGAAGAAAAGAATTCAACAGTAGATTTAGTTTATCCAAGAGCAGCACTCGATTCTCCAGACTTCAGCTCATACAAGCTGGCTTGGGATGAACTGGACAGAAAGGGGTGAAAGTAAAGCCGCAAAGGTTTGGGCACCCCTAGAAATTCTCTTCATGATCTTTTAGGGCTTCATTTATTTTGTATGCTTACAGGAAAGCTGTAAGTTAACCAAGTTCTTCATTCCTGAAAAATGCATGTTGAAATCATGAAATTTACATGATTTGGCTTTTTTTTGTTGTTTGTTTTTTGTTTTTTATGTTTGGCAGTTTACCATTTAGGTTTACCACTGTACATTACAGTTTACCACTGTAATTGCAATAATATATGTATTACATACATACTTAAATACACACACACAAATACAATATTTCCTTATTTTGAATGTTTTTCTTATTGTATGCATGTTAAATAGCTCACTTTAATATCTAAAAAAAGAACTTTCAGCCCCAGTTTTTTGGTTTATACATTTTTGCCACAAATAAATATTGGAGCTACTTGCTACAGTTGTAAAAAATATGCAATGTAAATACAATATATGAAACATAATGCATTTTTTATTTGATTTTCAATTAGTGGCAAACACTAAGCAGACAGGTATGGGCTAATGTTAACGGAGTTGGAAATGTTGAATATAGGTGAAAACGGGTGTTAGGTTGCAGGAGATTTTCAAGTAATTGCAATGGTATACAGGCATTACCTCCTCTAAGCATTACTGTGATGGCATACAACAGCAGCTAACATTAGATTAGGGTCCGCATGGGTGGTTAATGCTTTTAGCTTTGACCCATCTACTAAAACATCTAATTTACTACTTTTTCTTAGAAAAAATGAAGCCTTCACCCCTGCACTGCTCCCAGCTTTCTTCTCCTTTTGTTTTTTTGTTTTTTATTAGATTTTTTATTATCCTCTACATCTATTCACATTGGCCAGTATCTGGGCATGTGGGGGGAATATGAGTCATTAGTTGCCGGGCAGCGTTTGTGTGTCAGAGGGAGAGAGAGAAGGGGGGCTTTTTCTCCTGCTCACAGCGGGGTGCCTGTCTCCATGCCTCAGGCTGTGAAAGGGGTAATAAAAGTCAGTCAGTCATAAAAACTCCAGATTCAGACCTGTGTTTTGACTCCTGAAGCAATTGAAAAGTGGGTTTTGATCTAGATTTGTAAGAGGTGAGTTTGTAAATTTATAAAAACCGCTGTGCTTTGTGTTGTGATGAGCAAGCTATTTGGAGCCTATAATGCTGTTATATGCTAGTAATGACTGTTTGGTCCTGCTGTTGGCGCGATCTGTGCATTTTCTGTGGCGTTGTTTGAGCCGCTCTCCACGCGGCCGTGGTTTGAAGCGCTTCAAAAGCGATGCCCCCTCCCCCCTGCATTAGCACCACCTGCGTTTGTTACCTTTAGACTTTTATAGATTATAAACAAACGGAAGCACCTAGAATCTTCAAACTTGGCATGTTTGTTCTCTCATGTAGTTTTCAAATTTTGTCCAGTAGATTTTTTACAAATCATGCTGTTCCAAAGACTATTGTTTGCTTAGACGTGGGCATCTAAACCACTAGGGGGCACAACTCATACTGGAATATTGGTGTGCCAAAATTCATGATTGTCATTAAGTCTCACCCAGCTTGGGTCAACCCTGCTGTTAGGATAAGTTGGCTATTGTGCTTTTTAATCTTTTAATCAAGGGTTTTAGGCATAAACACTTGATTTGCTAGAGTTTTCTCACAGCAATGACTACAGAAGAACACATTTGTAACTGGATTATGGACCATGGGTCACTATAGTGTAAAATCTGCAGTATGTTGCTTCTGGTAACTGGGCTATGTATACATTGTTTATTGGGGTATAAGTGATCTACAAGGATATGTAACTAGGACAGGTATTCATTATTCCATATAAATCATTGTGCTGAAACCATGGTCAAGTATTTATAATGAAATGAGCAAGGCTAGCACCACTAAAGACCACTGTGGAAGTGGATTTTGGACTTGCTAACTGTCTCAGCTGTCCCTCAAAGCTGCAGCAGGTTTGTTAGCTCTGCGTGTTCGCCTGCTTGGTCACATATTGTGCCTTTTATCTTCCTCCGCAGGCTTCCAAGGTCTTGCATTGATTGATGCTGTGATCCTTTCATCCTCCGCAGTTGATTCATGGGTGGGCAGTAGCTGTTCTATGGGTGGATCTGGCCATACAGTGAAGAATAGGTCACAGGAGACACACTGGCTCCTTCTTGGTGACCAGTACAAATTAAGAGCTTCTGACTGGTTTGTCATGTTGAAGACCCCACAGCAACTCATACGCTACATTCAAAAAACAATTGAAACCTCATCGTAGTCTAGGAATAGCTTACTGTGGAGAAGCTCCATTCGGTTTGCTCTTTAATGGGTAAGAAAGCTTGTCATGACCCAGAGTTCAGTACTTGCACGTAATAATTAGACCACTGCTGAACATTAGATTTTGTCAGTAATCTCTTATCTATCTCTCTGAAAAGTCTGTGAGTCACCCAGTAGTAATATGATATACAGCTTTACTGTAGCTTAACATCTTGCCTCTGTCGCCCTTGGCTTGCTCTTTGGGGGCTCAGACCCGGTTTCTGTAAAGCTGCTTTGTGACAACGTCAGTTGTAAAAAGCGCTATACAAATAAACTTGACTTGACTTGACTAAAGTCCTCCAAAAACATTTAAAGAAAAACTTCTTCTGTTTTCTTATTATGACAGTCACTGTTTGCTGGTAAGTGTTTTTTTGGGAGTTGTAATGGCTTCAGTTTGAACCAAATTGGATCATTTATCCCCATTCTGACTTCACAAGTAGGACATAGGATCTTCTGATAAGCATGTGTAGGTAGCATTAGTGTTTACGGAGTATCTTGGGAAACTTGTCGATATCCGGTTCTGAAATCATGTTTACATGTGCTGAAGTCCTCATTGCCCTAAAACTCCTGATCTCTTATCAGAAAAATCCGATACTGTCATTAATCTGACCTCGGTGATATAAGTGTGCTGCTTACATAGCCACTTGAATAATTGGATAACTGCTGAAATCAGCTATGAATTAACATATTATTGGTGTTCATGTAAATGTGTGCTGGTTTGACCATTTGAAATAGTCCCAGTGAAGCAAGCAGTGGCTTAACAATAGTAAACAATACTTGGCTGTAACACTTGTTACAAGTAAGACTTGTATATAAGTATAAGAAAAGGTTGGCAGACCCTCTGGAATAGGGGTGCTCATTCCTGGAGACCCTGGCAACCCTTCGTGAAATAGCCTCAGTAGTGCTCAGTAGCCCATGTTTTTGAACATACAGTAGATCAAGCCAGTTAATAAATCAAGATTTTTACACACACACATAGACATGCATGTGTGTAAGTTTGCTTTATAAACATTTAAAATATTTCCATGCATAGTCCATTGTAATTTTTACTAGCTCTCTCTTTTAATTACCTGGTTGGGAGTTCACTGTGTAACTACAAAAAATAGTTACCAAGAGCATCTTCACCCTTTTTACCCTGCTGTTGATGACTACATCATATGACACTTCTTGGCGACCTTCCTTGGTTGGTAATATTTTAGGTCTAGGCAACAAGGGCATCAAAAATAGAACATGGACATCAGACCACCCAAGGGGATTAATGACACAATGGTGATCGGGCGTAATGGATCAAGAACATCCTCAAAAGCATACGTATACTCATGAAGAACAGACACGGCATGTTTCTCACTAAGCATCAAAAATCACCAGCAACATGATGCTCATTCAGATTCAAATGTCCCCAGCTAACTTTAGAGCAAGAAAGATATAGAGAAAGGGTATTCGTGCCTTCAGATTTCCATGACTGCTTTTGAAAATATGCTTCTGTACTTTCATCCATTCAATACCCAAACAGGACAGAAAGCCAAGATTTTCAGATGGACAGATGGAGTACCATTCGGCATAAAGGCGTATTAAGTTGCTTCAGCTATTCTGGACTTCACTGTTCTACATGCTGAGCAAGGTTGGCTTAGGTGCTTGGTTGCTTCTTCATGAGTAATAATTTGTGTTAAAGTTTATTCAGCTGTTAAAGACCATTATCATTATTCACAGACAATTGTTCAGTCCAGTTTGTCAGAGCTGTGATGGCAACCTCTTACAATAAGAGAGGTTTTAATATACCAGAAATGTGTTTTTTTCTGTGTTCCAAGCTGAACCTCCATAATTTTGGCTTCTGTCTCTGAAGACACTTTCAGTAAATTCAGAATAAATTACAACTGAAGGTTTGCATGTTTGTGATTTATCTTTCGAGTCCATGAACAGAAATAGTACTAGAAACCCACACTAACCACACAAACTGTATATAAACTGGTCAAAAGCACACACTGTTCATAAAAGATGTACTTGTCACTTTATTGTAAACACCCTGTGCTTATATCCACTCACTCACTCACTCACTAGTCATTTTAATAGAAACACCTACCTAGTGCCTTGCACTTCAATTTACTCACCACTTTATTATAAATTCTTCCATTCTACTTCCATTCCCTGGCACCTTTATTAGGAACACCTACCTTTGACTAGTTAAATATAGTAATATTTGTTGTCTTATTGTCTATTGTTTTCTATTAAGGTCTTCGTGGAGGTCTTCAGAAACTGCATCAGCATGCTCTGACTACACAATAGTTAGTGCATCTATTAGGCAGGAGATTCTAATTGGCCATTTAGTTCCTGCCATACTCTCTCTAAATAGTTATTGCATCCACAGGTTTAGTTTGAGTAATTTTTATTTATGCTTAAAGTAAATATATAGCAAACTCCCATATTTTCCCTTTTGTTAGGAGGAGCCTGGCAGCTACAATATATGTAGATATATTTACTGTAGACATATTTCTTCTGAATTTAGAGCTATTAGAATTTATTTAACTTTTGCTGTAGTAACATCCCATACTCTTCTTTACACTTTTGAACATCCCTGTAAGGATTTGATTATGTTCAGTCAGCAATGAGAGCAATAGTGGGCTCAGGTACTGCTGTTAGATGACTCATTACAAAGTTATTGAGTGTTGCTCCGCCAATTCAGAGTTTGATTTACTACTGCTCCACAGTCCAATGCTTGGCTCATGTGAGGCTTGTCCAGAGCATCCCATTCCACTGGTGATGCTTATCTGTAGAGATAATTAAAGGTGTATGTTTTGAAGGGTGAAAGAATAAGCAGAGATATGTCATTCCTTTTAAACAGCATTACCAAAAACATGATGCTACTCCTAAGCATTGTCATACCTATGTAAAAACTACCACTAATGTAACCATTACCTTTGTTTAGGGAGCCTGTGCATGCTTTGGACAAACCAGTGTAAATGCAGGTCCTGAAGGCAGCAGACACAGAAGTGTGTTGAATCTTACCGGAAGCTTTATTTATTTATTTTTTGATCAAGTGCAGTATTGATTTTCTGCACTTCCGCACTGCTGCTTACATGAGCCATGTTTATTGTTGTCTGTTGGTCCAAGAAGTGCAAGAGCAGAGTAAACATTAGCATCCACAGCTTTTGGCAGGGTTTTTAAGTGGGTCCTAGCTGCATTTCAGGTTTGTTCCTGGGTTGCATCAGAGTGACTGAACGTGACATTAGAGTTAATGACATGACACTTTTTTTAATTAATGCATTCTGCATTTCAAGGCCGCAATAAGAAAGGGTTGGTTCATGAAATTGCAGCTAAACATAATGCACTTTGGAAATTCCAAGTCTGAGAATCTCTGAACCCCAGCACAACATTATGCCTAAGGATCTGGCAAGGGTGAGAGTCAAAACATTTACATGATCATATTTTTGATATTAAAGTGACCAAAATTAAATATTTAACATTCACTGCATATGTTGTAAACATGGATAATGCTTCTTACAGCTGTTCCCCGGTAGTCTCTAGAGATTTTATGGTTTAATGAGAGGGAAAATTGTCTTCTGATAATGCATCTTGACGGTAGGATGAACTTACATTTTATCTGCTTTGTCATAGAGGAAGCCAGATCCAGTCCTGGGGGACTGGTGTCATTTCAAGCCAAGTCAATTGTATTTGTGTATGAAAACTGTCCAGCACAGTTTGGAGATCTCTCTTCTTAAACATCTAGTTCAAATCTCCTGTTAATTGTCAGGTGAATGTGTTCAGGAGGGAAACTACTAAACTGTTGGACACCAGCCATTCAGTACTAGATTTTAGCATCCCTAATGTACATTGTTTGGGAGTGGCTTTTTTCCATTCTAGTTAATATCTTATTGCAGCTGTATCACTTTAGTGACTTCAAAAACCTGGAAACCTGTGGAAGTGGTGGCCTAGTGGTTAGGACATTGCCCTTGTGAATCAAAGGTCGTAAGTCCTGGGCCAAGCACCACTGAGGTACCCTTGAACAAGGTACTGTCACGCTGCACTGCTCCCTGGGTGGTGTTGAGAGCTTCCTGCTGCTCCACATGTGCACATGTGATGGGTTAAATGTAGAGGCTGTGTTTGGTTGTGGTGATTGTGTTTAAAAAAACAAATAGTCACTTTAAATTAATTTCACTTTCTTACTCAGACAGCAGATTTCCCTCTTCAGGTGAGGAAAACAACAAGCTTAAAGTTAGCAAGTAGATTAGATTAGATTCAGCTTTATTGTAATTGTGCAGAGTACAAGTACAAAGCCACTGAAATGCAGTTAGCATCTAACCAGAAGTGCAAAGAATAGTATAAATAAATTATAGGAAAGTGCAGTATAGGTGATTCTATATGTTACAGTATATACAGTGTTATTAATTATGGAGAGCGATGTATATTAAGTGTTATTGATTATGGAGAGCCATGTATATACAGTGTTATTTATAATGGTGAATGATGTATATACAGTGTTATTTATTATGGAGAGTGATCTATATACAGTGATATTAATTAAGGAGAGGTAACTGACTAATCTTGAGACTTCCAAACTCAGGTTGTCTTCCTTCCTCTAGCTGAACGTATTACCCAAAATAAAGCTAGAATCATGGTTTTCTTTAATATTTTGTTTGGTGACTAAAGTAAGAGTTACATTTACTAGCTTGGTTGCATTTTTATGCACGTTACTTGAAAGTAACATAATGAGACTTCACAATCCAAGCTGGCTGTTGGGCGAAGGATTTGCACTATGAGCATTCTAGAAAGCCCTGTTTGGAAATATTCAAGATTTTTCAATAGATGGCATTGTTGAGACAAACTTGTAAGCGGGCTATATAAGCAACAGTTAGCCTAGCTTTCCTCTTGTAAGCAAAAACAGATATTAGCCTGGTTAAAAGAATAAACAAGTGTCACTTTTGGCCAGTATTAACAGCGCTGTTGAACATTAACATCATATGTCACAAATTGCATTACATTTCACAAATAACTTATTTTTAAAAGGTAATTATTTACATTACTAGTTACTATTTAAAAGCAGTAGAATTATAGTAATGTGTTATATTTTGTCATGTACTACTACATGGGCCTGTAGCTCAGTGGCTAGGCTAGCAGGCAAAATTGTCTGGAATTCCCAGTGTTTGACATATTTGCATTATGCAAAGTGAGAAAACATTGATTAACATAAATATAAACAATCTAAAACAATTTTGTCAAATTGAGGAAGCTGAGGGCTACAGTGTTATGTCACAGACTATTATTAAATAATTGTTGCAGCTCTGAAATGACTGAATCTTATCATTGTTCCTATAGCTCTAAGCTAATATTCTCTGCAAAGAAAACTGCCTTGAATAGTCAAATAAAATCAAGTGTTGTTTTGTACTTGCTAATATCCCAAATAAAGTAAAAATATCTTGAAGCACAAAGTGTGTAGTATGTAGTAATGTGCAGAAACTTTTCCACACTCCCTCTCAAGTGAATCCAGCAACATGAATATATTTAAATACTGAAAGTCATGAGTGTTTTTTGCATTATCTTTAAACAGATTATTCATACATGTTATCATAGAAGTCCAGAATTCTGTTTTCTGTTCTGGTTCTTATATAAAGTAATGTGGGTGAAGCTTAAACATTATCTGCTCTTTATATTGTGTGAACTTGTACTTCATGACGAATGTACTAATAAGAAGCAAAAGTGCAATAAAAATTACTTTTTTTCCCCTTTGTTTAATTATGTTTTTGTTACTCTGGTGCAAAATAGGATCATTGCTGTGCTATTCTGACAGAAGCCAAAGTCAGAATGCTTCTTTGGGGTATGTAATACAAGTACCTAAGTTCTTGCTGTTGCACATGATTCCTTTTGCATTTTCTAGATTAAACACAGATTTTAAGCTCACAAAGCATATTAGTCTTGTATAAGACATATGTTTTATCTAAAGCTAAATACATACATTAACATATATTTTGCCATTTATAAACTGTTTCAGTAACAAGCCCTGGTGTGTGCATGCAGAGGTGTCTATGTATGTCCCTATGTCATTGGTTGACGCGCCTCATGGCCCCTCAGTACAGTTGAACATTTTTTAAAATACCACAAATACTGACAGATTAACCCAGGATGTACATGAATAAAGCATAATAAAAAAGTTTAAGAATATATACTGTACATTTTTTTATATTTAATGTGTGGCCCTGCGATGGGTGGATGTTGTACTATTATCCCTGCAATGGCATTGACCAACTGGCATATCTCACGTAATGGCACATAACGCAGCGCTGATGAAATGTAGTAGAATCTTTAAACACACGTTTTTAGGCTTTATTGAGCTCTTCAGATTGCTCAACTTTAAAATGTCATGAATTAGGTTCTGAATGAGTGATCTTAAACATTTAGGAAGTAATGTTGTACGTAATGTTTTCTGCAGTGTTAAAAAACATTAAAAGCACAAAAGGTCAATAGTTTGCCTTGTTAGGAATGACTAATAGGATCTTCTCAAAGAAGAGACATGGTGCAGAGCTTGTAGGTTGTTGGAAGTATGCGCAACAGAACATAAGCAAATAACAGGATAACAGCGAATGAACAGAGAACCAACATATGCTACAATGACAATGTTCAATGACATTAAAGATATTTTTTTAAGTGATTGGTTTGGCACATAAATTAATGTTATTAATATTAACCTTCCATTTTAAAATGAACAAAGCTAAAAACTTAGCTCCCTTAGTGCCAAACTGTCCCTACTGCTCTAGTCCAACAATGCTGGGAAAAATTATATTACATATTTATTAGTGCTAATAAAGTTCAGATTTAATGTTTTCTTATGTAGTAGCAAATGTAAGGCCTCACTAGCAACTCGCATATATTGTTTTTCACAACCTGTAAGGATTGGTCTTGTTCCTTGTGCTGTCTGTTTAATCATGTTTATTTCCCTGTGTTCGATTATTCTGACTTTGTCATGTTCAAGTGCCCATCCTTCTTGTCTCCGCCCATGTTCTGGTGTTCCTGTTTTTTTTTTCCATTTGTATAAAGATTTGATTCTTTGGTTTGTTCCCTGTCTGGTCTTTTGTTTCTTGTATGGGTCTACGTGACTGGTTCGTCATCTTAGTTTTTTGTCTCTATGCCTCGTTCTGTGGTTTTTCAGTAAGTTTCATGATCATTTGTTATATTTGTATTTTGTCTTAGTATTTCGTAGTCTTATAATAAAACCTTTAAAAGCCATCCTGCTTGCACCTACTTTCAAGAACCACCATTACACAACCTGCAAAGTGGTTCAAAAGGAACATTTTGGGGAACAGAGCTTTAAACTCTCACACTGGTGATCAATCAAAGAAGGTACAGTCACTGAAAAGATGGTGGATATAGTGCATCTGAGGACTCTCTCACATACTGAAAGAACATACTCTGTGACCTGAAAGGAACTTTGACACCCTTGGCCTAGAATGGCATTTTTCAAAGAAAGATTTCAGTATTTCTGCCTAAATATCACCTTCTTTCATACAATAATAAAATAGAATAGAACAAAATAGAATTAGGGGGACATTACTTACTTACTTATAAATTCACTTAATACTGCAGCTAAATGTACAACTATATATACAGTCAAGCCCATAATTAATCATACCCCTGGCAAATTTTGACTTAAAGTTACTTTTATTCAACCAGCAAATTATTTTTTGACAGGAAATGACATAGGTGTCTCCCAAAAAATAATATGACGATGTACAAGAGGCATTATTGAGGAAAAAAACATTTCTCAGCTTTTATTTACATTTGAGCAAAAAGTGGCATGTCTTACCCTTATTTATACCCTTCTCAATAATCAACAGAAAAGTCTTTATTGGCTATTACAGTAATCAAACGCTTCCTATAATTGCAGACCAGCGTTTTGCATGTCTCCACAGGTATTTTTGCCCATTCATCTTTATCAATGAGCTCCAAATCTTTCAGGTTGGAGTGTCTTCTTGCCATCACCCTGATCTTTAGCTCCCTCCACAGATTCTCAATTGGATTCAAGTCAGGACTCTGGCTGGGCCACTCCAAAACTTTCATGTTGAAATGTTGTAAAATTGTCATGCTGAAATGTCTACTGGTGCCCAAGGCCAAGTTTCTATGCAGACTGCCTGATGTTGTTGTTGAGAATCCTCATGTGTTGCTCTTTTTTCATGGTGCTGTTTACTGTGATTAGGTTCCCTGGTCCATTGGCTGAAAAACACCCCCAAAGCATTAGGTTCCCACCACCATGTTTGACAGTGGGGATGGTGTTCTTTGGGTTGAAGGCATCTCCTTTTTTTAAGCCTAATGAAGGACACATCATTGTGACCAAACAATTCCATTTTTGTTTCATCTGACCATAACACAGAAGACCAGAAGTCTTCTTTTTTGTCCAGATGAGCATTTGCAAAGGCCAAGCGAGCTTTTGTGTGCCTTATCTGGAGAAGTGGCGTCCTCCTTGGTCTGCATCCGTGAAACCCAGCAGTGTGCAACGTCCGTTGGATTGTCTGCCTTGAGACATTGTCACCAGCAGAGCCCAGATTCACCAGGATGGTCTTGGTGGTGATCCTTCGATTCTTTTTCACCTTTCTCACTATCCTCCTGGCCAGCACAGTTGTCACTTTTGGCTTCCGACCATGTCCTCTGAGATTTTCCACAGTGCGGAACATCTTGTATTTTTTAATAATACTTTGCACTGTAACCACTGGAACTTGAAAACATTTAGATATGGCCTTGTAGCCCTTTCCTGACTTGTGAGTAGCCACAATGCGCAGCCGCAAGTCCTCACTGAGCTCCTTTGTCTTAGCTATGACTGTCCACAAACCAACTGCAGAGAGCTGCTGTTTTTCACCTGTTGAGTTGATTAAAACAGCTGATCCCAATTAATCAGGGTAATTAGGATGCTTTAGAACAGCTTGGACTATTTGGAATGGTATAGAACTTTGGATTTTTCCAGAGACTGTGACAGTTTGTGAAGGGTATGAATAATTTTGGACATGAATTTTGGAGTTCCTGTTTGTTGAATTGTTTGACCGCGAAGTCTCTGCCTGTGTTGGTGTCTAAATGCTACCGTATTTTCTTCTACTTTTAGCCCACAATTTTAAGCATATATTTTATCTTTTGGTACTTTTTCGCTACTTTTTGCACTTTGTTTTTTCCCCAAGAGGATCGCATTTCTCTATCTGAAAAGAAAAACGAGTGGAGTCCTTATTCAGGTACGTGCTATCACTATGGCTACCAGTCAGCTCGTTCAGTGCGTCGGGTGCAGCATGTTTAGTTATTCTTCCTCCGTGTTAGCGACCCCCCGGCGGCGTTAGAGTCCTCGCAGCGGGGCAATTGGGTGAGAGCTCAGCGGCATAGAAATCGCAGAGCCTCTAAGGTTCACCCCCCAGAGCACCACTCCTCTCCAATTCACTGGTCAAACAGGTTTGCTCTCCTCAGTGAAGCACCCGCTGAGAAACCTGAAAGAGCTCTGGTTACAGGAGACTCCATCTTAAGGCATGTAAAGTTAGCCAGGCCTTTAGGGGCACCAGCAGCCGGTGTATCCTGGGAGCCAGGGCACTGGGCATAGCAGGAAATCTCAGGGTCCTAGGCCAGCATAGATACTCAAAGATAGTTTTCCACGTAGGAGCTAATGATATTCGCCTTTAGGAAAGTGAGGTTACTAAGAATAATATTAGAGAGGTGTGTAAACTAGCGAAGGCGATGTCTGATGCTGTAATATGCTTTGGCCCCATACCAATGCGGCGTGGTGACCTAGCTTACAGCAGGCTGTGGTCGCTGAACTTCTGGATGTCCATGTGGTGCTTGGAAAACAAGGTGGGCTTCATAGACAATTGGAGCAACTTTAAGGGCAAAGCTGGCCTGCTAGGGCGGGACGGTATCCATCCCACTCGGGAAGGTGCTGCTCTCATTTCTTGCAGCATA